>JARHVA010002531.1:1040000-1640000 GCA_037957365.1 Torreya grandis | reverse complement strand
AAATTTTATGATTTTTAGGGTTTTTGTTATTTTTTAATTTTTAGGGATTTTTAGGATATGTATATACACTATACAAATGGGGCTATAAGCAAAGGGAATACCAAGCCTAACAACCAGGATGAGGATGGATGGGATGATGGATGGGATGGCAAAGGATGATGATAATGGGGACCAAGGATGAATGGGCTAGGGATAGCCAATGACCACATCGTGAAGGAACCAAATGGTTATTTGCCCAAGTTTCCATTGGAGGATATGCCAAGGTGTTTTAGGAACAGTTCGCAAGACACCTTCCACTTCCTTACAAAGGTCAAGATAAGAAGGAAGAGGAGATACGATGCATGATATGATGGTGGATGATAGATCAAGCGACAATGGATCAAGGGATAAGATGATGGGTGATATAGACAAGGTGGACGAAGGATGTGACAAGTGGGATGGATGGAAGAGAATATGAAATGGACGGATTTGCCCCTAAGTGTTGAACAATGCAGACAATAGATTATTCTACCATGATGTTGTAAACCGATTTTCATCATGATACTTTCCCAAGGCACCAGAAGACTGGTTTTCACCATTGGATGAATGATTTTTTTTTTTTTTGACTTTTTAGATGGCATCTCGATTTATTATATGATAGGGGAGATGCAAGGCATGGAAATTTGATGGATTATTTATCCAACCCCTGTTCTGGGAATGTGACGGATGCTAAATGCATGGATGTCCTGGTGGTCATTAGTGATTCTTGATGGTGACCCCTCCAGATATCTAGACCAGGTATCATCGTTACTCCTAAGAGAGACGATGTTACCCGAGTCAGTGATGTGGGTATGGATTCGATTAGAGCTTGATTTTGATGTATGAGACTTGAATGGATGATAGGATCGAGATATGATGGTGTGATGGGTGATAGAGGATTAAGACTAAAATTAATGATGGGATCTTGATAGGATGGGGTGATTGGTGATGGAGGATTAGGACTAACAGTCACATACATCGTTGGAGATGTGGGACATGCTTCAATTGATTGTTGCTAGGTGACAAAAGACTGTAGGAGATCCAACACGCTTTGATGATGTGGTTCATCTTTGATCTGATTATTTGAGGGATTATCAACCATATGATTTTGAGCATTTGACTATTTTTTATTTTGATTGCCCCCTAGTGCTTGATTTTGGGCTTCAACAAAGGAGATTGACTCTTGACTTAGAATATTATGATGATTTTGATGGTCCCCCTAGTGCCTGATATTGGGCTTCACTAAGGAGAGATGCTTTTGGATTAGGCCGATGATTTGATTCTTCTTGATTTTGATTTGCAGGATCAAAGATGGTTTGATCATGGTTTATGATGTTTGGCATATAGTCTTGGACCTCTAAGTTTGTTGCACTCCTTATGTTGCTCAAGGAAGGGTCCAAGGATGCATGCGCCTATTCGTCCTTATGGAGGGAGGTAATTAAATGATTATTGATGGGAAGAAAGGGATCTATGATGGAGGAAGGTGATGGAGATGGTATGATGAGGTCAATGAGTGGTGATGGGGTAGCATAGTCTTCATTGGGGTTCCTAGGAGACCTGTTTTTGACATCGAAGAAAATCTCCTCAAGATCAGCAAAAAGATCGTTAGGACTAGTTGTAGTAGATGCATTCAAAGGAGTATCAGACTCACTCTGACAATATTTGATAGATAAAGCTTACAAGAAATCATTTATGATATCATCTGGAATAAAATCAAAAGATATGCCTGGTAATGAATCAAAGGTATCTGGATTATAGGTATCCACTAAAAGACAGGTATTACCAGCATCAATGAGGGAGGATGTTTCTGAGGATGAATCTAATTTTAATATGGGCGTTAAACATGATCCTAAGGAAGATAAGACCTCGGATGCTGACTTTGAAGCTGAGTCCAATGTACAAGATATAATGCTTCTATTTGTAGACGCATTGTCTGCTATTGACCTCTCACCATGGGGTATTTGATGTGATGGGTGAGAGGGAGATGAGGAATGAAGGGTGGAATCAAAGAGAGGGCCATGGAACGATTCATGAGAGATGCGTGGACTAGGCTCGTGGGGAATGGACTCAGCGTTTATAGAGGATTTGTTGAAGATGGGAGTGGTGTCTTGACCTTGGCTTGGAGAGGGAAGGGCTTGATCATGGCTGGGAAGGGGATCTTGCATTCCTCTTGTTGTTCACCTAGGGATTGAGGCTCATCTGGTTCATCATCAATTATTATGTCACCACGGTCAATGAGGTCCTAGACAAAATCTTGGAAAGGTCGACATCAATTAATGGTGTGCCCCCAAGTTCAATGGTATGGACAATATTGGTTTGCATTATACCAAGAGGGCGTAGGCTTATAGTAGGATCAAGATGTCGGATAGGTGGATAGATCATCATGTTGGTGGTGACTAATTGTTTGAAAGGGGCTTCCAATGATATGGGAAGGGGAGTATAAGGACCCGCTTCATGTTGTGACTTATACATGGAAGCATTGGACTTATGATCAGATGGTTGTGGATATGACTGGGTGGATGGATTTGAGGTGGCCAAGATTGGATTCCCTTTGCTAGTATGAGAATGGGTAGACAATGGTTTATGGCTAGTGGATGGAGGATTAGTATGGGATTCACATGATGGGGCTTGGATGGGAGGTGCAATGAGCTGAACGAGATCAATACCTTCGAAAAGTGGTACACACGTCATAATGAGTCTCAAAAGGATCTCATCCTTGTTATGTATGTATTGGTCAATGAAGGTGGGGTCTAGTTCCATGGCGATGGTTGATAGATGATGGATGATGTGGGTAGGATAAGGATTGGATAAGGTTCTTGAACAAAATAGATTGAAAGGACCAAGCTAGTATGATAGTTAATGATGGAGATGAGATAGACTATTAAGGACTATGATCAAATGTCAGATCAATAGTGCAATAGGTGCTAACAACTTATCAACAATATCTAGTTATCAAACTAGCAAAAGGATTGGGGATATGATGGGTGCCTAATATTCAAAACTAGCAAGAGGACGATATGATGGGTGCTAGTAATGAATAAGACAAGATGATTGGACTAAATTAGATTGACAGGTTTGCTAGATTGTGATTGACAAGGTGACAAGACGTTAACAAGCTATTGATTATGATATGAGATTTGACCAAGTGGATTAGGATGATAGGATGGTGATAAGATAATAGGGGGATTATGATGATAGGATTAGCTCAAGACCTTAGACTAATTTTGCTCAAGATGGGATGGTAGGTGATTGTGTGATGAAGGTGATTAAGACAATGGAAAAAGGATAAGTATGATGATAGGTGATGATGAAATGATAAAGGGGTAATGAAAGGTGGATGGTTTAGACCCATGTGTGACCTAGAAGCCAACTAGGATAAGATGATGTGATGACCAGATGGGTGATGAAGGCAAGGTTAAGACAAGTGATCGGGTATGGATTTAAGATAAGATGTGGATGATGAGGTATGATTAGGATGTGATTAGGGGATGAATAATGACGTATGGGTCTAGTGATAAGATGTGATAAAAAGGATGTACAAGAGAGTGAATTATGTACAAGAAGGTAAAACAAGGATATACAAGGTGATGGGATAATGAGACAATATGGTATGGAGATTATTAGGACTATGGATGAGGTGGACTTATGATAAAATGTGGATGGTGAGACAAGATGGGATTAGGATAGGTGATGGGTTATGATCAAATATGTAAGGGGGTGATGTCAACAAAATGATATGGGAATGATTAAGACTATGATGTGAGTGATGGATAAGGCAAGGTCAAATTGAGGTGTGATTGATTATGGATGAGGTGGCCTTATGACAAGGCGTGACTAATCTAAGATAGGAGATGGGATAATGAAAAGGATATAAAAGGAAAGGGTGACAAAAGATATACAAGATGATGACTAGACAAGGATGTACAAGATGAAAGGATATATACAAGACTAACAAGATCAATATGTACAAGATATTGGTGATAGGGGTATGGGTGAATATGTTTAAGACAAAATGGTAGATGGGGTAAAGAAGAAATGGATGATATGTGTAAGGTGATAGTGAGATAAGGATGGACAAGATGATGATTGAGATGGGTGAGTGGTGGGCAGAAACTTAAAAACGATAGGTAAGACTAGGAAGGGATAGGACTAGTATGATATACAAGAGAATGGATTATGTACAAACGGGATGAGACTAGGATTTACAATATGATGATTGATGAAAGGATGACTATTGATGAGTGGGTCTATGTACAAGAGAACAATGATATTTACAAGGTGAAGATAGGTAGTTAATGATGTGGACTTGGGTAAGGACGTAAGATGGATTGGGGTATATAGGTGATGAGGGTATGACTAAAAATGGGATGAAGATAAGGTGATAATGGAGGATATGATAGGACAATATAAGGATGCACAATGGTATGTATCAAAGATGCACTAGATGATAGGTATAAAGGATGATTGGATGAGGATGTATAAGATAAGATATAGGTGATGGAAAGGGGTGTGACTAATAATGAATGGCTTAGGTAAGAATATACAAGAGAATAAATTATGTACAAGAGGATGAGGCTAGGATACACAAGATGTGACTAGGATTGGGTGATTGATTAATGATAGGTGTATATGGTTTGACCAGGATGAGATGATAGATGGGATATAAATAATAGGTGGATTTAGGACACGGTGTAGGTGATGAGGTATGATTAGGGTGTGATTAAGATGTGATTAAAAGGATGTACAAGCGAACCAAGATATGTACAAGAGTGTAAGATAAAGATATAAAAGGTGGTGGTTAAGGTATGTAAGTGATGGGAGATGATATATGAAGGATGGATATGGTTGGACTTAGGAAGGGATGAGATGACTAAGTAGTTGATTGTATGGACTTAGGTAAGGATGCAAGATGTGATTAGATGATGTAGGTGATAAGACTAGGGTTGAATTAGAAGGATGTACAAAGAATTAAGGATATTTACTAGATGATGACTAAGATATACAAGTGACAGGGTGTGATCAATGATTGATTTATATGATTAAAGATGAAATCAAGATGGTGATGACAAAATAAGACAGTGGTGATGGTGGGGGATCAACGATAAGTGGATATGGTTAGAATGGGATGAAGATAAGACGAGGGATGGGATGAGGATTTAAGAGGATGATATGTACAAGAGGATGAGATAAGGATATACAAGGTGATGGAATAATTAGACAAGACAATATGGGATGATGAGGACTATGGATGAGGTGGGCATAGGATAGGGTATAGAGTATGAGATAAGATGTGATTAACATAGGTTGAAAAATTGTTAGCATTTTACAATATTGTGACTAACAAACTCGTGGCTCGCAAATGGAAAGGTTGTCCAAAAAAATTTAAACTTGCACTATTAAAATAGGCTGGCATACAAAGTCATGACTCGTATTAACAAAGTTGTGACTGTACTAACAAACCCATGACTATCGAGTCACATTATTGTCAATGAGCTAAAATCCTGCAAAATAGTTGACGGTTAGGACAAAGTCACTACTCACAGAGGTAATATCGCAACTGGCAAGGACAATGTTGCAACTATTGGTACAAACTCGTGACTGAGCCCTATACATGCAAATTTTGCAAAAACTTCGAGATTGTGGGTTCGGTCCCACTGTGGTTGCCAATTGTAACATGAAATTTGAGTAATATGGGATAAAACTTATATAATTTATCCACTCAAACATCAAAATTACATAATAGAAAGGATTTATAAAACAAATCTGTTGGAATAATTGTCACTGATGTCAAAGGAATTGTAATGGATATGAACAGAAATGACACAAAATTGTTGCTAAAAGTGAATGGAATTGTTGTCGGAAGTGAACGAAATTGTTGTCGGAAGTCAATGGAAATGTCCACGAAAGTGAACGGAAATGTCGACGAAAATGTCGACGGTCACATCTCTTGGTGAAGAGGTACTCTTGGATGGGACACATTTTAAAGGCTATATAAGGGAGAAGAGATGTGGAAGTATTACAAGTGTTCGATTTGATTGAAGATCATATAAGTGTGATAGAGAAGGAAGAGGAAAGAGAGAAGAGCAGAAAATGAAATAGAATATCTCTAAAGAAAAGAAGTGTGAAGGGTAGATTTATTTCAATGAAGAATATCAGTGGAAATTTGTGAAAGAGAGGAGACTAGAAAGAATATAAGAAAATTAGTGAGAGAAAGTGTAAGATAAGCAAAGCCATCATTCAATTGAAGAAGCAATCACATACGATGGAATCGATTTGGCTTGGGGTCAGTGCCTCATAGTCTAGGGGTAGGTACTCTTGTGGGTCGGTGCTCATGAATTGGTCGGGTTGGTGCTTGGCGAAGGGGATCAGTGTCTCCAATGGGTGGGTGCTCAAAAATTGACCAAGTTGGTGCTTGGTTTGGAGATTGGTGTCTCAAGTAGGTTGGTGCCTGCAAACATTGTAAAAGAGTTATATATATATATATATATATATATATATATATATATATATATATATATATATATATATATATATATATATATATTTTGTTGTGGCTTTCTCACGAAAGGGTTTCCACGTAAATCTTGTGTTCTCGTGTTATTAATTGCTAGATCTTGAATGCTTATGGTTGTTATGGTTGATTAAGTTTTAAAAGATTAAAAGATTATCTTATACTGATTCACCTCCCCCCTCTCAGTATAACCATGTGCTTAACAATTGGTATCAGAGCGGTTCTTTCAGAATCAGTCTAACCGCCAGAAGGTAGATCCCGAGAGCACCCATGGCTAGTTGTCAAAGTCAAGACGGTTTCTCCACAAACAAAGCACCATTGTTTGATGGAATGAATTATGCATTTTGGATTATAAGGATGAGAACATATCTTATAGATTGAAGGTTTGATATTTGGTTATCAGTAGTGGCGGGGTACATAGCACCAACAAATCAGCGAATGGATTAGGTTGGAAAGAAGGCATGTGAGAATAATGTGAAAGCGATGAATGTCATTTTATGCGGCTTATCAAAATCAGAGTTCGTAAAATTAATGCATTGTGTGTCAGCAAAAGATATATGGGACAAACTTCAGAATATCTATGAAGGTGATGACAAGGTCAAAATGGCCAAGCTTCAAACTCACAGGAGACAATTTGAAAGTTTGAAAATGAAAGAGAATGAAAACATATCAACCTATCTACTTCGTGTAGATGAGATTATTAATATTATCAAAGGACTTGGTAAGAAGATCAAAGAATCCGCAATTGTCCAATTGTCCAAAAAGTACTCAGATCTCTAGCTTTAAGATTTGATGCAAAAATCTCAGCGATTGAAGAAATGAAGGACTTGGACAAACTAAATGGATGAATTGCATGGTATTCTCACAACATATGAGATGCAGACTAAGAAAGAAAAGCCGTCAAAAAGGGAAGCAACATTCAAAGCCTCAAATAAAGTCAAAAATGCAAAACATAAGTCAAGTGATGAATCAGAAGAAGCATTTTTTGTGAGAAATCTTAAAAAGGGATCTAACAAGTATAAAGGTAAGCTTCATTTCAAATGTTTCAATTGTGGTGAGATAGGGCATTTTACTTCTAAGTGTCCTCATGTAAAAGATGATAATAGTGATAAAGAAGAACATGCTAAGGTAGGAAAGAGAAAACATTCATACAAAAAGAACTATAAGCTAAGTAAATATGACAAAAGAAAAACTCTGATAAATATAAGAAAAGCCTTTACACCAAAGAGAGTAGCCCAGAAGAAAAGAGTAATGAGAGTATTTCAGAGAGTGATAAAGAAGAAACTCTTTTCATGGCAATAGAAACAAATAATGATGAAGACCAAAGGTTTATAGAAGGGGAAGAAAATCTTGAGGATGAAGGAGAAGTGGATTTGGAAGAACTTGTTTGTGCCTTGAACGAAATAAAGAAGCTCAAGAAAAAGAATTTGAAGAAAAAATTATAGCTTCAGAAATATGAAAAAGATGAAAATTTGAAAACGAACATATCTCAAAGATTTGAAGAGTCAGAAAAGATCATTACCAGTCTAAAAACTCAATTAGAAGAGGTAAAAAGAATTGAGGAGGTAATAAGAGATCAGTTGAAATCAAAAGAGGAAAATCTTTCTAAGTTTGAATATGAGATTGTTGATTTAAGAAAGGAATTGGAGATGTCTAGTGTTAAGTTGACAAACAACTTAAGATTTGAGAAGCGCACCGAGGTTCTAGATGAGATTCTAGATCGTCAAAGGTCACTATTCAACAAGTCGGGTCTGGGCTATGGAGATGAACAAAAGGTTACCAAGGAGGATGTTAAAATTGCTAAACCTGTGAAGATAGAAGAGAAGACTTCTCCGAAGAACAAAGTTCCACAAGTAGAAGACAAAGGAAAGAACCATTGACTTGATAAAAGATCATTCTTGCCAAAACAGTCTGACAGGTACCAAGGATCATTTTATGGCTATCGCTTTAAATGCAACATTTTTGGTCATAGAGCAAAGGAGTGTAAGAGACATGCGAAGAATGGATACGCATGGAATAGTGGCCGAAATGTAGATAAGAAGAATGGGCATGCAAGAAATGAGTATGCATAAAACTATGGCACAAGTGAATGACGTGAGAGGAATGGGCATGGGTGGAAAGGAAACAAAGATTCATATGGTTTCTCAAGTAGAAATTCATTTACTCCATTGTCAAAAGACATTGTATGTTATAATTGCAATAAGTATGGACATATAGCGAGATAATGTGGAAGTAATCATATAGACCAGAACAAGAAAGAGGATGCCCGAACCAAACTCAAAAGAGAATTCATGCAATTTTGAAAGTGGATGCAACAACTAGACAATTAAAAGGAGTAATTTGTGCTTGTGCAAAAGGCACAAAGAGCAATGGTAAGGAGGACATGATGGAGCACAAAGCACAAGGAGAAATCGCAGTAAAAACCATGTTGAAACAAGAGAGATATGATTTGCACAGTGGAAAGATGCTACGAAGAGGAACAATAAAAGAAGATATTACAATAAGTGGTATAAAAGAAAATAAAAATTGCAACGAAGACAATAGAAGATATATTTTTCATTTAGTGACCATGAGAGGAAGCATCAACTCAAAGGGAGCAAGGTGTACGACCCTTTGCTATTGATGTCAAAGGGGGAGAATTAAAGACAGGGGGAGTTCATATACTAATTCATGGGGATTGCCATCAATAACAAAGGGAGAAATTATTGGAATAATTGTCATTGATGTCAAATGAATTGTAACGGATATAAACGAAAATGACAAACAAAATTGTTGCTAGAAGTGACTGAAATTATTGCCAAAAGAGAACGGAATTGTTGTCAAAAGTCAACAAAAATGTCAACAGAAGTGAACGGAAATGTCGACGGAAGTGAACAGAAATGTCGACAAAAATATTAACGGAAATGTCGACAGAAATGTCAACGATCACATCTCTTGGTGAAAAGGTACCTCTTGGATGGGACACATCCTTTAAAGACTATATAAAGGAGAAGAGATGTGGAAGTATTATAAGTGTTCAATTTGATTGAAGATCGTATAAGTGTGAGAGAGAAGGAATAGAAAAGAGCAGAAAATGAAATAGAATATCTCTTAAGAAAAAAAATGTGAAGGGTAGATTTATTTCAATGAAGAATATCATTGGAGAATTGTGAAAGAGAGGAGTAGAAAGAATATAAGAAAATTAATGAGTGAGAAAGTGTAAGATAAGCAAAGCCATCATTTAATTGAAGAAGCAATCACAAACAGTGGAATCGATTTGGTTTGGGGTCAGTGCCTCATAGTCTAAGGGTTGGTACCCCTGTGGGTCAGTGCTCACAAATTGGTCGGGTTGGTGCTTGACAAAAAAGATCGGTGTCTCCAGTGGGTGGGTGCTCACAAATTGACCGAGTTGGTGCTTGGTTTGGGGATTGGTGTCTCCAGTAGGTTGGTTCCTGCAAACATTGTAAAAGAGTTATATATATATATATATATATATATATATATATATATATATATATATATATATATATATATATATATAAGCAATATTTTGCCATGGTTTCTCCCGAAAGGGTTTCCACGTAAATCATGTGTTCTCTTGTGTTTTAATTACTAGATCTCGAATGCTTATGGTTGTTATAATTAAGTTTTATAAGATTATCTTTTACTGATTCACCCCCTCCTCTCAGTATAATCATGTGCTTAACAACATCAGAATGATAAAGAAGCTTACTGAATCCCTTGTTTTATGTTACCTCTTTCCAGGTTTTGCAAGTGGATGATTAGACTCAGATTGACTCCATGATGGCTTGTTGATGGATTGTTAATAGAGGATTCAATAGATTTTTTAACATGGATTTTGCTATAAGATTTTTAGATTCATTTTGGCATGGCTTTGGTATGGGCTTACTAATTGGTTTGAGGGTGGAGAGGTAGCTTATATAAATTTTAGCAGGAAAAATCAAGGGTTGTTATTTGAATTTAGGGAGATGAGATCAATGGCTCTAGAATATCCAAGGAATATTAAATTCCTTGGAAAACCTCTAGAAATAGAGGTTTCTAGAGACTTGGAAGGAAGTTTCCAATTCTAGAGACTTCTCCATTATCTCAAAGATAATGGAGGCTTAAGTGGGGGTTAAATGAAGGATTAGGTGAGGAATAGAGACATAGGGATGTAGGAAAGGCTAAGGTGTAAGTTAGTAGGTGGGTTAGTAGGATTATGAGAATTTTAAATTCCCATATAATAGATAAATAGGATTAGATTGGGATAATGGGATATTTAGAATAACTAATGAGAGAATGAGATGAAATAAAGTTAGTGAATGTAAAATAATAGAAAGGGGATATTAGATATATGTCTAGAAATAGGATAAATTAGCCAAATAAAATCAAATAAGCAAAATTAGTGTCGACTAATAGGAATATTAGTCGACTATAATGAAGCAAGCAATTTTAAGTGTAGATAGTTTGTATTAATATTTTTCATGACATAAGCTACATCTAAAGTTTAATCTACTTGACCCGGGCTAGTCCAACATTCTAATATATTTAACATAATTTAGAGTTAAATTATGTTAAGGAAAATTTGTAATTGTTTTTTTTTTTTTTGTGTTTTCTATTAAATCTTTTCTATTAAGATTCTTATGGAGAGGAAAATGCAATGGTGCATGTTATAAGAAGTCAAAATCCCAACTCTTTGAAGCTGTAAATTAATTGACATAATTTAGAGCACAGTTTTGTTTTAAGGAAAAGTTGATTATTGTTTTTAAATTTGTGTTTTCTAATAAAAACTTTATATTGAGATTTTTTTGGAGAGGAAAATGAAATGTTGCATGTTATTTGACATTATTTAAAGTAAAATAAATTTGAATTAAAATTGTTTATTTTTTTGTGCTATGCAAGGTTTTGTGTTGGGTGCTACTGCTTCTATAAATGTAGCAAATGGGGTTCTATGAAAATAAAAACCTATTTTTTCGTTTAAAATAGAAATCTATTTTTGTCCCTTAAAAAAAATCTCTCAACTTTCTGAGCAACTACTATTTTGGGAATTTTTTTAAACCCAGGGAAAGAGTGGGGGGCACACAAAAGAAATTCGAACTTTCTTCTGCGTCATGGCATTCTTGTAAGTGATTGTGACATCATATTTTTCCTTTGTAAAGAAAAATAAGGAATCGAATGGGACCATGTTATTGCAAAAACATATATTTCCTCTGCAACAATTGCTGAGGGAATTTAGTTTTCCCCCTTCCATGGAATTATAGCCTTAAATATTCATGCAGAAGAAATATATATGTTGCATGTTAAAAAAAAGCCCAGTGCTAACCATTCAAAGCCATACAAAACATATTTGAAAGAACCTTATGTTACCTATTAAACTTTTTCTCTTGAGATTCTAATGTCATAAAAAACAGAAATTAAACGCTACAAATCCTCTCACAAAATTTAAAGTAAAACAAATTTAAAGAAGAATCATCCCTTGGATGCCCCCAAAATCTAATTTTTTGTCGTCCCCAAAACCCCATACCCACATCCCCTATACTTACGTAACTCTTTAAAAAACAAACATAAAATAGATACTTCCTCTCCAAACCTTCCTCCGTTGTAGATAAAACAGCGTATCCTAAGTTTGCATTTCTAAAAACTCATAATTTGTTCCTTAAATATTAACTAAATAAAAACCTAAACTTTTTGAAAACGACAACTGAGGCATCATTTGTTTTTTGTTATTGGTTAGCATGTTCAAACTATTTCACATTGTAGCCGCCTTTGGTTTCTAATTATTAAATAAATGAGCAGGAAAACTATAAAAAAAATTAAAAAAAAGCAGCCCAGATAAATTTTGTTGTTTTATTGGCTGCCGCACTTGCGGCCAACTCGTTGCAATAGAACTGGCCGACGGGATTACTAATAATGATCTTCATCATGGACATTTTTATTTTATTTTTTCTGTCCTTTACTTTTTCGATGGGCAAGACTTACTTAAATTTTCCAAAGTGCATTCAAGACATCCCAAGTAGTTCCCAGCCCATGTGACCATGTCACCTTAATATTTAAAAACAAACATTGAAAACTAGGAAGGCTCAACCATGTACATTGTTATATAACTTAAAATTAACGGATATTTAGCAATGTGAAACTTGTTTAACTGGCTCGATAAAGTTGTCAATACGTCCATAAGTTTTATCCTTCACACAAGCCCTACGATCCCCATTCACTCCTCTGATTTGTTATCCACGGATAAAATCAACTTGTCTGTGTATATAAAATGAGGGGCACCGGGATTTGGTGCGTGCTTTTCTATGACATGAACATTTATTATACAATAATATCCCCATTTCCTATTGTTCACGTTATTCATTGCAATCACTATATCCAACACTATCGTATTGCAATTGACACTGAAAAAAGAAATTAGAAGGAAACAATCGAACCGTTTACCTTTGTGCCATAATGAAAACATCAATATACAGACAAGGACTGCAACCTGTGCCCCTGCCATCTCTACATATTTTTTGGTAGATAATATTTTCTAGATTAAACCGTGTACAAAAAAATTTGGATCAACGTTTTGGAACACTCTGTGAGCCATATCAAGATCAGAGACGTTGATCCAAAAATTCTTGTACACAGTTTAATCCAAAAAATAGTGCCATATCAGGATCAGAGACGTTGATCCTAAAATTCCTGTACAGTTTAATCCAGAAAATAGTCTCTGATCTTCATATGGCTCACAAAGTGTGATCCAAAACGTTGATCCAAAAAAAATTGTACACGATATAATCTAGAAAATATTATCTATTTCATGGACCATGGATGACAATATTTATGTACATTATAGCCATAACCTTATTCATTTACTCACATACCCTAAATTTGAATGGCATCCTAATCCCCATACGCGATTACCCATACCCCACGTCTCCAGGTAATTATTGAACTTCGTGCTCTTATAGATTGTCCTATAAAATAATAACATTTTCAATTTTCCTGGTTATTTATTGCAATCACTATAACACTGATATTATACGTGGCACTGGAAAAAGAAAATAGATGGAGAAAACTAACTGTTGGGTTTGTGCTGTTGTAGATTGTCCTCCAAGAACAATATGGCATTCCATATCTTTCGGCTTACAAATCAGCTTTTATTTTGCATGCTTCATAAGAGCCACACGTTAAGGTGCTTATTTGTTATGACCATGAATCCAGTCACTGACGTATGAGATGGGATAAGATCATTGAAAAGCATGTTAACATTGAAATCAGTCCATGGTGCTCTCTTGTGCATGCATACAATCACAAGGAGACGCTAAAAACACACATTGCATGATACATTTTGTTTAATCACACACAATTTATACCCTCAAAGGAGACAGTAAAAAACGCAATGCATGCTATGTTGTTCTCCATACTTTTGGCCTAGTTGCAGTCAACACAATTTATTGCTTCAGATAATTCGTGATGTCATTATTTTTACATCAAACAAATACAGAACTTGCTAATACAAACAAGCAATTTGCAACGCAATAGAGAGTTCTAATAGAACCAATGAGCATCACAATCCTCAGATACAAGTGCCCGAGTGAATAACAGTCAGCTTTTGGAAGAATCAACCTGTTCCTGCTCTGAACAAAACTTTGCATAGTATTCATTTAATCCTTCCTTATTCCAGCTCATGCTAAAAAATCAAATTAATTTTGCTACATGCTGTGTTCTCTCCTATTTTAACGTTTTATTCCAACTTTACAGATTAAGGAAAACTAGAAAGATGAATGAATATGAATAAAAACACTATACAACATCTTTGTCATCCAAACTAGAATCACATTTAGCAAACTCATTAAAACTAATGATAATGGCCCAATCAACTAAAAAAGAATGGCATAAGCTATAGCGACTTGTGACAAATTACACCTGGTCAGGAAGAAAATTTGGCCAGCAATTTATCTACATGAATGATAACATCATCAATATTGGGGCGGATAGCAACTTGAGGTTGGAGCATCCATGTTACAAACTGATGCAGTGATTCTGGGTAGGGAGGGTTGGGCCCAGAAGGCCATTTTATTTGACCACTCATTGCTGCTAATTGCAGGCTTCCTCCAGATTCCCCAAGAGAGTATTCAAACGGTGACATACTGTACCTGTTAAGGGTCAAAAGCACCATGTCAAAATTTGATTACCCATTATACTTGCCATTAGTTACGGAAGTGATCATAATTTCTTTAAGCATTTAGTATATGCTCTTAAAAAAAAGTTTTTATCTGTGGCCCTAATAGGTTGAAGAAATTAGTAATCAGTTAACGTTTAAATAGTCACAAGAAGAAAAAGGGTATACAGGTCATCACAAAATTGGCTACACTTGTAGATTCAACTCAGCTCAGTCCTTCTCTGGTTAAGCCTACCCCATCTCTTGTTAAGCCTACCCAAACTCATCATAAAATTATCATGTGTAAATAGACCGCAACCAAGGTATGTAGCTACAGGAGTTTCTTTTGCATGGCGATTTGTAATATTTGTAATTTATTTGTGAAATTTCTAGTATTGATACAATTTCTACTATTTGTAATTCATGTGGATAGGGCTCCCCGCATGTGTAGGGCTACCTTTCGGAGTTCAACCCCAGTAGATAGATTTTTGTGCTCTGGTTAGTTCTTAGTGCAGTCTGATTTTGATTTTTTTTTTTTTTTGGTGGGGTGGGGGCTCCCCCATGCTTGTTTCTTTCTTTCTTTCTTATACTGGCTCCTCAAACTCACCCAGACAGCGACTTTCCCAAGATTTAACCTTAATAAATATCAACAAGTTTCCTTAAGATTCAAATGTCCATGGAATCATCATATAAATAACCACCTCTAAATCGTACGGTGCAGCATTTCCATACATCTCTCCTCTAATTATGCTTTCTTCAGAGTTGCCCAAAAACTCATAATCTGACACCTGGGGATCGTCTCTCGTCTTGGAAACACTTGACATCTACTATCATCTTCATACGCCTCCCGGGAATGTCCCTCAAAAATCAGGAAACTTCCTATACAATTTTCTTAAATGTCATATAAATTACGTGATATTTTGTGCTTGTGCTGGCTGATAACTAGTTGAAGAGAGTTAAAAGAACTAAAGAAAAATACCGGTAAGCATATATTTCCCTGATTTTTGAACGAGAGTTTAAAACATGGTTAAGATGCCTGTGTACAGAAGCTTTATCAATTGACTGAAATTGGAGACGGGTCCTCCATTTTGTAATATCTGATAATAAACCATAGCATTCCCAATTTCCATTTGCAGTTCATCAGCTTCTGCAAAAAGACCTTCCCGATTATACAAAGATTAATGACAATATGGGTAAGCCAATTTGTCGATTTTGAAAAGAATTTGGCTTACAAAACCTGTGAATTTTACTTTTTAGAATATTTTGAAATTTTGAATCTTAGAATTGCAATATACTATTAATCTAAGGTCCTTTTTGGTAGAGCATTTACCCAAATACTGCACGCTAGTTGGATATATGCTACTATGGATATTCCTAGAATATCCCTTGTTGAGGTTTCGTTCCATATTAATATCTACCTATTTCCAAAGAAAATTGGAGCATTTTGAAGGGATGTTTTTAGTAAAAACTAAGAAAAAATTACCAAGCTCAAACACACGGCACTGAAAAGTTCTACATATGCTTGTTGTCACTAACACACCCAAACTCCTAACAGAATTCTGGGCCACTGCTTTTAAATTTCAAGATCTCAAAATTACATGTAACGCTTCGTTCATATTAATTCATGGTGAAATTGAATTGGACGAGGTTTATTTCCCCTGGTTTGATCATTCTGGTTTTCTAATCTTTTATGTTTTCCCAGCTTCCATGATTTTCCTTGTTTAGTTTCGTTCCTTAGTTTTATTCATGATATTTCCCCTTGGTTAACGAGAGTGTGATGCTTGTTTGATTTTTGTGTGTGATTGACTCGGGCCATATTTGTTTTGAGCGTACCCTTCCCTCAGTTCTCGTATTCCCCGTGTTCGCAAGCAATTGCCATACGCTGAAACCCAATTTCACAAAGCAGATTTTGGGTTCATTGTTAGTTTTCATTGTTTCCTGCTCCGGGGTAATGAGATGGTGACAAATGTCATCTCTTCGTTTACTTTCCTTTTCTTTCTCAATGGATTATCATTGGGTTATCTTTTTCCCTCGTGGTTCTCCGTGCTACAAGATAGTGCCACTTGTATTGTCATTGTTTCATCTCTCCTCGTGAATTTGGTGTTTGTTTTGATTTGGTTACTTTCTTCCTTGCTTCTTGAGTTCACAAGTATGTGACAAGTGACACTTTATTTTGCTATTTGGTTCAGGTGAGTCTTTGTGGTCTCTCCGGTCATGCCAAGAGCTCACAAGATCGGAACACATGCTCATCTCATGTTTCCTTTTCCCCGAGAATCTGCTTTACAAAGTTGGCCTCTTGGTTTGTCCTCATGTGGTCCGTGTGAATGAGATTAGGACCCGTGTCTAAATATTGATTAGACTTGGCATTGTTGTTCTCTTGTGTGGATCTTTTCCATTTGATTGATTTACAGAAAACCATGATTATAATTCTTGGGTCATGAGATTAGATCGGCACCCAAATCAATGATTTCAAAAAAAAATAGGGTGTTGGGTTTATATCAAGAAATCTCATGATTATCTTCCTCATAAATATTTTTGAAGTCCAAGAAATTCATGCTGCTCTGTGTTGATATTGATTTTACTTCTTGCCGGGCTAGAAGAAATTACAATGTTGAAGCTTGTTTCACAATGGCTCCAAAGAAAATTCAACAGCCGGTGGGCAGAGAGCTCAAGGATACAGTGTTCTGCCTGAAGTGTGAAGTCGTAGAAATTACAACAATTTATTCTTCTATTTCAGAAATTTGCTACAAAACCATAGTTGTTCCCATGTCCGGAGCTTATCATGGATGTTTGTCAACATTATGATAAGAGAAATGGAAATTTGCATGCTCTGGGTGGGTGAATTGTGGTGTACTTGATGACCCTCACTATCAAACAAATGTTGAAGCTTCCCAACCCCAGATTCGAATATAATGTTGGATGGATTGCAGGATGGAATACCAAGAATCATGGGTATGATGTGTTGAAAGATTGGTCAGTGAATCCGAAAGGCTGGAAAAACTAGTCTGACTCAAAATCTTAGCAGGTTCACTTGTTCAAAGAACCCATCAAAGATGCCATGGTATTGTTGAATAAAATGTATGGAAAGGACATAATTCAGGTCGTGGATATGATCTGGGGTCCTCTTCTACATGATATCCTGGAGAACGGATAACCACCAAATTGGGGTGAGTTGATTTCATATATATCGGTTAAGCAATTTCATAAATGCAAACGAGGGAATTTCTTCATGGCTTCATATCTCATATAAATTGAGTTTTTTTTTCCTTGACTTTAAATCCTCTCTTTTTCCTCAATCGACACCATACCATAAGCACCCCATTCATGTAGCGTGTAATGTCTTGTATCAGCACAGGCATTATGAGTCTTATACCTTGATCTGTAATTTCTTTCTAGCTAATGCTTATTAAGTAATTCATGGTATATAGTGTGTTGTGTAACTAGACACAACATATGTTATAGGATGTGTCCCTAGTATTTCTTTAGTCTAAGCTTTACTATCAAGTTATATTATAAGATATTTGTACTAGTTGTGACTATTTAAATATCTTAAATATGTGTACTAGGTGTTACTATTTTAATAGCTTAAATATCTCAAATATCTTAAATTGATATCTCAGCATTTTTTAGATAGATATATTTAATATATTTGTACTAGTCTTGAGTTAAGGAGGGTTTCTTGTGGTTTTGATATAAAGGGGGAAAAAGCCCTAAAGAACGTATCGTTTACCATTTCAACTTCTAATGCAAAAAGATAGCCACCACTTTGTGAGAATTCTTGTGTTATAGACAGATTTGCAGGTGCAATCCACTCTCGAGCAAGCAGGTACCCCCATTTCACCCACTTTATCAATTATTCTACTTTATAGTTGGTGTTTCGCTTTCTTGTCATTATTTGGAACGTGGCAAGTGGCATCAAAGCTTTAGTTGATTTTCACAGCCACTACAAAAAATGCCGAAGGGAGTAATCGAAGAAAAAGCTTGAAGTTCGTGAACAGGGATGAGATGAAGGGGTTAGTTGTTGAGTTTACCAATGAGGTTCAAAGGGAGATTCGGTCCTTGGGAAAGCAGCCATAGTAGCCATCGGAGAACAACTCTTGAGGATGAGGATGAGGAGTATACAAAACCTTGGGAAGATCTTGGTCATGATCCATCAAATGATGAAGAGCAAGAGGCAGAGAGCTCATATCGTCCCTCTTTTAACCCACAATGTGACTTTGGAGGTGGGATGGACGTTCACACATGGCTGAGCAAGCTCAAATTAACCTTCAGGGTGCGAAAGATTAAAATGCAAGATGACAAGTTGAATGTGCCCCTACAACATTTGGGCAATGCTACCCATACATAGGGGGAGTGAGATGGGGTTTTTACAAACTCCGATGGGGTGCTTGCTGAATTTTCCAATGCTCTAACTCGGACAGCAAATCGTAATTGGGATGCATTGTATGATACTCAATTAAAGCACTTGCTTCAGAAAGATATGTTTGTGGAGAACATGGAAAATTTTGAAGTTTTGGAGTCCAAGGCCAAGACTTTTTCGAATCTGGTGTGGAAGATCTACACTTCCAACTTGCACACTAAGATTCAAATAGAGGTAAGCATATTTGAACCAAAATATTTTGAAAGGGTTATTATTGTAGCTAGAAGAGAAAAAAACATATTGATGCCATGAAAAATAAAATGGTAGGAACTATTTTTATTCAAAATTCTTACTTTTTATAGAAAACCTAAAGATAAGGGAAAATTTGAGTCTTCACTGTTTAAAAACCCTGGTTGTCAATCTGCCCCTATATTGACAGTGATAAACCCTATTATAAGTTCTCTCAGCGATGGAGCAAGGGTCGTGTATGTATCAAAAAAGTGTGTTCATCTTTGCCAGAGTCTTTAAGTCTAAGTCTGATATTGAGGGTACCTCAATGAACCTAATGTAGAGTATGAACCAGAAAATATGTCTCCTATAGTAGAAATAGGGGAACCACCAATCTCACTTTCTGCCAAGATAGGGTTGGACCGTTCTGACACCTTCAAGTTTTTGGCAATATCAAGAAAGCTCGGGTGTTGGTCGTTGATCTAGGAAGTACATGTAATATTTTGGATTAGAAACAAGTCCATAGCCTAGCTCTCAATGTAGACACCTCTGAGGTTTTCCCATTCGGCCTCCAAGGCACTAAAGCATTGAATGCCAAGGAGTAGTGCATAATGTGAAACTTTCAGTGGCATATTATGTCCTCAAGAATAAATTTTAAGTTGTTGATATTGGGGGAGCGGATGTTGTTTTGGGGGTTCAATGGTTATACTCGCTTTGAACATACTTCACCAATCATCATGAGAGATTCTTCACATTCAAGCAAACGGACCATGAGTAAACCATCAAGTCTTTACTATCTAGGGAAATCAACACTGTTGATTCTAGTCAAATGAGCAAAATTTTGAAGATGGGGAATTTTGGGTTCATGGCTTACCTTTACTATATGGATGTAGACTCCTATAGCCCATGTGAATAGGCTCCAAGGATTTCAGAGTTGCACTGCAAATATATGGTGGTTTTCAGAGATGTACCAAAGAGCATGCCACTAGATGGGGAATTGGAACTCATTATTGAGCTTGACCGTACTAAGGACCCAACAATGGTATCCCCATATAGTTCCAGTTATTTTCATAAGTCTAAGATAGAAAAACTCATAAGTGAACTCTTGGAGGCCAATATCATCATCCCCAGTAAGAGCCCGTATGTTGCTCCAGTGGTACTAAGTAGGAAGAAGTATGGATTGTATATAATCTATATTGATGACATGGGCCTGAACAAAATTACAATTAAAATCAAATTCCTTATGCCAAGGATTGATGATTTACTTGATGAGTTGCATGGGGTGAAGTATTTCTCAAAAATAGATCTCGCGTCAAGATATTAAATACCAATTCCAATTCAAGACCAAGAAAAGATTGCATTCAGAACTCACTAAGGCCGCTACCAATTTAGGGCAATGCTTTTTGGGCTCAACTCTAGCTACATTTCAAGCATTGATGAACAAGGTTTTCAGTAAATTCCTACGTAAGTTTGTTCTTGTTTTTTTTTTAATGATATTCTTGTTTACAGTAATTCATACACATGCCATATCGAGCATTTGGATATTGTCCAATATCCTGCCCAAGGAGAAGTTGCATGCCAAGGCATCTAAGTGTGAATTCCGTAAGGCATCTTCAGAATACCTTGGTGACATTATTTCAGCTAAGGGTGTGTGCATTAACCCTAAAAAGATCGTGTCCATATGTGATTTCCATGTTACCAAGACACTTAAGAACTTTCTTAAGCTTAGCACGATTCTACAGAAGGCTTGTAAGGAACTTCTCCACAATATCCCATCCTCTGACCGACCTTACCAAGAAGGATGCGTTCAAGTGATTTTTCAAGGCACAAAAAGTGTATGAGGATCTCAAGCGAGCTCTATCTCTACCCAACTTTAGCTACTCCTAATTTTTCTGAGTCCTTTGTCATTGAATGTGATGCTTCTGGATCCAAACTTGGTGCATTACTTTCTCAAGATGACCATTCCATTGCATTTGAAATCAGCAAATTGAATGACAAGGAATGACGAATGTCAACGTATAGCAAGCAAATGTTAGCCATTTTGCATGTAATGTTGTAATGTCCCCTTTCTAACATTCATAGCATGATGTTGTCATTAGCCTATTTCCCTATGGTCCCGTAGGCTAACCAGGACATTAAAGGGACTTAGAGGCCATTTGGCCTAGACAGTTTCAGTTGCATATCTTTTTGAGGGGTTTGAGGCAATTTTGGGCATACTTACTATTTATAGTAAGTCGTGAATGGACATGGCTGGACTTCTAGGGGCAGTGACATGTCGATGGTAATTGTTTAAAATCAACAGGAAGATTTATTTATCATTGATATGATTTATTGGGCATTAATGAAGTTATTTTATAAAGTTAAATTTAAATATTTAACTTTATTAATGCATATTCTATAGTTTGTGGGAATTATTTAAATAAAAGAATCCCCTATATTTTATAATTCATCGGATACATAAGTTACATAAAGGGAGTTATGTTTTATCCCACATTGACAAAATGAAGGAATGGACTCTTGTGAGAACTCTATAAAAGAAATAGAAGAGCTTCCATTTAGAGAGTTTTTGGATGAGATTAATGTTATGCTGTTGGATTTCTTGGAAATCTGATTTTCGAGCTTGGAGGATGAAATCCCTCTTTGCTAGCATTCTCTTCGCTGTTGAAAGACACAGTCAGGGGGATTGATGGTGTTTTCATTCAAGAAAACACATTGGGCTTATTGGATTTACAACAAAGAAGGGCAGAATAATGATTTGCTACAGGAGCCGTGATTAGTGTTTTGCTACAGTGTGCGTGAATAGTGTTTTTGCTACATTGTGCATGAATAGTGTTTTTGCTACAGTGCGCATGAATAGTGATTTTGCTACAGTAACCCGTGAATAGTAAAATTGCTACATTGCTGTGAATAGTGCTGCTATAGTGCGTGAACAGTGTTTGCATCAAGTTTACTTGTTTATTCTTGCTGATTAGAGGTCTAGACGGCTGCCATTTCCTCTGTGGGTCACTACAGCACTAATTTCCAGGCTTCTTCTATCAAATTTTCATATCTAAGCATTGTAATTTTTGAATACAAATTTGAATATTTGTTGCAGCCCATAAGGCAATTGCATGTGCATATTTATATTGCAAATTAATGTTTAACAGCAAATAAGGAGTTTTAGGTTTCGCATGTATAGTTGTATGTTTGTCAAGTGTTTGACAAAATGCCATGTTGATCATTAAGCAATTTAATTGATATGACATAGTAGTTCGCAAGTTTCTTTCATTGGAAAAATAGGGGTGGTTATTACAAATGTAAAAATGACATTAATTTATTTTCGGGATATTTTTTTTATTGAGACTGACCATCTCAGCGTTGAGCACTTTGTGACTCAAGGGACATTAACAAAGAAGTAGCAGATGTGGATTTATCGCCTACAAGCCTATGACTTCAAGATCCTTTATAAGGGGAAGCGGAGAATGTGGTGACAGATGCATTGTCACGCCTAGAGGAATCCCTTGTCTTTTAGGCCATTTCCATCAGTCAACTTGCTTACATATAGGAACTTCTACAGGACTAGTCAACTCACCCGACCACAACCAAGCTCAAACAAGAAACTTAGCAGGGAGGGTGGGGGTTTGGGGGAGAAGGGGTGGTGAGTACCAAGGGGAGCTTGGTCTATTTGAAATCGCATCATCTTTTTTCAAGGATGCATTTACTTAAGGGATGAATCACTCCTTGTTAAGAAGGCATTTGAGCATGTGCATTAGTCTCCATCTTCGAGTCATGTTGGATTATAGAAAACCTACATAAATATCATCTCTATTTTTATGGATAAATATGAAGGCAACCATTCTACAATTTTTAGCTAAGTGTAACACCTACAAATGGAATAAGGTCGAAAGTGTTCCTTCCCCAAGCCTCTTGCAACCAAATTATATACCAAACCAAAAGTTGGAAATTGTGTCATGGAATTTATCTTAGGTATGACAAACAATGAATGTAAGGACGAAATTTTTGTTGTAGTAGATCGATTGAAAACATATGCCCACTTCATTTCCACGAGAAAGGTAGGAAGCAATAGTCCCAAGGTTGGCAACTTCTATTCCCAATGTGATTAAGCTACATAGTATCCCATAAAAGATCGTCTATGATTAGGATCAGATCTTTCAAAGTCATTTTGGGCATGAACTATTTTGCAATGCAGGGGTTACATTTAACATGAGCACTACATAACATCCCAAACTGAAGGTCAAATAGAGGTGTTGAATAAGTGCTTGGAAGGGTATCTGAGAATGTACGTAGATGATAAACAAAGCAAGTGGGTGGAATGGTTACATTTGGTTGAGCACTGGTACAACACAATGTATCACCTTGCCATCAAAATGACAAGCTTTTAGGGTTTATATAGGTGGAAACCATTATCACCATTGGACTGGGTAATTCAAAAAGGCAAAGTTCTAGCGCCTGAGGAAGCATTCGAGGAGATGTAGAACACCCTACAAATTTTGAGAGACAATTTGATTGTGAGTGCCAACAGGATGAAGCAACATGCAAATCAACACATGACAAAGAAGACATTTGAAATCGAGGACATGGTGTTTCTCCAACTACAACCATATAAATAGGCCACATTGAAGCATGCAAGAAAGCAAAAGTTGTCTCCAAAATCTTATGCCCAGTAAAAGATGAGAGCTAAGCTGGGAGAAGTTGCATATGCACTAGACATACCAAACAAGGGCACACTGCACATATTCTATGCATCATGTTTTAAGAAGGTAGGAATGCATATTATGCCACAAACAAAACTTCCTATCACAGATGAAGAAGGAAAGCTTGTGTTGGAACCTGAATGCATTGCCAGGGAAGAGGTTAGAGATGTGGAATCAAGTTGTGTGAATGTATCAAAGTTTGATCCCAGTCCAGATAATACGAATGCAATGGTCGAATGATCACACAAGACAAAGCTAGTGCACACCACAACAAAGCTAAAGCAAGATAAAATCATAAAGCAAGAATATTGCACAAGACAAGAGATATGATCAAAACCCAAACTTGCATTAATCCACACAAGATCAATAGTTCTCACACCTCACAAAATACAAAGGAGAACACACTATTAAATACGCTGTGAAGAGGCATGAATCCACATCCATTTGGCAATGTGAACAAGATTTAGTTGCCAAATGACTAGTAACCCCATGTGCTAAAGATAAGTCAACATTGGTTGGTGAATGACACGGCATCCTCACCAACCCATTTGACCACAATTTCCACATGTGGGTGTGCAAATAAATGACCTACTAAAACATCCTAAATAACCAAATGTCCACCTAAGCACAATGAATAATACAAGTGTAGTAAAAACCTAAGTAAGGTGAAAAATCTATGCTAACAGAATGTTCAAGGTGAAGTGGAAGCAGATAGTAGCAGAGGATGCAACTTTGGAGACAGAGGATTTTGTAGGCAAGTATCCAAACTTGCCACATTGCTAAAAAAAACTATAAAATTTACAAAAAAAAAAGCGAAGTAAAGGGGCCTCCATCCTCATTCAAAAGAGGATTGTCGAGGAAAACATCCAAACTTTCCATATTTTTGGAAAATGTACCTAAAAGGTGAGGAGAGCTTGAGTAGTTATGTCAAAAAAAACGTTCTCATTAATGCATTCATGTAGTATTATATGATGTGTTGGTTAGAGGCTTCCCTGGTCTTGTGTTCCATCCTCCATACATCCTTCACATGTATTAAAACACAGTGCAAATTTTTTCACTAGGAAGTTCCAACAAGGTCCCCAATCCTAGTGCTACTCTTGGTTGAGTGCGCTTTAACTTCAGAGTTTATATTAGCTTTGAGGACAAAGCTCCATAAGGGGGGGCCTAGATGTGTCTTTAGTCTTATTTTTATTACCAAGTTATGTTACATTTCTAGTGCCTAGAGTTAGTGATGAGTTAGGTCATGAGTTAAGTAGGGTTTCTTGTCGTTTTGATAAAAATAGAGTAAAAAAACTTTTAAAATGTATATTTTACCATTTCAACTTCTAATGCAAATTGAAATCAGCCATTGTGTGAGAACTCATACCATAGATGGAATTGTAGTTGTGATACACCCTCGCGTGAGCAGATGCCCCCATTTTTCCCATTTTATCACTTATTCTACATTAAATTCACAGTTTTCTTTTCTTCTTGTTATTTGCAATGCAACAGAGTGTCCAAGGATTCCAAGACCATGATCGAATCCTCCTTAAGGTCAATTGGGAGATGGTTTTTCTATAATTAAGGTACATTAATTAGGGTAGGAGGAGCCATGAGTCCACCACGTGAACTACCTTTCTATGTGCCTGACCGCTTGGTGGTCATTAAGGTTTGCCATCAATTGTCCAATGGTCTTCCTGAGTTTTAAGATAAAGAAATTCATTCCTAAGCTACCCATTTTTCTTGGAGACCAGATCTTTCATAAATTTCCTATTTTAGAGATTAAGGGAAATGAAATTCATGTTTATAAGTTCCATAAGGCAGTTTTCAAAAATTCGGATCCATTCAAGAGGGTGCATAAACATTTGGAGACCTTCAAACCCGAAGCCAATATTGAATATGTACATGAATTTCACCCAAGCTCAGAGCTGTAGCGGATTCAAAGGAAGTTATTAATAGATTAATCAAGGCTAGAAGGTTTCCAGCAGTTCCTAAACAAGTTTCCCCTATTGATGAAAATCAAGATTTATTTGTAGCACATGATCAGGGTCTATAGAGAAATGTGGCACTTCAAGAGCAAGGAGTTTCTACTTTGAAAGCACCGGTTGATGAGGATGTGTCGCTCTTGTACCCCAACAATGTTATAGTTTCTCCATATTTTTGTCCTCTATCTCACATCATAGTATGCCAGCCTCCGGTTATATTGCTAGATGAAGAGGACATTGGAATTTTTGTGAAGGTCCCAGAGGTGGTACTCCTGCACGTGAATACTCCAGAAAAGGGGATGGTTACAAAAAGTCATTTTACGTATTGTTTGATTGAAGGAAGTGGAAGTCCAGATGAGTGCCAAGAATAATCATCAATACTCAACTCCTCTTAATATCACCATTATGGCTCGGTCATTGTTGATTACTCCCAGCTTTGCTAAAATGCAGCTTTCTTCTTGTTTATTGAATCAAGTTTCATGGGATGTCCCTACCGGGACATTCTTTAGTTTGACTATTTCAACTCCAAATTGGAGGGAGCATCTAGAATTGGAGAGACAACAGAAAGAGAATGTTGACATGAAAGTTGTGGAAGAGCTTGAGATCATCCTGAAGTATGAACATAGAAATTTTAAGAGGGTTATTAAACAGAAAAAGCAAAGGGGTCACAAAGAGGTCACTACGACAAAGGCACAAATAATTGCTGACCTCTCTCATCCCAAGAAAGAGAATTATGTTTCAATTATCAAAAACTCTCAATGATTATGCCCAAGAAGCCATCCAAGATGAGAAAGCAAAGTGCATTAAGGAAATTCAAAATCTTAAACAGACCCTCAAAGAATTGCAAAAATAGTTCGTTGACATGGCTTTAGTGAAGGTTCTTGTATGGAAGGTTCTCTTCAAATTAGAAGAGACTGAAGAGACATTGAATTCATTTTTTGTTGAGCTTTAGCTTTTAAAATTGCATGATGAGTTGCTCCAAGTGGAGTATGCTCAAAAGAAAACTGAAGCCAAACATGGGAACTTACTGGAAGTAAGGAATATGGTCAACTTTATTGAAGATAGCAAGCAGCTAAAACCAAATGGGTCTGATGTGATTACATTTTTTGGGTTTGAATCAAGTTTGGTGAAGGATTTTATTGATGATATGTCTGCCCTAAGTAAGCAATTGGGAAAAACTTGAGCATTACTAAAATCTTTCATTGCCAAGGCTAACTTCATGTTCTGTATCTTCTTTGTGTCAACATTTAAGAAACCAGATGAACTGATCCGGATCCCAAGAGGTTGGGGCCAACACTATAGACGATGATGTGTACAAGTGCAAAAGCAATACTGAATAAGATGAGAATAAAGAAAGTAATAGAATTGGAACAGTAAATATTTTATTAATTCATGTGTCTTATATGTGGCACACTCTTGAGAAAGATGTATGGTTGTTCACTTTGCTACTATCTCCTAAACTAAATTTACAAATATGTATATATAGATTACATGTCATGAAGGCTAAGAAGTTGTTATAGAAGTTAAACCATTGAGCTTCCATGTGTGATTCATCTTCCGACGGTTACATCTCTTGACCTCCAAGTGTGCGAGATGTTTAAAGGTGTTTTGTCATGTAACAGTCCTAGGAGTGCCATGAGTGTTGCACACAAATGTGGCATTGCATGCATATATGTGGAAGGGGCATAGGGGTTGCCTTGCGAGCTATGTGACAAGCATCCTGGCACTACGCAAACGGAGAAGACCCGTAGCCTACTTTCATTCCCGTAGGCTAAAGGGGAGTGTTCTAAGAGGGAATGGGACCATAAAGCATGTATTAATTAAAAGACCGAGTGAAAAATAAAATAAAAAGTAATTATTAATTACTTTTTGAGGCTCAATTGGAAAATATAAATTAAAAAATAATTTTAAATTACTTTTAGGTTTTTCAAGTGGGAAAAGTATTTTTATAAAAGGGGAAAATAAAAGAAAGGAAGGAATCATTATCAATCTGGGTTTTGCTATTTTCTATCAAAGAATTTTGGAGAGCTTGTGTTAACAGGTTCAGCTATTTCTGAGGACAAAAACCCTTAGAAACTTGTGGTTTGGACAAAAAGTACTCCACCATGAGAGATGGATTCACCTAGGATCCATTATTAAGCTTATTTGCAGGTATTACATGAGATTGGAAGCTTCAAATAGCTAGGGTTTCAAGGAAGAAAGAATAATCAGCTAGTGTTTGAAGAAATAATTCAGATTCAAACCCATACTATTCAGATCTGGGTGTTATTTGGTCATATTTTCATCAAATAAAATCATAAAAGGATTTGTAGATGGAGCAGCCAGCTTTTGGAGGTGTTTTTGGTGACCAACAAAATACTTTGATATTCTGATTTTTATATAAGACCTCTGCAATTTTATTAGAGTCACAGATCTGAGGGTTTGTTGGGCATATTTTGTAGTTGCAAGGTCATATATTCACTCCAAACCCTAGTCACCTCATTCTAGGGCATAGTTGTGTAGCATTTGTGGAGATTTGGAATTGTTGTGACAAGGGTTTTGCTTTCAGATTTCATATCAGCAGCTACAGATTTTATATCAGTCATATTTTGTTGGGTTTGCCTCCATTTCTTCATAAGGATTCATCATTCCTTGGGCGGCCAGCAAAAGAGGACAACATTACATCATTTGAGTGATCATTGTTTGAAGGTTTCGACCACATTTTGACCATCATTGCATGCATGTATAAGTCTGAAACAATAATCAGACCTGATCTGTTTGTAATCAGCCATCAACATTCAATAAAGTTGCCAAGTTTCATCATCTGGGTATGTTCTAATGTATTAAGCAATTTTATGTTTCAAACCTAAAGTTGTGATCTTGCTGGTTTACTTCATTTCAGTCATCTATTGGTGTTATTTGAATGTCATATTGTTATCTTTCCATTTTCATATCATGGCAAAAAACACTTTGAAAACCAAACATCAAAACCCCAAGCAAAACTTCTAAAAACCAAATCAGAAAATTCAGGACAGCGAGTGAAAAACCAGATCAGATCTAAACAGGGTTCTTACACTTTGCTACTATCTCCTAAACTAAATTTACAAATATGTATATATAGATTACATGCCATGAAGGCTAAGAAGTTGTTATAGAAGTTAAACCATTGAGCTTCCATGTGTGATTCATCTTCCAACAGTTACATCTCTTGACCTCCAGATGTGCGAGATGTTTAAAGGTGTTTTGTCATAAAACGGCCCTAGGAGTGCCATGAGTGTCGTGCACAAATGTGGCATTGCATGCATGTATGTGGAAGGGGCATAGGGATTGCCTTGCGAGCTATGCGACATGCATCCTGGCACTGCACAAGAGCGCATGGTGCAAGGAGTTGTGTAGAGGCTGCGAAGTGCTACACGGTTTGACTTCAGAACTACACAACATGGTTCCTTGTGTGAGGTGCACATGATACAAGGAGTTACGTAAAACTATGAAGTTGGCAAATTTTGGCAAGGTTGGCTTCTGTGTTGCACAGTATGTCTCCTTGCACTACACAAGAGGCGCATGATGCAAGGAGCTGCATGGAAGTGCTTGAACCTTGGAGTTTGTCTTTGGAATTGTGAGGCATGGATCGAAGTGTTGTGTAGGAGATGCATGATGCAGGGAGTTGCACATAGGTGATCGAAGTGCAAAGTTGTGGAAATAACCAAGGCACTCAAGGCAATGATGCATGCAGGTCCACATGGATCCTTTGCACTGACTTGCGAAGCAATCATCTTGACTGCATTAAGCCTTAGATGTATGTGTGGTGTAGTCATCTTAGGAGTATGTACGACATGATTAGAGCATGGAATCACTTCAGGAATCCAGTATCTCTTATTGCCCATTGATATGGTGATACCCCACATATTGGCTATGTACACTCCATGGTGGCTGTACATGTATGCATGCCCAAGGAGGATTTCATAGGCATCAATTGGAGCGACATAACACACTAGCTCCTCTCTAAAAAGATGGATAGCATACGTGAAGCAGCATTGATGCACGACATTGGCATGGCAAAAATTGATCCATCCAAAATCGTAGGGACATGGATGAGGCATGGTTGGAAGATTCAGTTGCTTCACGGTTGCTTTAGAGATGAGATTCTTCATGCTACCGCTATCGAGTCGAAAATACAATGGCTACCCTTGCACCCACATCTGCAAATGGAATAGGTATTGTGCATCAACATTTGGCACTACTAATGTGGTTATTGCACTAAGACAAGCAACGTCAGGGTTTGTTTCCTTTCTTTCAAGTGGTGACTGAAATTTGGGGCCCTCTACTTTTGTGCATGTAAACAAGTTCTTCGATGCATATCACTCTGCGTTGGAGTGGCTGGTGGATTTGCGTTTGTCACACCATTTCCTTTTCATTGACACTTTGAACTTGTCTGAAGCGGGTGTCTTGCTTGTCATGGCAGATGTTGGTTCTCACTTGTTCTTCAACTTGGACTCTTCCTCAATGTGTCCACATAGCAATAGGGTTCTCCCATTGTCTTGACCTTAACTAGCTTTAGTTTGCACTAAATGAATGGTCGTAGACCACTATGGTACCTGAAGAATTTGTGTTGCTTTGTCTCAATGGAGACCGGTTTAGCATATTGGTCATGGAAGGCATCGGTGTAGGCTTGGATTGACTTGGCATGTCCTTACTGTAGTTGTGACCATTGAACGTAGTGATCATCATAGACATCTTCAAGATAGTATTTATCCTTGAAGGCTTCTAAGAGTTTATCCCAAGTTGGCTCAGAATCGTCTTTTGTCTAGTCTTTATCCCACAATATTCGCTTACCACCACTTCTTGACAAGTGAAGAGACTTTTAGAAGTGAAATCTTGATCTTCTCTTCATTGATATAACCAATTATCTACTACATCTGGATTTATCTTTCCCTTAAACATGGGAATGTTTAGATTTACTCGTAACCTACGGGAGACTGAACCACCAAAAGCTTTACATGACGTGTGAGCCGATGGAACCACCTATTCGAGGATTCATGTGTTACATTATCTCTCACCATCTGAACTTTACTAAAACAACACAAAAGGTACCCTGAGGGATATCATGGTTTAAAATTGAGCTTTAGATACCCCAACCTGCTCGATGGGACATGCAAGATGTACCGCTCTAATACCAATGACCGGATCCCAGAAGGTCAGGGGTACAACACTCTAGATGAGGTGGTGTGCGTGTGCAGAAACAATATTGAATAAGATAAGAATAGAGAAAGTAATATAACTAGAATAGTAAGTATTTTATTTATCGATGCATCTTGTACATGGCATACTCTTGAGAAAGATGTATGGCTATCTTCTTTGCTACTATCTCCACAACTAAAGTTACATATATGTATATATAGGTTAGATATCATGAAGGCTAAGGAGCCATTATGGAAGTTAAACCATTGAGCTTCCACATGTAACTCTTCATTTTTGAAGGTTACATCTCTTGACCTCCAAATGAGTGGGATGCTGATAGTATTTTTGTCATGTAACGGCCCTGGAAGTGCCATAAGTGTTGTGCATTTATTTGGCATTGTACACAAATGTGGCGTTGTGTGCTGATTTGTGGATGGTGCGCGGACTGACTTCAGAACTTTGTGGCATGGTTCCTTGTGTTGCGCAGATTGACTTCAATACTATGTGGCATGGTTCCTTGTGTTGCACAAGGTGCGCATTTTTTAAGGAGCTATGCAAAGCTATGAAGTTGGCGAAGTTAGGCAGGGTCGGCTTCTATGTTGCACATTATGTATCCTTTGCACTACGCAAGAGGCGCATGATGCAAAGAGTTATGCAGAATTGCTTGAACCTTGGAGTTCTCTTAAAAATTGTGCAGGCATGATGCATGCAGCTCCGCATAGGCACGCATAGTGCAGATTTGCATGGAGATACGCAAACAACCAATGCACCCAAGGCAATGATGTGGGTCCGTGTGGTTGTGCACCGATCATGGACAATGGTTGTCTCCTAATGAATTCAAATATGTTGTTTCCACAACTCTAAAGCCTCCAAGGCAAGAAGTCATTAACTTGTGCGTCTTAACCAAAAACTTTTTAAATAACTATGCTATTGCAGCAGCTCAAAATGTCGAATCAACCAAGGTGTTGATGGAGGTAAACTAACTATTCCCAGAATTCAAGAATATTTGACATTACAAAGACGTTGGAAAAACAGATGCTCATTAATCTTTCGTATATAACGGTTGTGTTTATTTCTTGTACAATGATAGCAAAAGGGAAATGTAAATGCTAAACAATAACGATTTTTAATTGGTTTTGTTAAGAGCGTTGTCAATTGTTGTCTTTTCAGTTTCTCTGGTAGCTGGAATGGTTGATGTTCCGTGGGAAAACTATTTACGATTTGTTGAATATAATTGAATACGGGGATTAATGTGGTGAAATTTATGTTGAAATTTCAATCAACAAGAGACTTTTTAAGATTAATGTTATTTTAATTTCCAAAAAGCAATTCTTTGATTTCCTGTATTAAATCAATGCATTTATAGTGATTATGATGTGTAGTTTAGTTGGTCACATGTTCAGGTTTCATATTGTTGTAATTTTAAATTTGAATTTACATTTGGGTTGATGTTGTTTTAGTATTTTAATTATGAAATTCATCCCTGGTTATGAACTTCTACTAGTTATTTGGGTTTTCGTTATTTGACTTGCAGAACTGATTGATTAAACACCTTTCTTTATAGATTTGGGCTTTTTCTTTATCTGTAGAGAATGGTTTAATTAAAAATGTTGTGGGTATTTGCACTAACAAAATTTAGAATTAACTTCATTGCAATTGTCTCCATGCTCAATAATTTATCAATGGATTCTAATTTTTTAAGTTAGCTTTAGTTTAATCTTCTTCAACTTCAATTTAAATTTAAGAATTGGCTAGAATAAGATTTTGAATTTCCTAGATTAGATTTACTTTACTTTTATTTATTTACCTTCAACAAATTTCAGTAGCGGGTACTGAGGTTATAGTTTTGGTTTGCCCAAAACGGGAGAGTTCTATACCCCTTACCGTGTGTGTGTCAAAACAGAGGACACAATCCCCATAGTCTGTGAGACAGCATATAAACCATATAATCCAACAACATAGATTTCAAAGACCTAAAGCCACAAAATCATTGCTGGACAGAGATCTAAACCTTCAAAAATTGGGCAGTAACAAAGCCAGTTATGTCATGTTTCTGGACCCTTAAGGGTGTTCTCTTGCCATAGGAGCTTCCACTTGTTCTGCCTTTAAAGGAAACTACATTCAATTCTAACACATGCAGTGCAGCTGATGAAGAGTATGCATATTTGCCATATCAAACATGTAAAAACAGAACCATAATAATGTTGCGGATATGCAGGCTAATGCAGAATTCAAACTGCCACCAGGGAACCAAATAACAATATATTCCAGCAACAAACAACTCCCTGAATACATCAGGCACCAAGTGGACCTATAGACACTGATCACCAACACATCATCTCATGAGTCCAGACATATCCAATCATAACAGGATAAAATCAGATCACATTGATGCCAAGTCTTATTGATCAGAAATATGATGAGATATTGGATAGCGGGCTTCTTCAACACGACACAACATTGATGCTGGATCCAGTAGCTCCATCAGCTGGAGATCACATCGGAGCATTTAGGCTTGTGAGAGAGGTAACACAAGTGCAACAGAGATGAGGACTGGACTCAGGTTCGTCTACGTCTACCATAATATCTGTGGGAGATGTCACAATAGCACAGCAGGTGATAGAGATGCAACACGCGTTGTCTAGAGAGCAGACAGCACACCCAGTTTCTACGCTTGCAGGCATAAAGAGAGCGTGTGCAAATAGAGCACGCATTTCAAAGGTAAAGACTCGACTGGCCACAACCAACGGAGTGGCACGAGGGTTGCATTTGAGGGCACAAATTTTGTCTCGGTATCTCCGAGAGGATAGAGATGTTGCATCTCAGAGTGTAGCCCCTCGCCTAGATAGGGATGAAGGCAGCGGATAGATTGGATATATGATATATATGGTGTAGAAAACATGTGGGCTGTGTGTGTGTGTGTGTGTGTGTGTTCCATATTGTTCTATATATGTGTATGTGATTGAGTTGATTTAGTATTGTGGCATGATTTTGTGAAGTTTGTTTAGTATGTTTCATTCTCTTAAATAATGAATGTGAGCATATATATATCATATACGTAGAAAGAATGAAAGAGAAGGTATAAAGATGACATCTAATGTAAGTGGATAGAAAATGATAGAAAATGTGTAAAATGAAGGATCGTAAAATATCAAATATAAGTAAATAAAACAATCTAAGGAAAATATAAGATGTGAATGGAGGTTGTAAAACATCAAATGTAAGTAGATAAAAGAAATCTAAGTCAAAAATAAGATGTGTGAAAATGAATGATTGTATAATATCGAAGATAAGTAGATAAAAGAAATTTGAGTCAAACATAAGATGTGTAAAATGAAGAATGGTAAAACATCAAATGTAAGTAGATAAAAGAAATTTGAGTCAAACATAAGATGTGTAAAATGAAGAACTGTAAAACATCAAATGTAAGAAGATAGAAGAATATAAGGCAGACATAAGATGTGTAAAAATGGACACAACGAGATGACTTAGAACCAAATCAATGTTTGTGCTAGAATTTCATGTAAGGAATAACAAGACCATCTAATGCCAAAACTAAGGTGACAAAGATGATGTGGATGTGAAGGTGGTCGGCATTTCTAAAGATATCCTAGTTGTATACCTCAAGGTATTACCATGCAACTCACAAATTGAAAGCCAAGAGATGTAAAAATGAGAAAAAGAAACACTTGTGAGGAAGGCCCAATCGATTCCCCAAGTTCTTACAAAACAAATTCACAAATATTTAGCCAGAGCTAGCACAAAGGAGTCAAATATGAAGCAATGAGATAGAAAAAGGGATGTAGAAAGAAGAGGGATGTGGTCAACTAGTAGTAATATCCATCAAGGGGAAATTAAAAATAAAATGTGTGAAAATAAGGAGGCAAAGCACCACAAAGGTGATGTCAAAATCCTTAGCAAAGACAAGACACTCTAATCAAGTGGGCAAGACTAAGAGTTTTTAACATCAATGGCTTAAGAATTATGCCTAGCGAGTCTAAAGCTTGGGCTATCTAGTAGAGTATAGATTATATCCCATGAAGGCTATGCATGAAAAATAAATGTGCCAACCTTCCCACGTCATGTTCCCCGTTCCTCAAGTCCCCCACAAAGACATCAATTGATTGTGAGGATTAGGTACTTGCGTGAAAAAGGTGGCACTAATGATATATGTGTCTTATCCAATCTACCAACCTACCGCACCCTAATGGATCTTAGGCTCTGCCACCATCTGTGGAGTTTTAGCTTCAACTAGGATGGGAGCGTGCCAATGATATGATCACATCTTTTGGCTACATAGCCAGATCCTCCTCTACAGGTCCTTGGATACTAATCTGAAATGTTTTGGATCCGAATCCCTATAGGATATATCCTCGATATGTCCAAGATCTTGCAAGAGACCTGCAAATCCTCCCAGATATGCCCCAAAACGTATTTGGGAGGATCTGCAAGCCTCCCGCAAGATCCAGGTTGTATTTTGCACCCATAGCGTCATTTTTTTTCAATTTTTTTTCAATTTCACTTTATGAAAAGTCAAATATGGACTTCAAAAAACAATTAAAAACAAACTATAGTATAGGGGCAACCCTAAAGGCAACTTTCACACTCATTTATCAAAAAGAAAACAATGACACATTTACCTTTCATTGCATTTTTAACTCTCATTGCAAAAAAATTCTCTCACCTTCATTTTTTCAATTGCTTAGGACTGCAACTCCTTTCTTCTATTAATCCTACGCTATTACAATTTACAACAATCCATTTGGCGCCAAGAAGTTTAAGGAGCTTGCAACGAAGAGGATTGTTGATTTAAGGTAAGTTTTTAGTTTTGTGTAACTTTTTTTTTGTTATTTATGTAAACATTCTTTCAACAAATGCCAAATGCCTTAAATTGTAAGAGCAATATTATTTTTGTTTAACCAGGGGCTACAGGAATTTGTCAAAATGTCTCACTCTGCAAATGCTAGTTCGATGGGCCAAGGGACAACCTTCAAAACCAATCCGCGAGCACACATTTGGAAGTATGTGACGATGTTAGAATAAATACTAGGTGGAGGGTGTTATATTTAAGTTTGCTCAGAGTGTAAGGTTAAATATAAAAGCTCATATGATTGGATAAAAGCACATTTGTGTGTGATTCCTAATTCTAGAATCAAAGCTTGAGGTGGGTCAAACATGAAATAAAAGCTAGGAAATGGCTTGCCACATGCAAAGATCTTTGTATACATCAGAGAGCAAGAAGAATCAGTTACCTCTATTGTCGTAAAATCGAAGAATCCTTTGGGAAAGAAAATGATCTACATCTATTGAGCCACATGTTGTTCCATCTCGTTCTGATGTCGTGACCCCATCACATCCATTGTGGCCGCAAAGGAAGAGGATACACCTCTTCGTCACAAGCGAACAATAAATGCAGGGCCATTGGAAAGGGCATTCCAAAATGAATCTAGGAGCATAGCTGAGCAAAACATTGTGCATTGTGTTTAAGCATGTGGGATGCTATTTAATGTTGTTAGATCACTATATTGGCAGGATATGATGAGATCCAAAGTAGGAATAACTGGGAAGTAACCGTCGATTGGTCGGTTACTCGCCGAAAATTCCAACTGGTGAGTAATCGCTATCTGAACTCGTGGCAACAGTAAAAAAAAAAATTGAACCGGCGAGTAACTGTCGGTTACTCGTCAGTTCTGCATCCCACGACTCCCACGAGGGTTTGATGCTGCGAACACGTTGAAACGCGTTTTTGACCCCCCAAACGCTCCTCAAACGCGACGGAAAAAATGTGGAATAGAGCGTTATAAAATGCAATACACCTCCTCACTCTTCACTCACACAAGATTTGGAGCTTTCTAAGGCTGATTGAGAAGATTTAAGCAAGAAATTTCCAGATTAGTTCATTTTTATTTTTATTTTTTTAATTTCCAAGCATAGAAATGAATTCTAAATTAATTGAGAACATGTTAGAGACATATTTGTGATAATTAGTATACAAATTTTATGCATTCCATTTTAATTGCATGCAATCCATGAATTTCTGTCAAATTTCATGCATTTATTTATTTTATTTTTTTTAATTTCCAAGCATGTAAATTAATTCTAATGCAATTGAAAACATGTTTGCTACATATTTGTGATGCTTAGTATATAAATTTGATGAATTTCATTTTTATTACATGCATTTCATCAATTTCCATAAATTTCATGCATTTCTTTATTTTATTTTATTTTAGTATTTCCAAGCATGTAATTTTTTGTAATTTAATTAAATACATATTTGATAAATATTTTTGTTGCTTAGTACACAAATTTGATGCATTCCGTCAAATTTGATGCATTCAGTTAAATTTTCGTGATTATTATTTATTTAAAATTGTTGTTTATTATTCCGTTAAATAACCGTTATAGATTATATTTTTAATTTGATCATTAAAATTCTAAATCATAAATGCATTTTAGTTTTCATTTTATAGTTTAAAATTATCATTTATTTATCGTATTTTAATTAATATTTTGTATTTAATCATTAATGTTTGTATTTTTTAAAGTTTTTATGTTGATTTTAACATTGTTGTGCTTTGCAAGTTATCCATTAGCGAGCAATGGCATCCATTAGTGCATCAGGTTCACATTCAATCAGTGGTAGCCAGTCGACTCCTCCCCATGCTCGCACAGGTGCATGGAAGTATGCTACGTGGGTTGGAACATCTCAGACAGTTTCGATTTGCAACTTTTGTTCAAAGATGTCAGGAGGCATCAATCACATGAAGTACTATCTTTCATGCATTCCCAACCGTGATGTTACGCCTTGTCTCAATGTCACTGAAGAGGCGAAACGAGAGGTGATGGCGGAGCTTGCTTCATGAAAAGAAACCAAAGAGGGCAAGGATGCAAGCAGACCTATCAGTGACCATTGGTGCCACATCAGCAGAGGAAGAAGCAACAGCGATGACAGAGAATGTGGGCTCTAGTCGTGGTCCACGCAAGCGCCATGGTACATCTGCACCACCTTCATCTCAATTACACTCTTTTGTGCCTAGAAACACTCTTGAAGCACAACCTTCACTCGAAGCTACAAGATGGAACAAATAGGAGCATGCAGAAACAGATAAAACATACACAAATTTTTGGTAATTCAACAACCTTCCTTTCAACATGGCAAACAACCCATATGAGAATATTTGGTTACAACTTTGACAGTTGCAGGGAAAGGGTACAAGGCACCCTCTCGAAAAGACTTGAATGGGAAGTTGCTCAAGAATGCAATTGAAGATGCAAAGTTGATTGTTGATGATCAAAAGAGATTGTGATGTAAATTTGGATGCACCATTCTTTCTGATGGATGGACAGATGGAAGGAACCGCACCCTGATCAACTTTTTGGCGTCTTCAAATGGTGAGCTTGTATTTTTGAAATCTATTGATGCATCAAATAAAATTGAAATGCATAAAATTTGAGTTTGATGCTAGAGGTGGTCTTAGAAGAGTGCATCGAGAATGTTGTCCAAATTATTACAAACAATGCAGCAGCATATGTGGCAACTGGGGGACTTCTTATGGAGAGACATCCATCTCTCTTTTGGACACCTTCTGCAGCACACTGCCTTGACCTTCTTTTAGAGGACATAAGCAAACTAGATTGGGTGAGACCAGTTGTCAAAGAAGCCGGAGAAATACCTAAGTATATCTATAATGACCCTTGGATTCTCAGCTTGATGAGAGAGCACACCAAGAGAAAGTAGCTTCTTCGAGCAGAGGTCACGAGGTTTGCAATGAACTTCCTTACATTGCAAAGTATTTGTAATTTGTTGACTCCTTTGAAGTAGATGTTTGTCTCTCGAGCATGGATGGAGTCATCTTATTCAAAGAAAACTGGAGCGAAAGTTTCGAAGATAGTTTTCAGTGAGGCTTTCGAAATGAAAGCTATAGAGATTGTGAAGGTAACTTGAAATTGCAATTTAAATTTGAAGTTGTTTCCTTTGTTTTCAATTTTTTAAACTTAAAGTTTTTCTTTTATAATTTATCTATAAGTTTGTAACTCTAAGTTTAACATTAATTTGTTTGTAACTTTGTAGCTTTTGAAGCCTTTGGTGAGGGTTTTGCAATTGGTTGATGGAAAGCAAAACTCAATGGGATATATTTATGAGGCCATGGATAGGGCCAAAGAGGTAATGCAACATTATTATAAGGGGATTGTCCCATATTTGATCCCATTTGAGAGTTGATTGATCGAAGGTGGAACAAACAATTCCACCAACCCATCCATGCAACAGGGTGCTACGTTAACCCCAAGTTTTTCTACTCTGATGGCTTCACAGATGCTAGTGGAGACAAGTTATGGAGGGACTCTCAACATGCATTGAGAGTATGACCCTTGACGTTGAGGTGAGGGACCTCATTATTTCAGAGCTACAGAACTACAAGCAGGCAAAGGGAAGGCTTTTTTCTTCAGCACTAGCCATGCGAGGGAAAACCACGCAGTCACCAGGCAATACAAAATGAAGTCTTTACTTGTAGTTGTACTTGTACCTTACCAATTACATATTTACAAATTTACAATTATTAATTTCTTACAAAGTGTTGAATATCTTGTTTGCAAGGTTGTGGTGGGAAGATTGGAGTGGAAATACCCCAAATATTCAAAGGCTAGCCCTCTATATTTTATTTCAGCCTTGTGGCACTTCTGGATGTGAGCGCAATTGGACTTTGTTTGACTCCATTCACAAGAAGAAACGCAACAAGTTGAGTCAATGGCTCAATGACTTGGTGTTTGTGCAATACAACCTTCAACTTCGCACAAAGAAGTTGGAGAAAGCATTGGAAGAGCCTATCTATCTAGATAATATCGATCCCTACAGCGATTGAATTGCATAGGAGGGGGCCCCTATGTTCACAAAGGAAATTATTGATTTCGAGAGGCAAGCTATGGAGGGTGCAGCTGAAGTAGGAGAGATTGGATTGGAGGATATCCTTGGAGATGAGGCACAGACATAGGCACAGGCATAGGTGGAGGTGAAGCCACAGGGGCAAGTGCAGCCTTCTAGACAGAGCTAGGTGGGTCAGTCGAGTGGGAGGACTAGAGTTTCACAGTCTCCCTTATTTTTCCAGAGGGCAAAAAAGAGAAAATTATAGATGATTGTAATTTGTACTTGTAGTCTTGTAGATTCTTGTATAAGACTATAAGTCTATTTGTACTTTGGGACTTTGTTGTATTCACATGATTATGCGATGTTGTACAATCTATGTATTCAAATCTAATAGAAACTACTTTCCCTATGTTTTACAGACTCATTGCATGGAGCCCTTCATATCTCTTAATATGTATATATATGATCTATCATTTATTTAATATTTAGCATGGTAGATATATATGAATACCCTGAGTCCTTGTGAGGGAAATTGCAAGCAACCTTTCAAATTTCACTTCAACAAGAAAAATAACCCTTGTTAAAAGGAACAAAATAATCAAATTAAAGCGTAATACAATCAACATAAGAAACCATTTTTTTATTCCAACATCAAAACCTATTGTTCTAATTACACAAACACCACTTCGGATAATGTTGGGAACCAAGGAGTAGTAAGGGCTGATCCCCAAAGAAGGAAACAAGGGTAACCAACATGGTTTGCAAAGACAATAAGATACAAGGAATTAAGTCTGACAAACGTAAGTAGAAACCTGTTATGAAGATTTCATCCATCTGAACTTTTTCATGAGGAAAACAAAATAGAGTAGAGGCAAGAATCTGGGTAGGTGTAGGATATATCCATAACTTCATCTCCAATAATTTTGATCATATAGCAGTGATTCCAAATATTGAAACATACCATATCACGAAGATGAGTTGACCAACTCCGTTACTGCTATGTGATAAAATTGATCGGCCAATCTCTGATGACAAAACCTTCAAGGATGGCCAAATCCAAACTTTTGTTATCATGCAGGAAACACTAGCTCACCTCAATGATAATCTCTCAAATAATTGCGACTCCCAGCTCAAAGTGAAGCATCTTGTAGGTGATTTGAGATGAAAATTGCTAGATCATCTCATATTTTTGAAAGGCCAAGGTTGCTAATATGTTGTTGTCAAAGGCAATAGCACTATCATCAACACTTGTCGAAGTCCAAATCCATACTTCTGCTCTATAGATCCTTGCTGGTCAGCAAAGAAAATGGTCTTGAATGTGTCAATAATGAAGTAAATTTAATGCCAACCATGTGTTGTAAATCATTTATTAGGGCTGATGTGGAACTAGTTGGCCTAGTCAAATGTGCAGGCCTAGTCAGAATTACAAGTGTAATAAATACTGCCACAATTTCCAAGTTGACAAGAAGAGAATACTCAAAATTAGAACTTTTATCCTAAATATTATGATGATTCCAGAATGAGGTAATAACAGAGATTTGATAATGATGTCATCTAATATTTATGCATCTAGTTTGCACAATCTATCCCAACTCTAGTCGCAGGCTTTCCTCCCATAGTGTGAATGCACAATTAATGGTTTCTCTTCATAGGGAAGCCCTGTGTGTGGCCAAAACTAAATTTGCAGATAAGAAGTAATGATTAAATCTTGCGTTTTTGGACTGTTGTGTTCTTGGTTTTTATTATTCTTGGTAGCTGCATGGCCAAAACTAGCTTTGCAGATAAGAAGTAATGATTGATTCTCGGGAAAGACAACATTTGATGGAGAAGTTATTATATATTTATATTCATTCATTGAAGTGGAAGAAAGGCATCCAATCAATTTATGTATTAAACATTCAATCTGTATAAGCTTAATGCTTATGATTACAATTGAGGAAGAAACCCCTCAAAAGTAAGATTGGATACAAGGATGAAAACCCTTGTAATCCCAATCTCAAGGATGTAAACCCTTGAGGCATTTATTGTGAAATTCAAGTTCTGAAATTATATGCTAAAATTCATTTGATTTAAATAAATTATTCTGAAGTACAAATTCTATATTTATTTTATTTGAAACGGAATTTCTAAGGAAATCAAATTTCCATATAATATTCCGGTTCGGAATATTACATTTTGGCCTTTAAACTTGACTGCAAACTACTCAACCATCCTTTAACTGTGATTTAATGACAAAGTCACAATGAGAGCCTATCGCCTCTCTACTTGATGTACATCAAAATAAATATTTACCTGACGCATCCAAGATATAAAAGTGGCCTCTGGATAGTTCAGGATGCAAGGTCATTTATGAGCTTTATTTATTTCTTATATGTATCCCTTATATCATATCTTATAACCTAGTTCTTTGGATAAGGTGTCCAATATGTCAGATAGATATTGAGGGAGTTTCAACTTCTCCAAGTTGGAACAAATATAAGATAAGATAAATATATTAATGTCCAACTAATGACAACAAAAGTAGGTCAAAGGGACTGCAGATTACAGAAATGTGTTGGGGAAAAGAGGGAAACCAAAAAGGGTCTCTGAAAACAAGAAAAATAGTGCTGAAAGAAATAGTATAAAACAAGTAAAGAGTGACCACGCTCAGAGCCAAACCACCAAAGGACCCAACCACGCTCGGGTCCAAAGAAGGGAGCAAAAGAAATGAGAGATCTCCAAGAATTTGTAAACATCGGGAGCAAGATGATGATCCCTAAGAAAGAAAAACCAGGTGGGGACCCATCAAGAGTTCAATCCAACTCTCCTAGCATCCAACGCTGACGAGAAGAAGCTCCAAATAGAACTCTGACCCAAAGAAGGGGAGGTATGATGCCTAGACTGTCCTCCAATCCTCTGCCTAGAAGGAAAAGTCCTCTGTGAAGGTCTGGGGGATCTAGTATGCCTCTTGATGCCAGGTCTGAAGTGGATACGCTGATGAAAACTCGGGGAACTGTGAATAGTGACTCTTGGCCTCAAAGATTCAAATAGAATTTCTGTTGTACCATGCCTCTTTGCAAATAAAACATCTCATTATATCATTAAACTATAAGAGCATGAACAAAAATTAAACCTAATATCTCACATCAGGCCACGCCCCTCGTAATTCAATAACTAGGGTTTAGAAGCATCCAATTTGCCCCAAAGTAAGTCAAGTCACCCTCCTCTTAACAAGAAATTGTTAACTGTCCTTTCGTTAGGGATTTATATTGTTTTAATGTTAGTTAATTTTTCAGCTCTTGGAGTTATTTTTAACAATCCTATTTGCAATTGTAACTACACTTTTGAATCCCAACTAATTTGCAAGACATTAATATAATTGATAATTCATTTCTTTCTTTCTTTATTTTTCTAATAGCTATATAAAGATTCCTAAATAGTAAAAGAATGATTATGATTGAATTTGTGGCATTTTTGTGGGTTGTCCAGCCCATTGAAGGCATTTTCTTTTCAATGTGCCATTTTAATTAGGCCCGTGATGCAATGCATGATATAGCAAACAGATTGGCTACACGTGGGCACACTAAACATTTTTTTGCAAATCTTTAGGCTCTAGAATTGTAGGATTTTACCAATGATACTATGCAGGTTACTAGTGTTAGGCTCTAAAATGGGATTTTACCAATGGTACTATGTAGGTCACTAGTGTAAAGCTGTTCTCCTGGTACGCCTCTACTAGTGTCCTCTTAGTTGTAGCTAACTTGTTAACTTTATTCCTTGTAAGGATTGATTTTTGTCATTCCATTTTAAAGCATGTATCATTGTTGGGAGATGCTGCAACTATTTGAGCAATCTATCTTAAGATTTGCAGAAATATATTTCTATGATTATCTATGCGTATTACCCTTAGAACTCATAAAAGACTACTTTACTTCCACGCACCAATTGGATACTATAGTAAATCATTACCAGATCCTGGTTGTATGAAGTTGTTCAAAGAATCAAAACAAACGCCAACTATAAGTAGTTTTCTTTAATATTCATTACTGTATAATATGATTTGATGGGCATAACCTTATAGAAAATGCATTCGATTAGACATAATGATATATGCTCCAAAGCATCAATCCTGAAATATTATCCAAGCAAAATCACTTCGATATAAAAAAATTCACAAGTAATCAAGATCAACACAATTATGATATATTAAAAGGGAAGCTAAACAAATTAACAAAAGGTATTTAACTGTATGTCCTTATTGATGAAGAGTGGCATACATGATTGCATAAAGTGTGCATCCAAGTGACCAGATGTCTGTCCTCTCATCAATGTCTGAATAGCTTGGACAGTCCCATAATTCAGGAGCTCGATAAGGTGCCGAACAATGCTCAGCTGCCCATTCCTGCAAAACATGCATTTAAAAAACTCTCATGTGCAAGTGATGATAGAAAATATTAAGCCAAAAAAACAAGCATTTTTTTTCTGTAGTAGATTAAAAGGCTTTACTAATGAAAATCCTCAGGGATGGTTAAGCACACAATTGTTTCTCTGATGGCCCAAGAAGACAATAAATTTGCATACAGGCATTATAATAAAAGGAAAAGCCTGGAAAACATGGGCTAGTCGATAGGATCTTCCGATTAGTTTTTCTGTTTGATTAATGAACACACCTGTCCACAACTGTATTTCGATGTGGGTAATCCAGAATAATTTTGGATTTGTTCATCCAGAGGATATTGCAAGATGGGGTAACCCTGGACTGGACCGACTGAATAGACAACGAAGAATTCAAAGAAAACGAACCTTTAACATGATGGCAAGCCTGACTCCATATATGGATGGGTATGACCTACTGATAGTTACAGGCTATGGTAACCAAGACCCAATACATGACTATGACACTTATGAAACTATATGAGCAATGAATGGCGAATTAAAAGAGGCATACTGAATAAAATCTTTCAAAGAGAATGTGAGCAGTGTCATCATAGGCTAATGTGTGGAATTCGATAAATGTTCACTTCCTTACTCAAATACTAAAGAACTGTCATTATCACTTCCTTGCCTAAGGACATGATGCAAATGTTCAAGGAATGGGGTTAGGATACAAATAAAAAGGAGGTATTCTGCAGAAATTGTCACACCAAACGTCACACTTGTGCTAATTTGCAGGGTAATTTTCCTTCTAATTGGAAACCAAAGAAGGATCAAGAAGTGTTGCTCCATCGCCTCCATGTCAGGGCCGATCATAGAATTAGCAAGGTGGCAGTGGAGGTTATATCCAGTAAAAGAAGCAAACTACTTGTGATCCAATGCCACAAGCACCGCAAATGGGGGCACTTTGCAGGAGATTGTCAGAATCATCCAAGCACAATTCCAGCAGTGATGCATCGTTGGTGTGACCCTGCAAACATCATGACAAGAACTACCCAAAACACCAAACGACTCACATTTTGTGCAGATGGATGGAGAAGAGGCTGTCCTAGTAGTTATTAGAGCACCAAAAAATTAAGTGGCATACCCAGATAGACCCATTGGGAAAGGGAATTTTGAGTGTTGGAGAAGAAGGCAATAATAGAGGAAGTCAAAGCAAGTACATTGCAGCAATCTATATATGCTCCCCACATACAGCAGAAGCAGATGGTAAAATTTTATTCTGAAAATAGCTATAAATTCAAACTCTTTTTTTGCATAAGTACTGACGACATACATGCATGTTCTGTTCAAGACTATATCAGGTCTGCATAGCATGATAGACTAATTGTCTATGTTGGCAAACACACAACAAAATATCAGGTGGTTAACCCTGCCCCTTAATGGTTGGCAATGAATAGTACACAAGAATATATCGGGCAGAGTTTCAATAAAATGTTATTTTGGATTTAAAGTCAAGCATGAATATCCTGCCAAATAAAAAAAAGCACAAATTGGACAAGCCCACCTTGTGGCTACACTATAGACGCAGAATGGAAGATTAATTCAATGTGGAATATATGGGGATTTTGGCCACTTAAAGTGTACAAATTGGAGGGTCAGTGAACTTTTATTATGGATAATGTATTGATTTCCTTTGCTAAAACTAATTTGGTTGTGCATGATTGGAAGATTGGTTGTTTTATTATGGAGCAGTCAGGTGTGTGTGGAAATGTTGATTTAAAGAAGCAGGCAGAAAGCGAGGAGCCAACATCAAATTGTCAGTGAGAACATATTAATGATAATGGAGTTGTCAAACCCTTTGATGAAGGCATATTCCATTTAGACCACTGCTCTAAAAATGTATAGTATTATGATAGTGGGTTGTTGCATTGGCAGATGGAAGCCTATGGTGTCTTCCCACCTTATTTTCAGCCCCAAGACAAAGCCCCAGTCAACGGTTTTCAGCTTCCTTGATAAGCAACATCCTAATAATGTTCAGCATCGGTGAAGCGTTTAATTCTGGTTAATGAAGTTACTCTCCTTGTTTTATGTTCTGATTTGAAGACACTGTATTAGACAATGTGCCTGCACATACCTTTTCTAACAAAGACAACATCAGATGCATGGACCCTGGACTATGATGAAAGGGAATGTGGGGTTGGAGGGAAAACCTCAGCTTGTAAATGTGGGATATGATTGGGATCTTGATTTTAAAACTACCAAATTTCGCATTTTGAATGAACATGCATGGACCTCAAGGAAGTGCTGCCCAGACCCTATATACATAAAATTGCATTAATATTGGAGATGCAACCAGTTCGGAGGACATATCAAATGAACCCAAAATATGCAAAAAAAATCAAGAAGTAGTTGGCATGATATTATTTTTAAAATGAGCACTAGTGAATGGGTCTCACCCGTAGTCATTAGTCTAAACAAGGAAATGACAGAAATCGTATCTGCGTAGATTTTCAAAGTTTGATTATGGTCACCATCAAGACTCCATTCCCTATTCCTTTCATCAACTTGGTTCTTATCAGGTATAAGGACACGAAATTTATCCTCTTCAGCGTTGTTGAGGAGGATAGGCCGAGCATAAATTTTATTGTAGAGAGCGGTATTTATGCATGTAATCTAATGGACTTTGAATTTTGTAATACACTTGCAATCTTCAAGCAGATTATATTGCACAGCTTTACGAAATGAAATTGAATTTATACCAAGCAAAAAGTACAGACTCAATTAATAGGCCACAGGAATTATGATCTCAGCACAAGTGAAAATTTAATTCACAGAGTTGCTATTCCATGATGCTGAAGCAGATAAAGATGTGGTTGTGAATTGATAAATATGGTATTTATCAGAAACTCCTCTCTATAATCCAATGTGCTTCTGCCCATACCTTTTGGGCCTGGCTGCAGGAAAAATTGAATTATGTATTCATCACTACTCTGTCCTAGTGAGGACTTCTTTATAAAGACAGCCAAATAATAAATGACATACTGTAAGGTTATTTGTTATAAAATTCCTTTCAAAACAAGATACGAGGAAACTTTTCAGGAGGAGAATTCCCTCCTCTTAGAAGCGTTTAATACTTTTAATATGGATTTGGCTATGCGCATTAAAAACAGAAAAAAAAGTTCCTTTTGGTAGAAGGTTGAATCTTTGCCTCTTGGGACAAATGTTTAGACGTTGGCCTTTCTAGCTTTCATAGGACAAGGCTTTGGCTTTTCAACTACTGCTGAACTGATGTAACTCATCGTTTATGTGTAATATAAGATCCATTTCTTTCACCGAAAAAAGATTTCGAGTACCTAGAATTCAACAAAAAACATTATAGTTTTAAAATTCGGACTTCACAAAACAGCTTAAAATTTTGACTCATATTCGGACTCAAAAAATAAAATAAATATATAAATTCATAAAATAAGCTTAAATAGCATTCACAATACTATTAAAAAGCATAAGAAATGAATTTGGAGAATGTATACATATATTTTTTATTAGATTTAGCCAAAAGGGTACAATGCACATCATTATATCATATGATGATTGATCATCATAATAGAAAATTACAAATCCCCAAAATATTTTACAACTTTCACTTTTGCTTGCTCATAGTCATAGGCATCACCTTCGAACTAGAAGGTAAAGATTCTTCCTCTTGGACAAAATCATCATCAAGCATATTATCATCCAGTCCAACCGCTCCCAATGCCTCCGCTTCCTCTGTTGCTTCCCCTTCCACCACTTCCCTCTAAAAATCTGTTATCTCCTCCTCAACAATAGCATTCTAGTTTTCCTCAATCAAATTAGGTGCTCTATTCCATCATAACAAAATTTGAACCTAAAACTGATCTAGACAAGTATTTATTATTGTTTTTCATGGGTTTTTTACTTTTTTTCATTAATCATATATCATCCTATGAAAAATGAACACGGGGCCTTGCAAGAATCATTAACTAATACTCTCATTATACAAATAAACGTCACTATCATGCCCTTTCGTCCGAAACTACTTAGTTCTTAACTTCTTCACTTTGATAGACTAAGGCTCCCCAATAAGTGAGAGTGACAACAAAGGAAAGAGAAAAAGAGAAATGAGCTTATATATGTTCTAAGGTGATGAATATCATAATAAACCCATTTCTTAATTTGGTTTTGAATAGGATAGATGAAAAAAAGTAAACATGGGGTCCACATTCATGGCAATCAAAATAGAGTATCTATCAATGCCATCCAAGTCAATCGCATCATGAGTCTCCTTCCCCTCCACCTTTTTGATGCAAAGAAGTTTTTATTGCAAAACAACGTGGTCATTGAGGCACTATTGGGTCAACATGTTGCACTTCTTTCATGTGAATGGCCTCAAACAAGCTCCAATTGCATTTATAGCCAAAAACACTATAGAGCTGGTACAAAATATGGATGGCTGGCCTCTAAATATTTAGTGTTTTTCCACCATAATCTTCCCACCACAAACACGCAAATAAGAAATTCATAACATTGTAAGAAAACTATAATTGAAATTATTAAACGAATCTAATATATATGATTAAAGGATTTAATTTTTTTACCTGGTCATTGGGTCATTCTCCTTTGAATGCATAGAAGCTGGAAAAAAAGCCTCCCCTCCATGCCCTTGTAAATCTACAACTAATCTAGTATTGTCTCTAAGGGTTTCATTGATTGTCATCCTCTCTATAAATGTGATGAGGCCATCCATAAACTCCTTATCAGCCTTAAAGGATTCGAAGAAAAAATATTTGCAATTCAAATAGTAGGCCACTGCATGTATGTGTTGGTAAAGTCCTTTACTTCCTATTCCATCTCTATCAATTATGCACTTCAAATTTATTTTATTTTTCCCATTCAAATGTTGGATGGCCTCGTGTAGATAACCCCTTGGGTTTTTTCACAATCAGCCAAGCATAAAACCCTGACAAAAGGTTTCGTGACTTAAAAACCATAATTTGAAATTGGAAAACTAAAATTACTAAAATTTTGAACAATAACAACAAATAAAAGGAATATTTTAGAATTACAAATTTATGGATTTTACAAACTTACAAAGTAATGAAGTTTATTACTTTGTAAGTTTGTAATCGTAACTTACCTTACGGATTTGGTTTGTGCTCTTTGCAAACACATCATCAAAACCTATCTTCACAACCTTGTCCTCTTCTGCCTTCATGGAATATGGAAACCATCGAGTGCTCACAAACATCTTCGTAAGAGACGTTAGTGACACTACAATGCTATACAATGTGAAGACGTTTGTGGTGAATTGTGTCACACAAGCTCCTTTGGTGTGCTCTCTCATCAAGTTAAGCACCCAAGGTTGATTGTAGATGTATTTGCTAATATTATTTTTTTCTTCAACCAGATATTTTACCAATGGATGGCCCAAGGGCTCCAACAAGTGGTAGGGTGCCTCTCCTCAAGATGTCTCCTTCATGCTATGTATGCTACTACATGGTTAAACACAACTTGGCCAACATTCTCAACACCCACTTCTAGAACAACCTCCTCCAAGATATTACTAAATCTTTGCATTATTTACATTGCGAAAAGCATCAATGGACTTCAAGAACACCCACTGACTGCTAGAAGCCACTTGAAAGTTTATCAATGTGCAATTCCTGCCATCTATTGACCCATTAGACAAAATACTGCAACCCTTTTTTAGCCAAATTCTTTTATGATCTACTATCACCTCCATATTTTTCACATCCTTCCTTCAACAAGAGCCCACTCAAATAATAGGACTAGGTGCCTTGAACCCTTTCTTAGCAATGGTCAATGCATTTACCAATGACTCCAAATATGAGCTTCTAGCCAAATGGAAAGGTATGTTATTATAATACCAAAAATTTATAGCTATCATCCTCGCTTCATGGTGATTCTCCCAGTTCCATCCAATACCTTCAAGTGAAGGTTGCGCACCAAAAGTATTGCGAAGAACAAGGAAACCCTATGAATATGATCAGCTTGAATTCTCTCCAATCAATGCACCCTAAATATATGGGCCAATACAAGAGCCTACTAATTCCATATTTGATGCAGGAAGGAATTCGTGATGGATGCAAATGCAGTTGTTGTCCATTTCGTTTCTATATTTTTATCCTCGTAACTAGCAAAAGAAGCATCATCTCTCAAGAAATTTTAGGATCCACTAAACACAAATTCACATCTTGGACAAGGATTCATGCAAGGCCATATTTGAGGCAATTGATGTGTCCTCCCATCTCAAAACGACAATAGTTGCATACCAATCTTCGTCACTCAGAACCCGGTGTGCCATGCTTCCAAACGAGGTCCTTGGACTTGCTACTTGAGGATGCCATTCTCGCAAATCACTACAAACTACAAACCCTACCAAAGAAATGAATGAAAGATTTTAACAATGTCCAGATTTTAATAACGTCCACGAGACCAAGCAGTCTATGGGACCAAGAGTTGTGACAAATTTGATCCGCACTAACACAACCACTTGATATAGGACTGCCCTATTAGTCATGCAAAATTTCCAATCTCTTTTTAATGTTGGATCTTCTACTGTGGATCTTGATCAAAAAACTTGTTTTTTCTAGCGTTGCCTCCTCAAACAAGTCGGTTAGGTTGTCTACCATCATGTTTTCATTGTACTTGGTACAAATGTCACTATGGGCTGCGCACTCCATGATGTCGTGTCATTTTTCACTACCCCCTTGTCACAAAATAGACATGTTCTCGTTTTCCACTCCTCCTTAGGAGTTGCACCCCTGCCAATTTCACACCTAAGATGATAAGAGCTAGTCCTTAACTGAACCATCGACATTTTCACCTTCCACTTGATTTTTGCTCTTATGTATGCCTTTTCTTCATGTTACCATGTAGATTAAACTCTTTGATATAGTATGTTTCTTCTGTCCCAGTTGCTTTGTCCACATGGCTGTCCTAAATTTCTCTCAAACTTTTTTATTTTCTCATTAGTGTTTAAACACTTGCATGTTGATGCCCCATTTACTCATCCACTTGTTGTGTTGTTTCATCCACGTGTTTTTCTTTCTACTTAGCTCTTCCTACATCACCATTTTGGGCCATCAATGAGTCTCCATGCCTTGTGTCTTTTTTTAAATAACTTAATGTCTGAGTCATTGTCAATCCCTCCAACAGAAAGAAAACAACGAACTTTAAATTTTAAATGCCCTAGAAAATAAAGATGAGAATGAAAAAATAGAAAAAAAAACTAAAATTTGAAACCCTAGAACATAGTCGAAAAGCAAAAAGAAATAAAAAATCTAAAACAAAAACATACCTCTCGAATCGAACTCCAACCATTGAAAAATCCTTCAAATCTGATGATAATCACTTCACGACAGCTGAGAAACAATTGAATTTATTCTAATAATGTTGGACACGACATGAATGAAACAAAAAAATCTCATAGTTGGCGAGTTTTTCCAACAAAATCACGAGTAATCACAAGTTTTTAAGGGAAAAACTCAATAAGTACTCACCTGTCGAGTTCTTGGTGAGGAACTCACCAGGGAAAATAACATGAGTCAGGGGAGTACTCACTGAGTTTTAAAACTATGCAAATTGTTGTGATGATATCATATTTCTCCTCCAATCTCTTCCCAAACAATGCCCCTTCTAACTCAAATGTAGCACCAGTTCCCTATGAAGTAGCTTGCCAAGTCATCAAATGTTTTTAAACAATATTTGTAGTGAGATGGCAGGGTCCCAGATGGTTTTCTAGAAAGGTTGTTCTACCACCAAAGAGTATGTTGGGCAGATAAAAAAAAGTTAGCCTAATTACTGGAACTCTAGATTTGTGGAAAACATAAGCGGTACCAACAAGTCTCCTCCCAGTTCAAAATCCACAGAAAGGCACTCACTTTTTAGATGTTGTAGGTAACGTCCCCTTCCAATTGACAGATTGGATGATTTAATGACTTATTTAATTCTCGTACGTCATTAAATAAAATAAGAGAATTAATTATTGATTATTTAATATTATTCTTCCCAAGCAAATATCATGAATAATATTAATTAATTAATATTATTTAAAGTGATTAAAGTGGAGTTTTAATATTTAAAAGTCACTTTATTATGTTTCCCTCCTAAAGTCAAATTCAAATATTTAAATTTTAATATTTGTGAGGGAAAGGTATTTTTGGAAGTTTTGGACAGGAGGCTTAAGAAGGGGCGTTTTGGAAGTTCTTCATTATCATTGGAATTTACATTTCTTATAGTATTGCTGAGAGCTTTCGGGCTTGAGGTTCTGGGGTTTTGGTGGTGAAACGATTCCACCCTAGCCTATAGAATTTGATCAAACTTGTTTGGACATTCCATGTTGGATGTATTTGCTAATATAATGAAGGTGATTTCTTGGTTGGTCGATGATACCAAACTCATTTCAGATTTGAGTGTTACAAATTGAAAATTGGATGATTTGTTGAGGGTCGATCATATTGTAGAAAGGTTACATTGGCGTTCACTCTGACCTGGGCATTTGGATTCACAGAATCCGTGGTCATCTAAATTACCAGCACAGCCATCATTTCGTCTTATAGGAGGCATACTATTATTTTCTATGAGCTATGAATAGTGGTCAAGGGTCATGGAGGCTATAGGAGGGCGTGAGCCTTTCTAAAATTCCAGCGCCATTCATTCTGCCTGTCATGGACTGCTATGAAGAAAAGTGTAGATTTTGTTGGGCATGGCTCCCTATAGGTGGTCGGATGCTATTCTTAATTGCTACCTTTCTACTTAGCCATGTCATCATTCTATTGGTCATGGCTATTCATAATGTGCATCTATATACGCAGGAACTTTGTCTATTGGCAATTAAATGTTTGGTCTGTAATTTGAATGTTTGTTTATATGTTAATAATATTGCCAATTTGGAGATGAATAGCAAATGAACAGAATTTATTATTGTGGTGAATTTTATATTTCCTTTTTGATGCAATGAATGAATATATAACTGCACTATTGCAAATTGTGGCGCTGTTAATATGTGGAGTTTAATGTATGCAATAACCATCTAAATATTCACTGAAAGCAACTCAGATCAGCATGCAAGCCAACTGTGTGACAAAATGCTTACATAGTCAAACTGGGTATAATCGTGAAAATTTCATTATTTTGGGCAAGGGTCTTTACAATGGTATTAGAGCTTGTATTCCTGTCAGCCTGTGGTTTTTCATGAGTGACAAAGAAAGGAGGTACTATATTAGAGGGATTAAGAAATAGTGGTAGCCTACTCAGGTTCCGGAAGGCGAAACTATTTCAGGCGTATTGGGAATACATCAAAGATCTCCTTCAGGTAGTGGTATTGATTCCTCTACTAGATGTGGTGCACAAAGAGTGGCAGAGATGGACGATAGAGGGGAATACTAGAGAGGGGAAGACCTTAATGCATTGTTGGTTGAGCAAAGGGCAACAAATCAGCATATGACTCAGTTGATGGAATTAATGACACAAACCATGCTCATTAACAATAACAACAATGGTAATAACCAAAATGGCAATAATGGCCAAGGGGATAACTCGGTTAATAATAGGACACCAAATCGGCGTGTTGCACCTGCTAGTAGAAGGTCTTCAATGCCTATATTTTCACCCAGAGTAGAGCCTCAGGAAGGCAATGAGCGTACATTGATAGAGTTACAGGAACAACTCAAATAGGGCCGGATTGATGCAGGTCCAGGTTTCCAACACGTTATCTCTTCGTGACTATATGGACCTCAGGTTGAGACATATGCCCAACAGGGGAAATAGGAAGCACCACAATGATCTTAGGATGAAGGTTGGTAAATTGAGCTTTCCCTTCTTCGAAGGTTCAGGCAAGGCTTCAGCACATGCTTGGGTGCAGAAGGTAGATACATACTTCCACTTGAATCCAATACCAGAGGAGGAAGCAATCAAATATGCTGCCATACATTTGGATGGCATTGTTCACAAGTGGTGGCATCATAGTATGGTCACCATGGGCCATGATCAAATCACATCTTATGTGGAGTTCACAGAGAGACTAATTGAGAGGTTTGATAACAAGGACCCTGAACTCCAATTCAAGAAGTTGACTCAGTTCAAGCAGTGGGGATCAGTTGATAGTTACATTGCTGATTTCCAGAGACTCAATATTAGTTACTGATATATCTGAGAGGAGACTACTGGTTTTATTTATGGATGGCTTGACGAATCCTCTAAGGGGTTGGATCAAGGCATTCGATCCTAGCTCACTTCAGGAGGCAATCAAGAAAGCTAGGGACATGGACTCTACTAATTTGAAGAATACATTTCAATCAAAGGCTTCTACCTCTCAAAAGGACAAGAACAAGAAACCATTTCAGAAAGAGCGGCCTAAGAAAAACATAACGGATGATGAGACTTGACAAGAGTTGTGGAGAAAGAAATTGTGTTTCAGTTGCAGAGAGCCTTGGGAACCAAGACACAGGGGTCTTGGTAAGGACAAGGTCCATTATATAGAGATTGTATTCGATAGTGAGGAAGAGGAGAAATCTGATCATAACTAGGGCAGCGAACATAGTGAGTTAGATGAGGCACAGATGGGATCCAATGAGACACCACCTAAGGGAGTGAAGGGTGGTACTCTTGCTACTATGTTTGGTACACCAAAATTCAACTCTTTCAGAGTTCATAGAGTATTACAGGGGCAGAGGATCACAGTTTTGATCCATAGTGGGGCCACCCACAACTTTATAGACTCTATTATGGTTACCAGGAAAGGTTTGCAGACAGTTGACCACAAGGGGTTTAGTGTCATGGTGGCAGATGGGTATCAGATTTCTTGCATGCAGAAGGTCCCTCAGATGAGCATCACAATTGGTAACTATACAGTTACTGACGATTTCTACGGTAGACTTAGGGGACACCAATGCCATTTTGGGTATTCAGTGGTTACACTCACTTGGGAAGTATTCACAAAACTTCCAGACCATGGAATTTCAGCTCAAGGTAGATGGCAGGAAAGTGGTATTCAGGGGAATGTCTAACAAAGCTCCTAGAGTTGTTTCAGCCAAACGAATGGAGAGCATAATCAGACATGGTGATGTTACTTGGGCAGCACGATGTATGATTTCCTCCAAGTCTATGGATAGCAATCCTAAGCACTACCAGGATGATTTGCAGGTGGTGTTACACAATAGCAATGTAGTCTGCAGTGATATTCCTCCAGGAAGGCCACCTGCCAGAGCATACCATTGAGCTTGAGGGGGCCAAGCCCATCATTACTACTCCCTACCAGCATCCCAAGAAATTTAAGGATGAGATTGAGAAAGCTATCAAGGAGTTGTTGGATATGGAACATATCAAGTCTAGTTCGAGTCCTTTTGCCTCATTTGTGGTGTTGGTTAAGGACGAAACTCTCAGAATGTGTATTGACTACAGTGCTTTGAACAAGAACACAATCAAAAATAGGTATCCAATTCCCAGGATCGACAAATTGTTAGATGAGTTACATGGGGTTGTCTTCTTCTCAAAGACAGATCTCAGATCAGGGTACCACCAAATCAAAGTGCGGGAGCAAAACATCCATAAGATGGCTTTCAAGTGCCACTATGGGCACTATGAGTTCTTGGTCATGCCATTCGGTTTGACCAATGCCCCCGTAACATTTCAATCCTGCATGAATCACATCTTCAATAAACAGTTGCGGAAGTTCCTTCTTGTATGTTTCGATGATATATTGATATACAGCAAAACATGGTTGGACCACCTGAAGCATCTTGATGAGGTGTTGGGTATTATGGAGGCACAATCATTGTATGCCAAGGCCTCCAAATGTGAGTTAGGGATGGAAATGTTGTACTTGGGTCACGTCATCAGTGCACAAGGAGTTCAAGTGCATCAGGAAAAGATCCAAACAATTTTCGATTGGCCACCACCGAGGACACTCACGGAACTACGAGGGTTCTTTGGCCTATACAGCTATTACAGGGGGTTTGTCAAAGGGTTTTTGCAGATTGGGACACCTCTCACAAACCTCACTAGGCAAGGTGCATTTAGATGGACTAACGAGGCTCAATAAGCCTTTGACAAACTTAAGGAGGCCATGAGTACCTACCCAGTTCTTGCATTGTCGGATTTCACCCAGCCCTTTGTGCTGGAATGTGATGCATCAGGAGAGGGGATTGGTCCAGTGTTGATGCAGAATAGGCATCCTATTGCCTATGAGAGCAGGAAGCTCTGAGATGCTGAAAGGTTATATTCTATATACAAGGAAATGCTCGCCATCATGCATGCATGGGCGAAGTTCAGACAGTATTTGGTTGGTGGGCAATTTGTAGTTAGAACTGATCATAACAGTTTGAGGTACTTCCAGGAGCAGGACTTGAATGAATGCTAGCAGAAATGGGTCAGCAAAATTCAAGTGTATGGCTTCGATATTGAGTATGTGAAGGGAAAGAAGAATATAGTTGTTGATGCTCTATCCAGGAAACCTGCCATATGTTCCTTGTCCGAGATTTCAGCAAATTGGAAAGCTCATCTTCTAGTTGAGTACTCCAAGAATGCTTTTTCCTGTGAGTTGATGGATGGCAAAATCCAGGATGATAAGTTTAAGGTAGTGGATGATATCATCTACTACAAGAACAGGATATTTTTGGTTTCAGAATCTAAGTTGAAGGAGCAAATCCTGAGAGTTGTGCATGACACTCATTTGCAGGGCATCCAAGGTTCTATAAGACCTACAGGGAGACTAGAGAGAGGTTCTCCTAGAAAGGCCTCAAAGATGATGTTTTACACCATGTTAGTGAGTGCACCACTTGTCAATAGAACAATTCGGAGCGCACTTTCCCTACTGGCCTATTGCAGCCCTTGCCCATTCCAGAGCAGAAGTGGGACAACATATCGATGGACTTCATCACAAATCTTTCGAAGGTACACGGTAGAGATTGCATTTTCATAGTGGTTGATCAGTTAACCAAATTTGCACACTTCATGACTATCTCTTCAGAGTACAGGGCACCTCAAGTGGCAGACTTATTCTTCAAAGAAGTATTCAAGTTACATGGGTTACCAAAGAATATTGTTAGCGACAAGGACAATCATTTCCTCAGTGCGTTCTGGTAGGAGTTATTTAGATTGTCAAGGACAGAATTGACTCCAAGCACCAGCTATCACCCTTAGATAGACAAGCAGACAGAGATAGTGAATAAGTGTATTGAGGGTTATCTGTGCAACTATGTTGCGGGGCAGCAGAGGGCCTGGGTTAGATGGTTACATTTGGGTGAGTATTGTTATAATACCACCTATCATATGTCCATTGGGATGTCATCTTTCAGAGCGTTGTATGGTTATGAGGCTTATTCATTTATGGATGTGGCATTTGGTGATAGTCGGGCACCCAAGGCCAAGGATTGGATTCGGGAGAATCAGGTTATCCTTAAGTCACTTAAGGATAATTTGCAGCACACTCAGAACCAACAGAAGGTTTATGCAGACAGACATCGCACAGAGTGTACTTTTGAGGTTGGAGTTTCAGTCTATCTTCACTTTCAACCATACAGGCAATCCTCTTTGAAGAGGAGTGGTGCCAAGAAGTTGAGACCGAGGATCTATGGCACGTACAAGATCATTAGGAGAGTGGGTGAGGTGGCTTATAAGCTAGAGCTACCAAAGTGCAGCAAGATTCGTAACATATTTCACGTTTCATGCCTCAAGAAGGCACTTGGACAGCAGGTTACAGTTTCAACAGAGCTCCCACCTCTTGATGAAGAGGGCAAGTTGATCTTGGTTCCGAATGAGATTTTGGATGTTCACGAGAGGAAGTTGAGAGGCAGAGCAATCAAGGAATATCTAGTTAGATGGAAGGATCTACCTGGGGAAGATGCCACGTGGGAGAACGCGCAGATTCTTCAACACCCTGATCTGAAATTACTTGTGGGAAAGCAATTCCGGGAAGGGAGGACTATAATGTCCCCTTCCAATTGACACGGCGGATGATTTAATGACTTATTTAATTCATGTAAGTCGTTAAATAAAATAAGGGAATTAATTATTGATTATTTAACATTATTCTTCCCAAGCAAATATCACAAATAATATTAATTAATTAATATTATTTAAAGTGACTAAAGTGGAGTTTTAATATTTAAAAGTCACTTTATTATGTTTCCCTCCTAAAGTCAAATTCAAATATTTAAATTTTAATATTTGTGAGGGAAAGGTATTTTTGGAAGTTTTGGACGAGAGGCTTAAGGAGCATTTTGGAAATTCTTCATCATCATTGGAATTTACATTTCTTATAGTATTGCTGAGAGCTTTCAGGGTTGAGGTTATGGGGTTTCGGTGGTGAAACGATTCCACCCTAACCTGTAGAATTTGATCAAACTTGTTTAGGCATTTCATGTTGGATGTATTCACTAATATAATGAAGGTGATTTCTTTGTTGGTCGATGATACCAAACTCATTTCAGATTTGAGTGTTACAGATTGAAAATTGGATGATTTGTTGAGGGTCGATCATATTGCTGAAAAGTTACATTGGTGTTCACTCTGACCTAGGCGTTTGGATTCACAGAATCCGTGGTCATCTAAATTACCAGCACAGCGATCATTTCGTCCTAGAGGAGGCATACTATTCTTTTCTATGAGCTATGAATAATGGTCAACGGTCATGGAGGCTATAGGAGGGCGTGAGCCTTTCTAAAATTCAGACACCATTCATTCTGCCTGTTGTGGACTGCTATGAAGGACAGTGTAGATTTTGTTGAGCATAACTTCCTGTAGGTGGTCAACTGCTATTCTTAATTGCTACCTTTCTGCTCAGCTGTGTCATCATTCTGTTGGTTGTGGCTATTCATAAGGTGCAGCATATACCCAGGAACTATGTCTATTGCCAGTTTGGAGATGAATAGCAAATGAACAGAATTTATTACTGTGGTGAATTTTATATTTCCTTTTTGATGCAATGAATGAATATATAACTGCACTATTGCAATCCATGGAGCTGTTAATATGTGGAGTTTAATATATGCAATAACCATCTAAATATTCATTGAAAGCAACTCAGATCAGCAAGCAAGCCAACTGTTTGATAAAATGCTTGCATAGTCAAACTGGGCATAATCATGGAAATTACGTTATTTTGGGCAAGGATCTTTACATTGTAGGCAAAATAATGTTTTGAAACGAGGTGAAGATCTAGGGGTGTAACAACAATAATAGCGTCTAAGTAGTCAACAATCAAGGCCTCTCTATAGCCAATGAGCCCAAAATCCAAAAAATCTCAACAAATGCCTCAAAGTTTAATCAACATATTTGAAAGGACTATACATTTGCAAGTAGCCCACCATATATAGATAATTCTTCCCACCCAACCTAGAAAACAACAATGGGTGTCAACACTAGCACTAACATTCAAGGCTGCAAAAATCACGCCCAATCTAATTGAAACTTCCAATAGACATCATGAGCTTGTCACCCAACAAAAACAATTTGATTTGCATAAACATACAAGTGGGAACACAATCAATAACCTAGAAACACTGACCAACTTGGATACACCTAAAAAGACCATAGGAGAAAGATAAAACTACAAGTTACATACAAATGCTCAACAATGAAGCAAGGAACCCAACATTTTGGAAGAAGTTAAAACTATCACAATGATAAGCAACAACTCGATGCAGTCAAAATTAGGGGATCCAATTAAAAACATTGTTGTTGTATTATGTTCCCATGCACAATAGTGTGATTCAGTAATTATTGTGTTGAATCTATGGGTTGTGTGGTATAAGGCCATCTTTAATTGCATCCTCTAACTGTGATTGCATCAATTGGTATCAAAGCAAGGTTATCCTTATGAAGTGAGCACGTGAGAAAAACCTTGTTTCCACATTTGCAAGTGTGGGTAGAAATTAATGAAGGTATCTTCTAACAAGGAGAGTTGGGTAGGTGGTGTGGAGTTGTTCTCCATTTCAAGGAAAAGAAATGGCACACAGAGGAGGTTATGGACTTGGACGAGTTGATAAGAGGAATGCAAGCCCATTTATAGGCCATGAAGACTACGCAATGCCCAGGAGTTGTGATGGATGATGTGAGCGATAATGAAACCACAAACAAATAAGTGCCTAAGATTCAGGCAAAAGAAGAGTTGGTCGATGAGCCAAAAGATAGATTCCTGCATGCAATCGCAAGGATGACTAATCAACCAAAGTTGAGCACCCCTAGCCATTCAGGAAGTTTGAGTCCTACATAACTCATTAATGGGATCACTAAGTTAGAGAAATATTTTGACCATGAAAGAATAGACATGTACAAAGTTGAAGTGTCATGCCTCCTTATGGTGGGAGCATGTGCAGATGGAGCGCATTAGAAAAGGCAAAGAAAGAATCAAGACATGGGATAGGCTGGTTGCAAATTTGAACAGTAAATTCTTGCCTTCTGATTACTAGTTAAGTTTGTTCAAGAAACTGCAGAACTTAAGACAAAAAGAGATGAGTGAAAGGATTACACTGAAAAGTTTTATAGACTCGCTATCAAAGCGAGTCATGTTGAAGATGAAACCGAGAAGATCTCAAGACACGAATGGATTTCACATTTCCATTCAGGATGAGTTTGGGATGATACGTGTACGATCGATTGAAGAAGCCTATCAGTATGCGTTGAAGACAGGCGAGAAGTTGTTTGTCAGACAACAAGGTGCATCGCGAGGTAAGGGAAAGTTTTCATGCATGTGAGGACAAGGAAGTGGTGGGATAGGTTATTTGAGCAAGAAGGATAAGTTAGCACTTCTCAGTGCAATGATATTGCGCAAAGAGGCAGACGACATCTTACTAGAGGTAGAGGATTCATGGATACGTGCTCAAGATGTCGTGAAACTGGGCATAGAGCATTTGAATACCCACATGTGCATAACAATGGCAGTAGGAGGAATGATACAAATGTGCATATCGCGCAAGCAGATGAGGAAAGTGTTGTGGCAATTCATAATGCAAAGGAGCCAGAATGTGGAGAAACTCCTATGATTAAGAGGGTGTTGTTAAAACCAACAAAAGAAGAAAATCGTCCCGCACAAAGAAAGAAATTATTTCGAACCATTTGTAAGTTTGGGAGAAGTGCTACAAAGTGATTGTCGATAGCACTAGCACGAATAATCTTGTTTCGCAAGAGATGGTTCAGAAGCTTGGTCTAAGGAGAATTGTACATCCAAATCCATATAAGGTATCTTGGTTGCTAAAGGGGCATCAGATTTTGGTGAATGAGCAATGTTTGGTAAGTTTCCATATTGGCGTATACAAGGATGAAGCCATGTGTGACATAATGCCCATGGATGTATGCCATATGTTAGTTGGAAGGCCTTAAAAATTTGACCAAAAGGCACAACACGATGGTCGTGCGAACACCTATATAATGGTGAAAGATGGAAGGAAGTACACTTTAAATTCTTTAAAGGATAAGAGTGAAGAAGTGGGCAATGATCCAAGAATTTCACTGGTTTCAGGAAAGTAATTCTTGAAATAATTGAAAAAGGAGAGCACAAGCTATGTGTTCATATCGAAGCCTGAAAGTTGTGAGCGTCATGAAGGACTTGTTGAGCGAAGTTCTAGAGATTGTTTCCAATGATCTACCATATGGATTGCCACGCATGAGTATAAGTCATTGCATGGATCTGATTCTAAGATCGTGTTAACCAAACAAAGTGGCATATAGACTAACACCTAAGGAGAATGCAAAGGTGTGAAGCCAAGTTTAGGATTTGTTAGAAATTGGGTTGATAAGAAAAAGTTTGAGCCCGTGCGTAATTTCAACAATGTTAGCACCAAAGAAAGGTGTAGAATGGAAAGTTTTGCATTGATTCTAGAGCCATCAACAAGATTGCTATTAAGTACATATTTCCAATGTTGCGCATGGATGATTTGATGGATTGTTTGAGTGGAGTGTGATACTTCGCAAAGATTGACTTGATGAGTGGATATCATCAAATCCACATAAGGGAAGGTGATGAGTGGAAGACTACGTTCAAAATGCAAGGATTATATGGGTGGCTAGTCATGTCGTTTGGGTTGACTAACATGCCAAGTACATTCATGAGACTCATGAATAAAGTACTGAATCCTTTTTTAGGTAAGTTTGTCATATTGTATTTGGATGACATTTTGATTTTCATCAAGGCAAACGCAGAACACTTGATGCATTTGAGACAAGTGTTGTTGCAGTTGTGAGATGAAAAGTTGTTGGTCAACTTGAGGAAATGTAACTTCATGGAGGAGGCCTTTATATCCTTGGGTTTTATGATTTCCCAAGAAGGTTGGAAGATGGATCTAGAAAAGGTGCATGTTATCCTTGAGTGCTCATCACCTAGAAGTATGTTTGAAGCATGAAGTTTTCATGGCTTAGAAAGTTTCAATAGGAAGTTCATTAGAAACTTTAATGGGACATGCACACCAATCAACGAGGTGATGAGAGGTGTTAGAAAAGAGTTAGTCTAGCCAACATATACATAACATAGTTTCTAGAAATTGAAGAAGAAAATATTTGAACAGAGAGTGTTGGTGTTTCCTTATTTCAATGAAGTATTTCAAGTTGGTTGTGATGAGAGTGGCGCAGCAATTAGAGCGATGTTAAGTCAAGAAAGTAAGCATATTGCTTACTTCAATGAAAACTTAATGATGCAAAGAGAAAGTATTCAGTATGTGAACAAGAGTTCTATGCTATAGTGCAAGCGCTCAAGAAATGGAGGCATTACTCCTTGCCTAAGGAATTTGTGTTGCACACAGATCTTCAAGCACTACCATTTCTCAATAGTCAAGGTAAGTTAAACCAAAGACATATGAAGTGGGTTTAGTTTCTACAAAGTTACTCATTTGTGTTGAAGCATAAAAGTGGTAAATCAAACAAAGTTGCAAACACACTAAGTTGGAGGTGTTTCTTGTTGAAGGAAGATGTGAGTGGAAGTCATAGGATTTGATTCTATATATAAGTTGTATGCAAAAGATGAAGATTTCAAGGATGCATGGAAAGCATGCGCAAAACCATTGAACCATTGAGTGTGGATAGAATGCCATGGTTAGACTATTTCATTCGAGGACTGTTGTTCAAAGGATAACAATTATGTAAACATAGAGATTCGATGGGCGAAAATTTGGGATAGGAGAAGCATAATGGTGGACTAGTAGGGGATTTTAGCTATGACACATTAAGAATTAATTTTGGCCTAGTATGAGTGTGGATGTGTGCAAATTTATTCAAAAATTAGAGTTTCCCAGTTGGAAAAAGGAAGAAGTCAGAACACAGAGGTTGTATCAACCACTGCCTATCCCGGAAAGACCAAGGGAAGATATCAACATGGACTTTGTTTTAGGATTTCATAAAATGCAAAAAAGAAATGATTGTATTTTTGTGACTATAGATAGATTCTCCAAAATGGCACATTTTGTTGCACACAAGAAAACTAATGATGTTATGCATATAGTTAACTTGTTTCTCAAAGAAGCTATGAGATTGCCTATATTGTTGTATAGCACAATATCTGACCAACAACATTTCTAGAGGACATTGTGGAAGAAGCTACAGTTCAATTTAGCGAATCATCCTCAGACGGATGGACAAGAGATAGTCAACAAAAGTCTTAGTAATTTGTTGGGATGTTTGATTGGAGGTATGCCAAGGACACAACATTCAGTTCTGGCACAAGCTAAATTTTCTTATAACAATTCAATTAATCGGAGCACGAGGACACCATTGCAGATTCTAAATGGGAGTAGTCCAAGAGGAGTTGTAGAATTGCGCGTCATCAAAGATGAAAGAAAGAGTGTTGAAGTAGAAGACTTTGTTGAACATATGTGCAACTTATGTCATTAAGAGCACTAAGGGTTCGAAAGAAGCACTGTGCAATATAAGCAGCGTGCAAATCTGAAGAGAAGAAAAAGGGCGAGACATGGTCTTAGCGCACTTAAAGGAGAGTTTTCTAAAAGGAGCATATGATAAGTTGAAGCGGAAGAAGATTCGACCATGCAAAGTGTTGCGAAAATTAATATCCAATGCATATGAGATAGAGTTGCATAAAGGGATAGACATATCGCTTACTTTCAATGTGGCAGATTTATGCCCTTATCATGAGGGGTAGAGTAGTGAAGAAAGTGCAAGCACAAACTGTAAAGAATTTGATTGGAGATGCCACGTGCCTGAGAAAGAGTGAGAGGAAGTTAAGAAGGTGATTGACATAAGAGTTGGCAAGGCGATGCACAAAAAAGGGCATACAAAATATTTGGTTAAGTAGGAAGGCCAAGAAGTTAAAATGTGACTTGGATGAGCACAGCAGAATTTGCCAAGTATGGAATACCACTTGAGGAGCTCATGGTTCTTTTCAGTACCCCGAGGTGTATGATGCAAAAGCATCCAAGTTCACAAGTATTTCTACATCGAACAAAAACATTTTGTAAAAATAACCAGTTTGCAGTTGCACGCAACTTTGTTGTTTTGCAAGCAAGTCTTCTGGAGATGTGTTGTGCAGTGTTTGTGTATGTGCATTGTCACTTCCATGCATGCTGGTATTATCACTCTAGAGTTGCACCCTGCTTGAAGATGTGCAAAGCACAACTTCTCTCCAGCTAATACAATGGGAACTTCTCAGAAGGTGGGTGCCTCTGTGTTGGGAAGAACCTCCAAAGAGCATTGGTTCCCTTATGATTTTGCAATTAAACCTGAAACTGTGATTTTTGGGGTGAAAAGAGTAAGGGAAAACTTTGAAATAAAATCTAAGAGGGGTGATACCCCTGAATTGATTAGATCCTCTAAAGTTACTGAAATCAATGCACACATATAACCAAAATGCAATTTATACTCTGTCCCTAAGCAAAAGTGTTTAAGAGGAAGGGCTGAAAACCTCTTCAAATGACCTGCAAAACGGGTGAGATAGAGAGAGATAGGTGAGGAAGGGACCTGCAAAAGGAGAAAAAATCTCTCTTATATGTTGATGTGCTGCTGCCAAAAATCAGATTCAGAAAAATAAACTCCTTATTGATCACTGGTCCAGCTTACAATTTCTTTTTTCAAACTTCAGGGCCCTTTCTCTATGGCTCGATTCAGTGAATAAATAAGCTTTGAAAAATAGTCTAAATCAGTCTAAGCGTAGTCCAAACAAGGGAAAAAGTCAGTCTTGGTTAGTTAACTCAAGACCTCACCTCTTTTACAATGCTTTGAATATTCAATAAAATTATTCTCCTTTACAAAAATTTGCATGCTTCTCCAAACTTTGGCGTAGAATATAGATAATGTAGCCAAGTTTGGAAAATGATTCTTAAAAATAAACAAAACTCTCCAAGACAACTCCAAACATGCATGACCAAGATGGCGTGGAAGTAGGCAAAGGAACTTAAGTCTAACTAGTCAACTTCTCCTTTGCATGAAATGTTACGCAAAAAGCCAGCACATGAACTCCTCACGAACTGTTGGAACATTTGAAACATTTGGACACATGAGAGAAGCATGTGGCATAGTGAAACAGTCAACAGCAGTTTTGACCAGTCCAATAACACGTTTGCATAGATAAGAATCTATTTTTGACCTTTTCTATTTACAGCTTTTAATTCCTATGCATGTATATTCTTTGTCTTGCTTGCTTACCTGCCTTATAATCTCGGACTTGTCTATTTATGACTTTTCCGACTGTGTGGGCTCCTTGTTTATCCAAACAAAAATCTGTGCCTTCTCTTGTTCATTCGCTCGGATTTTCCTATGTATTTCTTTGGCAATTTTCCCCTTAGTTTTATTTCTTTGGTTTATCTTTTTGGGCTTTGTATGTCGTGCTCTGCGGACTTTATTGTGCGGATTTTATGACTGCCAACTTTTCCATTTACCTCCCTTAGTCTTTTATTTCCCTTGGAATTCCGTCAGATTTATTTCCTGCGGACTTTATTCTACTCAGACTTTCTCTCAGACAAAAAGTCTGAGGAAATTTTCCATTCGGGTTTCCACTTTCCCACAGAGAAAAAGTGCGGGAATTGACTAAGACTTCGTTTTGATCTTGTCTTTCATCTTTTCTGAAGGAATTCCTTCGGAATCTTGTCAAGGCCAATTGTTTTGAAAAAATTGGCATGGCCCATTTCTCTTGGAAAAATTGTAAGCCCATTTGTGTTGTCCAAGTCTCCCGAAAGAATCCTTCGAACAATTTATCCGAAGGAATTCCTTCAGGGTTTCCCTGTCCATTCTTGTCTTTTCCACGGACTTTTTGATTTCAATTTTCCCGAAGGAATCCTTTGGACAAAAAGTCCGAAGGAATTCCTTCTTTATTTTCTTTCCTTTGCCTTGTTTATAATTTCTTCGGGCTTTTTGAAGGGCACCCGGGCTTTTTTAAGGGACCTTCCCGAAGCGCTGAACCATTCTTTTGAGAGAGAACCCTGTTGGATTTTTTGAAATGGCCGTTGAACTTTTACCGAAGGGTACCTACCCTTAGGGATTTTTGAAATGATCCCTCCCAAAGGGCACATGCCCTTCGGGCTTTTTGAAGGAGCCCTTTACCCACTTGAAATGATCCTTCCAACTATCCCAAAGTATATATTCCCGAAGGACATGTGCCCTTCGAGACTTTTGAAAACATCCCTTCACTTTGCCAGGATACCCTCCGGAAGGGCACATGCCCTTCGCATTTATTGTAAATGACATTCTCGAAAAAACTTTGCCTTTCCAACCTTGAAGTGGGCTTTCTCGAAGGGCACCTGCCCTTCGAGACTTTTGTAATTGTCCTTCAACTTTTTCCTTTGGACAAAAAGTCCGAAGGAAAAACCTGTCTTATTCAAGTCACAAAGACTTCCATTTATGAAACGACCCTTCCGAAGGGCAGGTGCCCTTCGAAAATCTTGTGACCCCTATTCCTTAAGGAAAGCCCTTCAGACTTGTGCAATTGGTCCTTCGGATGGCCAAGTGACTTCTCTGAACTTTGAAGTGTCATTTTTCCGAAGGGTAGTCTGAACCTTCCCAAATGGGTACATACCCTTCGAGATTCTTGGAATATACCTTTCTCTTTTGATTTTCTCAACTTTATTGCAAAGTACCCAGGTTTTTTTTGTAAATCCCTTGAAATCCTCTATCCCTTGACTGGAAAAAACTCGAGAAAATAAACATATGCATTACGCTGCCTTTAACTCCGTGCTTCCATTGAAAGTGAACAAAAGATGTGGCCTTTGAGCTTGCTGTAGGTGTCTTTCCCTCAAACGGACTGCATGCTCTATATGGTGGTTGTAGGTCTTCACCCAACTGTTCTTAATACCTTTGCTGTAAGTACCCTTCATTTATGCCTTTAGACCACAGATTGACCAGCTGAAAAGGGGATTAGACTGTTGTAGGAAAGTTTAAAATAATAGGGGTAATAACTTGGCTTTGACAAGCCAAATTACTAACACCTGGTTGGTGCACACAATTTGGAAAGTCTTTGATTGGATCCATGCAAGTGTGGGAAGTTATGCTCAACTTAGTAAACCTGGAGTTTTGTGAGGATAAAGTATCAGTGCACAACATTGCTTTACAAAGTTTGTGACACTTTGCACAAAAGTAGTGGCATGCAATTGTGTTTGGGGAGGTATTGCGTGAACCTTGCGCATAGATTTTTTCGAGTAGATTTTGGTTGCAAACATTGCAATTTGGCTTGCGACATTTGCACATTGTCTTTGAGATGCAAAGTTCTTGTAAAGTACTATGAGAATTGGACATGAACCCGATGCCATAATTTGCATATTCACCGAGTGGGTGAGTAATCCCGAGTGGGTGAGTAGTAGCCAAGCTTCACCCAAACCCATTAATCTCTGCTCAAAATCGCAGGTTTTTTAATTACTCGAGCCTTTGCGAGTATTGGCACAGTACTCACCACTCGCAAGTACTGTGCCAAAACTTCCTGAGGCTCGGTTACTGGCTCCTACATCCAAGTACTCAGTAAGTACTATGCTAGTAATTCCCGAGGCTCAAGTATTGACTCATGTGTCCAGAACACGTCAAACAACTACAAACGCGTCCAAAACACTGTAAATACACGAAAAAATATAGAATTTTATCTTATAAAAACATCTAGGTCCCCACTTGGAATCACACAACGTTTGGAGCAAATTGGACAGAGCAAACTTGATTTTCAAATTAATTCATTTGTTATATGTTTTTTTTCCCCGAGCATGTAAATTCTTTGTAATTTATTTGTAAACATATTTGACGAATTTACATGCGTTCCATTCAATTCCATAATTGTCATTCACGATTTATGCATGGTTTTCAACTTTTCATATTTTTTGAACAAAATTGTTTTTTTTACTATTAACGTAAAAATTATGTTTTGTGTTTATTTGTAGATATCGTTTTAATTTTTTAAATGTTTGTAATATTTTGTCGTAACTCGTATGCATAAGCCCTAGGGTTTAGTGTTTAAATTTACAAGTTTACAATATAATTTTTTTTTAAATGTTGTATTTAATTTTGTTTTTAACATTTTTTTTTAATGACATTTTAAACATGGTGCAAGTTTACCGTTAGCATACAATCGCTTCTGACATTGCATCAAGGTCAGAATCAGTCAGTGGTAGCCATTCGGGTCCCCTTAATTCTCGCACCGCTGCTTGAAAATATGTGATATGGGTTGAAATGTCCCAAACGACCACGATTTGTACATTTTGCTCGAAGAAAGTTTCTAAAAGCATCAATCGCTTCAAGTACCATCTTGCATGCATTCTTTAACGCGATGTCACGCCTTGACCCAATGTAACGGAAAAGGCAAAACAAGAGATAGTTGCAGAACTTGCATTGTTGGATGGAAATAACTTAGAGAGGGCAAGGATGCAAGCAGCCTTAACAGGGGCCATTGCTCCCACATCAGCAGAGGAAATTGAGTTACCTATGAAATAAATTGTGTTGTAGTCATGTTCCACACAAGCGAGGCACATCCACCTCATCGAGTTTGAACAAAACCTAGATACACAGTTTTTTTGTGCCTAGAAACATACTTGGGGCACAACCTTCGTTGCAAAGTATAGCGTGGAACAAGGATCAGCACATGGAAGCAGATAAGGCATGTGCAAATTAATGGTACTTCAACAACCTTCCATTCAACATGGCGAGGAGCCCATACTGGGAATATTTGGTGACGGCATTGACAATTGCAAAGAAAGGGTACAAGGCACCCTCTCTAAAAGACTTAAATGGAAGGTTTCTCCAAGATGCAGTTGAAGATGCAAAATTAATTATGGAAGATCAAAAGAGGTTGTGGCAAAAGTTTCGATGCACTATTCTTTCTAATGGGTGGACGGATGAAAAGAACCACACCATTTTTTTAGCAGCTTCAAATGGTGAATTGATTTTTTTTAGATCAATTGATATCTATAACAAAATAAAAAATATAGAAACTTTGACCCTGATACTTGAGGAGGTTTTTTTAGAGGTGAGCATCAAGAATGTTGTTCAAGTTATCACTGACAATGCAGCAGAATATGTCGTAGCTGGGAGACTTCTCAGGGACATACATACATCACTCTTTTGAACCTCTTGTGGGACCCATTGTCTTAACCTTTGTTTGGAGGACAGACAAAATTGATTGGGTGAGACCGGTTGTAGAAGAGGCCAGAGACATCATCAAATGTATTTATAATCACCGTTGGAATCTTAGCTTGATGAGAGAACACACCAAGAGGAAAGAGCTTGTGCGAGCAAAGGTCACAAGGTTTGTATCTAACTTCCTTACGTTGCAAAGTATTTGCAGTTTGTTGACAGCTTTGAAGTAGATGTTTGTGTGTCAAGCATGGGTGGACTCAACATATTCAAATAAATTTGACAGAGTCAAAGTGTCAAAAGCAGTTTTTAATGAGGACTTTGTGAAGAGACCTACAGAGATCATCAAGGTAACTTCAAATTTCAATTTAAATTTCAAGTTGATTCATTTATTTTCAATATTTTTTAAAGTATTTACTTTAATTGTAAGTTCGTAACTTCAATTTGTTTGTAACTTTGTAGGTGTCAGAGCCTTTGGTGATGGTTTTGCGCTTGGTGGGCGGGGTGCAAAACTCAATGAGTTATATTTATGAGGCCATGGATAGAGCTAACGAGACCATCCAAAACTATTATAGAGGGATATTGTCAGATTTGATCCCATTTAGGAGTTAATTGATCAGTGGTGGAATAATCAACTCCACCAACCCATCCATGCAACAGGTATTACTTTAACCTGAGGTTTTTCTACTTCGATGGCTTCACAGATGCTAATAGGGAGTTTATGGAGAGTCTTTCAACATGTCTCGAGAGTATGACACCTGATGTTGAGGCGAGAGTTATTATTATTTCAGAGTTGTAGAACTACAAGTACGCTAGGGGGAAGCTCTTTTCTTCAGCACTACCTATCCAAAGAACCACGCAATCACCAGGAAATAAAAATGAACTATGTACTTGTACCTTACAAGTTTCAAATTTACAATTATTATTAATGTAATTACTTACAAACTTTTAAATATCTTGTTTGCAAGTTAGTGGTGGGAACATTGTGGTGGAAATACCCCAAATCTTCAAAAAGTAGCCCTCCAAATTTTAGCTCAACCTTGCAGTGCTTTTGGATGTGAGCGCAACTAGAGTTTGTTTGATGCCATTCACACAAAGTGCAACAAGTTGAGTCCACAATGCCTCCTAGTTTTTGTGCAATACAACCTCTGTATTAAAACACCTGAGTAACCTTCAGTTACTCACGAGTTTCCTGCAAAATTTTCCCAAACGATTACTATTGGCTAATTTAGCCACCCTTGATCATGGCATATTCAAATAATGTTTTGAGTTGTCTAACATTGTACATGATTATCTATGAAGACTTTAGCATTGTTTAAGGTACTTTAGCATAGTTTAAGGTATTTTCAAAAGTTAAGGTTTAATGTTTGTACTTGTCTAAATCATTCTAGTGTCTTAACAACATGCTTCAAGCTTGGTAAAGCTAGTCCAAAAATCAAACAGAGGTCATGTATATTGGAACACACATGTCAAGGCATCTTGAGTCAATTTCTAACATGGAGATGGCAGTTTGAAATCAGAAGAAGTTAGTTACAAACATCTTCTTTGAGCTGCCAAAGCAAATGAGAAGGTTCCATAGCAAAAGAAGGCATATTTTGATGAGATTTTGCAAGTTTAAACATTGGACAACCTCCTCCAACCTTCTCAGGCCCAAAACCATGCTCAGGCAAAAGGTACAGGTCCAAACAATGCAAAAGATTGCTCAAGAATTCCATCGGGTCAATCACAAGCAAAGAAGGTCAGCAGGTTTAGCATTGGTCCATGGAGGAGAAAGAGTGTGAGGACCAGTGCTCTTAGGGGTTGAAAGGCACCCATATGCCCTAAAAACTTGTGGCAATAGTTCTGAGTTTGAGGGGCAGGGCTTTATGAACAATCGCTAACTAGTTTAGCACCTCTAAACCCCTTACAAACCCCAACAGTTCGGCTTTCTCCTTTTGGTAGCATATTTGAGCTTGATGGATGCATGATAATGGTTGCAAAGCATCTACTAGGGGTCTAATAGTCTCTACAACATCAAACCAAGGCAAACTTCCAGGGATCATACCTATAACAACAAGAAATCCCATTGTTTTATTGTTTCTTGACATGGCAGGTAGGTTTGGAGATTGTGAAGTGTTTTCAAGCATGAATGGTGATTAGAGACCAGTTGTAAATATTGTATTCAACCTTATCAAGACCTTATCGAACTCCTCAGACCTATTCCAAGCATTGGAAGAACCAAAATGGCAAGTAGACAGCTGAATATGCATGCCCAGCTTCACTATGTCAATGTTGCAGGGTTGAAAAGAGTGTTTTTATGAGATTTTCTTGACTGATTGAATGCATCCAGTTGTTGGAGGATAGAGACAGGTCTGTCCAGGTCCTATCAAAAAAGGAATGAGGTCTTTAAACACGATTAAAATCAAGATATGCCCATTTCTCTCTCTCTAGGTCAATTGTCCATGATTTTTGAGTTGTTGCAGCCCTGAAAAGGAGTGTTTTTGATATTTTTTGTGCTTAATCATGACCAAATAATGATTGGAATGGTTAGATGGGTTCGTCTGGGTTCAAATCCAAAAATAATTAGCTCTTGAGACCCTCTGGAGTTCAAAATATAAAAAAATTAGCAAACTACCCTGCTTGCTGCCCTACAAACCTAGTTTTCACAATTAAGTGCATATTTTGAGTTCTACTCAATGAAACCTCTTGAAAATTGACATGGAGGTCTATTTTGATGTCCATAAAGTTTTAAAATTGGTCTTAAGTCCATACAGTTCATGAGGGAGAAAAAGCTAAAACACAAGTCTGTATCATAAGGAAAATCAGGGTTCTTGACTTGTTTGCATGATGTTTGAGTGTGTGAGAGTCTCTTGACCAATTTAGGAAGCTTTTCAATCTTGGGCAAAGGTCTAATAACCTTCCACCATCCATCCAAGAAGTCCTCATGGTGATATAACAGTTTCTCAAGCAAGAGACTAAACCAAGTGAAGACTGCCCTCTCACTTGGATTGAGGAAATGAAGTTGCAAACCTTCTTAAGTTCATTTATAGCGTAAGGATCTTTGAGACTCTAATGTCCCCAAATTGGACAATTAGGCCAAGATGGAATTTCCCAACAAACCCTAAGATAAATCTATTAATGCATTAAAATATGTCCCCCAAAACTAGCAAACCCTAGTGCCAATCAAGATGCAAAATATATCCTCCTCAATGCTTAAGGCAAACACCAACCCTAGGCGCCAAAGAACCATGGCTAAATGTTAATTTCCAGCCACTAATCAATTCAGATTTCCTTTCATAAACATGCCAAATCAATATCAGTTTATTCCCAATAAAGGCTGTAATGAAATACATCCTTAGCTGCCCCTTGTGAGATGAATTTATCACCTATTTTTGTTCCCTTCAAGTCTAATTTTATATGAACTCAGAGCCACCTGATTACCTGCTCCAAACACCTTGAAACCCTTGCAAAACCCTTCAAAAAATATACTAAAAATACTATCAAAAATTGTGGCCTTGAACGCCCCTTGTTAGATGCTCACATTAACTTCCAAACCTCTCTAATCAAATCATTTCCCCCAGAATGTTAGCAACAGTAATTACTGATGATTATGCAATTCCCAAACCCTCATATCATTTGCCCAAAGAAGCTGGAATTGATCATCAAAAAAGGCATAAATTATAGGGATCAATTTACCAAGTCGTTAGCTATCCAGATAGCACCCAATAGAGGTCAGATTTGTTCAAGTTTGGCCTATACCTAGACTAACATGGGAATGATCTAAAGGTTGTGGGATGCCTATATTTAGACCAGACCTCTAAGGTTTTTAATGAGGCTAGTTTCTCAAATATGACAGTTTGGACCTTTCTTTCTAAGACCTAAACCAATTGAGGTGAAAAGAGTTAAGAGATTTGCATAAAGTAAAACCTATTCTAACATGTGGTGATGCACCATGAATTTGTCAGATCCACTCTTAAGCTCGGACTCTTTAACACACTAATGGACTTTGAAAGAAGCTAATGCAATGCTTACTATAGTTTCTATGCAATTGTATTTCATATAGAGGTCAGTTTGATGCACTCAGACTAGGAAGCAATGAAAATAAGGTCTAGTTGAAGACACTTAAACTCGGTTGTCCACTATATCCTTGAGAGATCAATGCTAAGACACATTATATGACCTGCAAAGAAAGTTGATAGCACTTAAGTTGAGCTTGGATCTGCAAAGGGTAGATAACAACCACAAGCAAACACTAAACACAGAGTATCAAATAACTGCAAAATGCTCTATTCATTACTCCAAGAGGTGTAGAATACAATTTTGGCAGTCTAGTCGTATTAGCCTGAGGGATACTTAACAATAGCTCAAAGGCTATATTTATAGAAGAAAGGGCCTTTAGAGGGAGAGATCTTGGAGCCAAAAGAGGAATCAACGGACTCAACTCCATTTGAACCACAGTTACAATTGCCTCTGCAAATTATGTTCATTCAGACCTTTTGATTGATCCAAGTCACTTCAGACCGTTGCACAGTTGCATTATTCCCTCGTTGATGCTCCCTGACGGTTGCAACAATGGGATGAAGTTGTTCCAAGCTAAGTTCCGACATCAATGTAGTTATAACAATCGGATCCATCTATTAAAGTTTTGTCTTGTTGTTAACTGCTCTTCACTGGTTTGTCAAAGTATGCAAGAGTGGAGAGAAGGGTCACTTTCATGTAGTTGGCTTTAGTGATGAAGCTGTCGAAGTCTATGTGTTTGCCTTTGTTTTCCACGCCATCTGCCACTTGTTACTCATTATGAAGACCAGATCCTCATATCTTGAAATTGACAAAGCCACGTCATCTGTACTTTGAGCGGCGATTTGTCAAACTATGACTGTGTTTGAAGGACGAGAAGCCCCTACCATATCTCATTTATCTGCCCTTGCAAAGTCTTAATGGCACCGTTCGATCCCAAAATATCTGCCCTTGGTCAAATAAGGATCGTGCTAGAGCTCAGTTCCATTCATACTTGCTCGCCTTGGTCAAAAACTGAGTCGGATCATTGACCTCTTGACTCATCTCGCTCCGTTGATCTACCTATTGCAAACGAACACGATCTGTAGATCCTCTGCCAGGACTCACATGCTTGTGCCACTTGTCAATCACGTGTTGATCTCAGGATCCTGTTGTCAGTCTGTTGCTTTACACGCTTACACCATGTGGAGGCCTCCATGCTCGACCTTTTGACTTGCTCGTGTGTCGTTAGATTTGAATCCACGATTGAACGCAAGCCATTAATCTGCTTGGGCTAATTAAACTGTCAATTGCCGCTCGTCGTTGGATCTCCTATACGATTGAACGTCAATCGTCAATCTTGCCTTTTGAATTCCAATGACTATTTCACGAGGCTCAACTTTGACATTCACGCAACCATATTTGACGTCCGTGCAACCATCACTGGGATATTCGAACTTCAACAGTCATTTGTCGTGGCTTGAATTTGACGTTCGCACACCCGTCAATTGACGTTCGCGAGAACATCAATGATGTCTACGCAACCGTCAATCCATGGACCCCGATGGATGACTGTTGAGCTTGAACTTTAACACTTGCACGAATGTCACTCTACTGGATCACAATTTGCCCGGGCTATTTCTTTTGGACCTTTTGCTGGACATTTGTTGCAGGCCTTGTGTCTCGGCCACCTTCTTCGAAGGAATTTGTTTGCGGCTTTTTTGCATCGAACTAAATGTCCAGAGAAATTGTCGCAAGACAATTGCCCAAAAAAATTAAGTTTGCCTTATCTTTGCCTTGGACAATTTCTTGCAAACAAAATGTCTGATGGAATTCATGTCTTCAGGATTTATGCTTGCAGGCAAAATGTCTGAGAGAAGGAGGTCTTCGGAAAAATTATCGCGGACAATTTGTCCAAAAGAATTTGGACTTAGCTTTTCCGCGGAACATTTTTCCCAAAACAATTCAAGTTGTCAGGGTTTTTACTGCAAACTTTTTGCTTTCGAATGACATTTGTGACCCTTTAGGACTTTTGCATAGGACACTTTGCTGAAAAAATGACCCTTCGGGATATTTGTATCGACCACTTTGTTGAAGAATGACCCTTCGAAAAAATTGTTCAGACAATTTTTTCGAAAGAAATGACCTTTAGGCTTTTACTGCAGACAAAATGTCCGCAAAAATTTGTGTCTTCGGGCCTTTTGTTTTGGACAAAATGTCTGAAACAATTTCCAACACTTAGCCAAAAAACCCAAAACAAATTTTCTAAAAGAAATGAACACTTGGTCAAATAAAGGTCTGAAAGAAATTAGCTTTAGCCCCACAAAGTCCGAAAGAATTCCCAAGTAAAGACTTGGCCAAAAAAGGGTTTTGTACTTAGCTTCTTTTAAACCCTGTAGGCTCTTCTAAACTCATGCTTGAACTATTGCTGGATCTTTGAAGGCTCGAATGAACTATGAAAACCTAAAGCTTGTTCAACCTGTTCCATGACCCTAAACTACTTTGACCACCATGAGAACTTGCCTCTTCAAAATTTAACAAACTACAATTTAAGTAAACTTAAAATGTTTCAAAAGCTTTGCAGGCTATGGATGATTCTGAACCACTCATTCCATCTAAAACTTGCTCAAACCCCTTTGGTCATTTGACTAATTTGGAACTCTACTCAGTTCTTCAATCTATGCTTGACCTCCAGAACATGGCATTGCATCCAAACATATTTTTGTTTTTAGAATCAAATACCACCCTACAATATCCACAAAAATTTCCCAAGGTGGATCGCTCCACTTGAAAAATATTACAATTAATATTCAGATTTATTAGGCTCCATATAGCCCCCACAATTGCAAAAAAATTTCAGAATATTATAATAATAATTTTCAGAATTAATATTATAAACCTAGGGCATACTTTTAACCACTTAATGGCCTCATAACCCTTCAAAGTAATTCGCTTAGCTCTAGGAAGTCCACATAAATTACCACAACCCCCAGAAGAGGGTTTGCAAGTGTAGAACAGCCCTTAATGGGGTCTAACCAGTTTGCGACCCTCTTGACCTGCAAAATTACAATCACCAATCCTCCAAGGTGCTCGCCAATTTCCCAAACAAGGTGGTGTTATAAAACAGCTTTGTAGATTCAAGTGCATACAATCATGCAAATCTGAAGCACAAGTACAACCCTTGAATAGAGCTACCTTATGAGGAAGAATGGAGGTTTTCGTTTCCAAACTACTTTGTGCACTTGAAGAGTTTTGTCCTCAAGTCACTTGTTCAAGCTTGACATTCTTGAGCATAAGATTCAATATCCAAAATGAGCTTTCCATTTCCTTTTATAATCCTCCTCCAAATGTGGTACCCAAAAGAAAGAGGGAGAGTTTACCTTTTCCTTTTTAAAAAAGATATATTACAAGCTTCCTTATAAAAGCACTTTTTGGCCTAAGTGATCATGACCTTTAAAAAGGTCCCAAAATTAGATCGTAAAGTGTTTTTCCATAAAATGCTCTTGAAGCTCACAAATGTTCCTCTTTTTGCGTCTAAATTCCTTAGCCCTTGGGAACGAAAAGGCTAAGTGTTTCCTCCCACGACTAGTTCAAAAAGGGGAACATTACAGAGACACCCCTGTAGACATCTAATGGCATCCTAGGAGGACTATTCAAGTCATAAACAAGCTCATTCTAGTGACTAATGGTAGATTTGAATGCCTTGTAGCAGCCTTTTCAAGCTTGTCTCAAGGTAAACATGTTCTTGACAACCACTAAGAGACCTAATACCCCTGCAACATCATATTGAAAAGTGTCTAAGTGTTAAGAAGAGGTGTCAAGAAGCCCAAAGGCGGTTGGAGGCAAGTGTCAACTTGTAATTCCTATATCAAGGAGGGAGGTCAGTTTAAAGAGATAAAGAATGAAGCATAGAAGGTCAAGAGTAACTCCTATGCCACCTCTCAAAAGAGCATCATCAAACAAGGCCAACACATTTTGAATAAATAATCATAAGATTGTTTCTTGCATTTCATTGATGTTGTAACTAATCTCATGATTGGATGAGAGCCATCATGAGCCTCTTACACGTCCACCTTTTCTCTCTTCTCTCTTTTCTCCTATATATACTCTTGTATGGAAAGTTGAAAGTATCCTCTAGCTGGTTATGGCATAGCCCTGCCAAAATTGATATTGGTTCTTGCTTTTGAATTGAACACAAGTTGATTCATGCCTTCTCTATCTTGCAACTAGTGTTCTTATGATGAATTGTTGATGAATGATAGTGATAGTGTTCAACTTCCTTGCATTTGTCCACTTCACTCTTGCCTCTTTGGGAGTAAGTCATCTTGTAGGTCATGTGGTGTGTGTCAAATAGTCTTGCACAGGTTAAGTGTGGTAATCTTCACTAGTGTCTTCTTTTATATCTCTTGATTATCCCTCTTGATTGATGCATTATCTATAACCTCCATATTGAAAAACACTTGTGTTGGAAGGACTATTTAGAATTGTGAAATCAGATTTTAGTCTTGTTTTAATCCATAGTAGCAATCACAAACAAGTACAAAACTATAATTTGGTGCATCACCCCTTTTAGTCATTGTTTTCATGTTTTGTCTCCCCCTTTTCCTTGCAATTTGAGTAGGTGTAGTGTTAGTTTAGGTGTAGCATCGAGGGAGCTAGCCCTCTCTCGAAGTTCTCTTTAGCCATAGATCACTCACAGCCTTAAACAGTTCCCATTGTGTCAATTGGGTAATAAAAACCTAAAACAACTCTGAAAGGGTGCAACTCAAAGTGACAACAATTACTGTTTCCATTTACCGCAAGTCATTTAGTAGTTTAAAACCCGCGGTTAACATCAAGTAATCATGGTTACTCGTCGTTAATCCCAAGTTCAGGGTATTGACCGACCTTGACCTAGCTTCCTCCAAAGCATATCAAAACGGAAAAAAAAAAAAATCATTTTTACTCTTTTCGGTCACGGTTTTTGCTTTTTGTGTACATCGGCCATTGGTGAATGACTGTCTACAATCATTTATCTACATTCAATTCATTTTTATATGCATTTCAGTGTATTTTATGAATTTATATATTTTTAAAGTAGCGATAAAATTGTCATATAATTGCCAAGTCGTGAGTACAGGGCAAATTTTTTGGTTGTTGAATAAACGTGGTTTACAAGTTTTTCTACTATGAATACAACCTTTAGATCGATCCCTACATTGATTGGACTAGACTAAACGTGGAGACCCCCTTGTTCACAGAGAATGAGATTGCTGATTTCGAGAGGCAAGTTATGGAGAGTGCAACAGAAGGAGGAGAGATTGGATTGGATGACATCCTTGTAGATGTTGAAAATGAGATAGAGGAGTCACAACCATCTGGTACCAAGGTGAAGCCACAAGCACGGCATTCTAGGCAAAGCGAAGAGGGGCAGCTAAGTGGGAGGACTAAACTCTCTCAATCTCCCTTAGTTTTCCAGAGATTAGGGAAGAGAAAATTATAGATTCTTGTATAAGTATCAGTTTGTTGTTGACAATTGTATTCGCACGAATCACGATTATGTGATTTTGTACTTTATTTGTATTCAAATCTAATAGAAAACACTTTCCCAATGTTTTACAAACTCATTTTATAAAATTTATGTTTTTTAAATAAATTTAAACATTTTTTTCAATTTGCTGAGTATTGTCGAGTAATCACCGAGTAAAAATTTAAGGGGCTAGGCAAGTACGAGTATGCGAATTATGCCCATTGCGATTTCCTAACCGTTCTAGTAAATGCCATGAATCACACATGGGTGTTGTTAATGGAAAGAGAGTTCATTTAATGTCACATTGTGATATGTTATGGGTCATTGAGATTGCATTACGCATTTAATGATTGTGCCGCATAGTGATGTGTTATGGGCATTTAATGATTGTAGTGGGGTGTTGAGTTAGTTGAGTGCATTAATGTAAGTAGGTGTTTGTGTATCCATATAAACACATCCCTGCACTTGTAAGAGAAGTCTTCAAGATATAGATCTAGAACTATCAAGCTAGAGCAGTCAGAATAGGAAGGTTGTAACGCATCTCCATTGAGATTATTGTAGATTGCATATGTTTGTAATGTCTAAAGTCAGACTATGGTATGTGCAATCTGTATTTTGAAATTTTCTGTCAGTTGAAATGAATAAAGAACACTTTTGTTGTATTCTGTTTCCATGTGCAGGACTGTGGGTTGGTCATTATTGCATTGAATCTGTGAGCTGCTTAGTCTGAGGGCGTCCTTAATTGGATCCCCTAACTGCCACTGCATCACAACCCTGTCACATTAGATATTCTTTAAGGCAGAGACAACACCATAAAACCAAATCCTAGAATGCCATTCTCTTCAAAAATTACTGTTATTCTACAAGTCCAAAAAAGAACATAAAACATAGATCAGGAAGACAACACCTATGCTCTCTTATCCAGATAAAGAACAAGAAAACTCCTTGCAATAAGGAAGAACTGACAAAATAAATCATTTGGCCATCTTCATACTTGATTTGAAGCAATCAGATCCCTTTAAGGCATAATCCAAACTAAAGGAACCTATCAGCCCAAATAAAACCTCAAGATACCAAAGGCACCTGTACTTCAGTCAGTATTAACTATTTTAACCTAGTAGACACTATAAATTTTGATTCCATTTATAGTATGAGGTTCCGTTTATAGTAATATTAGTACTTGAAACCTACTATACCGATTGATGATGTACTTCTTCCTGAAACTTTTTCTATCTACTGCCAATAGTTCTTCTTTTCATCTAGTTTCTGCTACTTATTTCCTGCCGAGCTATAGTAGAGCTGGGTACAATACATCATAAGATTTGTCTTTCAAGCATGTCAGAAGCTCAGCAAATGCACTTGCACTGCACTTTGAAGGAATGTTAAGTGTCTCTATAATGAAGTGATCTTGTATACATCAAATACTGCAAACAGTAATGAGAAGTGCATATGCAAATGTAAAGCTAAAAAATCTTTTTGCCCAAGTAATGCAAAGACAATGAATATGGGTGTGGAATGGTAACAGTTGAATGATCCAATGACAAAGAAATGCTAAGAAAATGATTTTAGGCCAATATCTAAGAGTACACTGGCAGTATATGACATGAAATTGTAAAAAGTGCATGATATTGATCAGGTATGAAAATATCCTCTCTCACAGCATATAGGATGTCGATCAGATAAAAAGTGCATGGTTCAACTTAGGAAAAGTGAATGTCACAATTATTTCTCAATTATAAGACTCGGGATGGATTTACCTCAGCGAAGAATATACGGGTGTACTACAGCTGACTATGGGCTTGCTTGAGCATAGCACCATACAGGGATGAACACGGGAACATGCACTCTGTGCTTAATAGCATGTATAGATGAATCCAAAATACATGCATATATGTAGGCATACCTTTTGGACAAGTTTATTTTTATTGTATAGGTCTTCAGAGGTGCCAAAAAGGGTCTTTCGTCTCAAAAAACAGCTTCTAGGTAGAGAAATCACATTGAACTAACTATTTATTGCTTTTGTAAAGGAAGATTGGATTGACAGTTTGCCAGCAAAGGGTCTATAAATCACAGTCACTATCTGAGAGACCCTTTTTAGATCTCTGCTCTTTTAGTATGGTTAATTCTGTCAGCTGTAGTGAGACATTTGGATGAGAATCTTGAATTCAACACATGTATAGTGGTCATGGTAGATGATGGGTTGTCTATTATGTATTACGATAATCTGGGTGATGTAACCTGTTTCCAAGCAGGCATGCTGTGGAAGTGATGGCGAGAAGTATAGAAAAAATGCAAGTACATTCATCCAAAGCTCCATCAAGACAGAAGCAAGGATATACTGTGCTGCTAGATGATGACTGATTCTCCCTTCAAGTTCACACTATCATTAGTTGAGACATTCTAGGATTGTAGGATTTCGAAGAGCAGCCTCCAGTCCGCCTAGCAATGTTTGAGTGCTCACTTCAAATTTTAAGAGACCAGATTGTTAAACATTTCAAGTTTCCATCTTGATCAGCATATGTAGCTGCAATTTACTGGATGAGAACACCCTAACCTTGTGAACCAAAAGCAATGCTAATAAAAATAATTAGTTTCCTAATCCTTTAGAAGATGACTTTCAAAGGGAGCCCGAATCAACAAATGGAAAGCTAAAAATATAGCTAGTTCCTTCCTGTCAGGCCACTAGAACAAAACTGGTAGAAGAAAAAAAAAACTCGTACGCTTCTTGAATAACACCCATTACAGTTGTCTCCACAATCAACCATTAAATGCCATACTTAAGCATCAAAGTCCTGAGCGCTTAAACACTGATACTTGTATCATAGTAATGCAATAGCCTGAATGGAAGTTAAAGAGAATAATGACAAGCTTAAGAAATTGTATTACCTGTACTTTCACTGCATCAGAACGAGATCGCACTTCCCTTTTTGCAGGAGCAGCACTGCCAAAGTCCATCAAAATAGCAAGTGGCGGCTGACCCTTTCTATATTTTATCAGCACATTCCCCGGCTTCACATCATTGTGCGCATATGGAGGATCTAAGCTATGCATATGCTTCAAGCCTGCACAAAGCTGTTTTAATTACGGAAACTTAGTAACAGAAACCTGGTGGTCTTGCTAGGTGGACATCCAGCTCCAAACATATAGTTCTAGTTGCATCATGCAAATTTTATACAGAAAAGAAAGGAAAGATTCTTTTTCAGTAGTAACTTGCCAATCCTTCAAAACAAGTCAATTACACAATAAACGACAGATGCCCATGGTGTAACAAATGAATATAATTCGTTACACACACAGTAGTCTGGGTTTAAAAAGCAAGCACATAAAGAAAATGCTGAAACAATTTTGGTCAACACAAAAGATGTTAGAATCCAGGAAGCATGCAGTAGAGCACATTGTATTACAACACTAAAGCAAAACCTTTCAGTGTCTAAAAGAAACATCTGTTGATTTATTCTTTCAAGGATACATGATAGAGAACATTGCTATTTAGAAACAATACCAGGTATTTGGATGGGTCGCAATCATTGTCATTAACAAACTTGGACATGGAATTACCTGCCTGAACAATAATCCCAGCTCTTTCTCTATTATTGTTCCTCCACTGCAGCCATATTCTTCTTGTAACTTTTCTAAAATCAGCATTAAACAAGATAATTAAAGTCAAGGGGCATCCTATGTTATTCCCGAGTTATTCACCATGTGCTAAGCTCGGTATTACTGTTGAGCATGCTGAGTTCTTCTTGAGTTTTTCTCCAGGTTAGTGTTACATTTATGCAGGACTTTGCACTTTTGGAAGTGGCATTAGAGCAGGGCCTAGACCCAAGACCTTCCACTTCCCATGTCCAAGAGAAGTACCATAGAACAGACTTTGGGATCAGAAAGGATAGCCGCATACATTTAAATGTTACATCACATTTTTGTTGGGTAGTTTGTACTTAATGGTGGTACTGACGCTCTAGATTCTAGAGAGTACAAGTTTTAAACTGACAATCCGACAAACATTCTATAAAATTTGGAATTGAAATTTGAAAAACTATAAATGTGTGCATATTGGTTTTTGATGCTTATACAATTTCCTGACATTATTATCATTACTCACCTAATTAATATCCGTTGTTCTATGCTTGCATTAATGTCTCTACATTATATTTCGCACAAAATAAAATACAATAAAATAAAAACCTTTTTTTTTGCTCATATTTTTATATTTTTGTAGTGTCAATCTTCTCCTGAATATTTCCGACGTATGGGTAATATCCCTTCTCTTCATCCACGCTGAGCAATGCCAAGCATAATTATGGCTCCTATGCCTATGACTATAAAACAGGTTTTTTTGTCGTGATATAAGATACAATATAAGATTTTCTTTTTCCCTTGCCTGGCTAATTTGCAAGCATTAATTGTCGGAAAATATAATTCCCCCATATATCCAGCTTTACAACCACCTTGAAATCAAATTCTTCAATCAGAAGCAACCTACAGCAGATCCTCCCATGCAAAATAGGCACATTCACCGGGAATTTCGATGCTTCATGACCTGCATGAAAGGAGAAATATGTTGCCAAGAGATAATGTTCCTTATTTCTGACTAGTGTATGGCGTATGCCATCTCCAGCACCACCTACTTGGTTTTCATATAGTTCTCTGCTACTGACTTCTGGACTTGCGAAGGCAACTAAATAGTCAATATTCCACTTCCCAGGCTAAGTGAGCACAATGCCAATGACTTCTCGAGTCTATTGACCTACTTTTGGTCATTCGTGGACATTAGTATTATTTCTTTCTTTCTTTCTATGCTCAACATGCTGACATGGATATGAAAGTATTTACTGTAATGAGGGAGGACAAGAATTGCCTGGTGAGATTATTTTTCTTCAACACAACAAAAGAGATTTTACATTACTAACTCCAGTTAAACTCACTCGTTTTCTTGAGCAAATCTTCCATTGGCACCTTGATGTCCATATGCTTTCTCACAGAGTTCCAGCGATAATCAATATGCCCAAGGAAGAACCAAATAAATTTCACATGGGGAAAATGGTTCATGTCTAGGAATACTACAATCTTAGTTCAGTTCACCATCAAACCTTCCTTACAACATAGCCAAAAAGGGTACCATAAGTCGCCGCAAAAATGTTAGAATATGTATCAAAGGTTCAAATAATTGAAAGGGTGAAATAGTAAAAATTGTAATGGACAAGTGATAGCTGATAAGCATTACTTTTTGGCGAAATGTCAAATTTATTTAAGCATATGAATGATAAGAGGAGGCCCTTGGAAAGTCAAAAGTTTCATAACAAACAGGCATGTTTGTATCCATGTTAACTTGGAGGGTTAAAGCCTTTTGTGAACAAAATTCAGGCATAGTCTTCCAAAAATATTCAGAATTTAGAAAATTCCAGACGTTCATACAGCTAAAGATATATATGTGGAGATTTTAGACAAGTCAAGAATGGATTTAGATTTGACATAGGATAATGTAAACCTGGATTTAGTTAAGAATTTACACACTTATCATGTTTCTGGAACAATATAATTCCTCAATTTTTGGTCTTTAGTAGTACTCAGCATGTTCTAGACTGTTTTTCACATTTGTCAAAATAATCGACAACCTCTTTTAAAGATAGTAATGGACCTCTGGGTAAAAAATTTTGACAGTATACATTTTTTATTATTTGTTTACAGATTTATCGGGGTTTATAAAGCAATGATATATTTTCTGCATAGAAATCCAGTACTCTGAAGACTTAAATAAACTTGATTCTCCAAAAACTGCCAGTGCGGCATAACTTACATTTTACAAAATGCCAAAAGACATCAGACTAAGATCTTAACTATTTAGACAACATGCTGTCTTAATCAACTTCCAGATCTGAGCATTATATGCAATTGTCCATATGATCAGACAGAACATATAATACAGTAGGTTGGTATGCAAGACTGCCGACTGTGTGCGCAAAAATGCCTGCAGCTGGAAGCTGTTTCTTCTTCAGTTAGTGGATTTTCAAATTAAAACACAGCATCTGCTGATTGGCCTCCTTAAAATGAGAAAAAATGGTGATAGAAATCGTGAGGCTCCTCAACAATGGAGACGAATGTGCAGGCCTGATTGGAAAGGAAAAGACTAACAGTGTTGAGTTCAAGCAAGCTTTCTTGTACTACGGGTGTAGGTGGATTTTCAAGGTTCAGTTTAATCCGGAACTTGGTCATGAGGTCAAACCTAGGGATACAAAATTTGAACAATATATATGGTAAAACAGAAGAAATCCCTTTATGGGCTTCCACAAGGGGCGTCTCATACACCAAAACGACAACTAGCTTGGTCCTGACCTAAAAAACAACCTTTAACTTAACAGTTGACCAATAATAATAATGCTGAATTTCCTCATCAATTCATCCTTCATCTTAGAAATGTCTTAAATTTCCTTCAGAGGAGAATTAGCATTTTCATCACTGAAAACCATTCGCAAATTGCTTTATTGGTGGAAAGCCAGTGGTTTATCTTCTTTCAATACTTTGTTAGAGACTAATGAACTCCAGAAGAAGTTTTAGGGTTGGGCAAAAATTCACCCGAGAATTTGAACAGCTGTCCAGACAGCAAGGAAGAAACTTCCTTTGATGAAGTCATTTGCATTGCACACAGTACTTCCTGGAGTTAATTGCATTGTCCTCCATCTAGGATATGGATCTTCAGGCACTCAACAACATGTTTCTTAAGTCTATCGGCAGTCATTCTTGGTTTCTTAGCAAGTCTATCCATAAGTCTTTATATCTGAATGCCATGAAGCCATGAATGAATATAGTATATATTCTACAATGAATCCATCAATTACATCCTCCCATACTAGTTTCCAGATAGGATGCATCATTGGGATTGAGCAATGTAAGTAAAATTGTTAGTGAATTGTAAAAATTAGCAAGTTCTGAGCAGATGCTGGCCTTAGAGCTCATAAGAAAGTCAGACGGCAGGGAACAATAAGTTTTCAAAGATGGTTTATGGTATTTTATGAGAGGTTACAAACTCTAAAGTTGATGAAATTTTAGTACACTACAACCAAAACAAAGGGCGTGCAAATAAAGCTCAAGCTCCTTGTTAGGACCACGCACAAGGGAAATATTGAAGACTACATTGTAAAATTGGACAAAGTTTTCACAATAAGGTAAAATCTAGTATATTGATATTTACAAAGGTCCAATTAATATAAGCTTTCTTGGCAGTTGCTCTACTGGACCCCAACAAGTTCAACCACCCAACTAACTTACAAACTATTTATTAATTAAGCTACTAACAACCTAGACTACCAAAGGGATGTATGTGCCCTGTATAAACAAACTAATACTAACACACTAACATAAATAAAGCAAATATGACTTTGGATCATATGACCTAACAAACCCCCCTTGATCCAAAGGGGTATAGAAGACGATCCAGAGCACATTACTGTGAAGTCATCAAAAGTCTCTGTAGCCCCTGCAACATGCACATTGTACATCATGGTATTGATAAACCGATATTGCTCCACAAAGAAACCTACTACCCCGTAAGTTGTGGCATGAATGATGAGCACGATCAAGCCCTGCTCATCCCCTTTGACTATTTTGTACCGTACTGCACAAAATTTTCACAAGAAGGTAAAATCTATTATATTGAATATTTACAATTGTTTTTCAAGGCTTAGAGGTTGTACTTAAGCTGTACAAAGAGATTTTTAAGCCATGTAAAACAATAAACAAGGCTTCAAATTGGATTGCAGGCCATACATATTGGGTTTGGGTGATTTGCAAGCAAAAAAATATTTTTTTGGAGATCAAAATCAGACCTCCATACCTCATCATTGCTTGCTTTCTCTCTCCTTCACGTTTTTAATCCTCAAACTTGCAACTGTGTCTTTAATCCTCCTTCACATGGCTCTGATACCACAATTAGGACTGCGCACAGGAAAAATATTGAAAACTACATTGTAAAATTGGACAAAGTTTTCACACGAAAGTAAAATCTATCATATTGAATATAAGTTTTCTTAATAGTTATTCTACGAGACCCCAACGGGTTCAACCACCCAACTAACTTACAAACTATTTATTAATTAAGCTATTAACAACCTAAACTACCAAAGGGATGTATGTGGCCCAAATAAACAAACTAATACTAACACATTAGCATAAATAAAGCAAATATGACTTTGGATCATACAACCCAACAAAACTCCCTGGTCCAAAGGGGTTAGAAGATTATCTAGAGCACATGACTATGAAGTCATCAAAAGTCTTTGCCGCCCCTGCAACTAGCACACTATACATTGTGGTACTAATCAACCGATGTCACTCCATACAGAAGCCTGCTACTCCACGAGTTGTGGCATGAATGATGAACATGATCAAGGACGTTTGATCCCCTCTGACTATTTTGTACTGTACTGCAATAGAACACAATCAAAGTCTGCTCAACTACATTGATCCATATAAGGTCTCACACAACTCATCCAGTGATTATCCTGTACTATGTATGGCACATCTCCCTAACACCCAACAATGTTGACGAACCCTCTCAACTTGTACAATCATCGACGACTGATCAAAGGCCATGCAGTCTCTTCCCCCTATCAAGCGAGACGTGAGAAGCCCCTGATGCGAAAAACCAAATCCAAACTACTTTGTCTGGTCCACATCAAGGATATCAATGACCTGAAGACTAAAACTGAATTGCAACACCATAACAACTGAAAAAACACACACTACTACCAAAAATGTTATTCAAGCATTTTACCCAAACTCTAATCTAGCTAAGTGGAGAAGGGGAATTGTCCTCCAGCCTCCGATAGGTCCTCCAACCTCCATTTTGACGCTTATACTTTTTCAATCAGAATGATCATGATGGACCTATAATATACAACATATTTATCTTCAAAATCTCTAGTGATAACTCCGATAGCACAAGCGTGAGATGACATTATTAAGAAAAGCATTTTTAAGGTGTTAATTTCTACTGAGAATGCACCTGTATACATGAAATTATTATTTTAATACATGCTTCTCACAAATTTTATTTAGACCTTTTAATGATAAAAGTCACAAAAAGTTACACCCTTGTGTCTCCAATTTGCAAAAATTTGCAACAAATTACACTAGTTGCTTTTACTCCACTTTACAAAATACAAAAAAAAACATTCCCTTTTTAAAAAAGCATCTTGACTTAAAAGTGGGTTTGACCAAAAAGTGTGTTGGAGAGATTTGATCCTTGTACCTCCCCACTTGCAAGTGTTTTACAAAACATGCATTACGAATTCTTCTACAAGCATTTATGAGATACATTGTGAAGATTTGCTTTATATACTGTCTTTTCTGATTTTCAAATATATATATATATATATATAGTTGTGTGCATGTAAATTTATTTACCCGTGAAAGCTCTAATGTAAAAACTTTATCTTCTTCTTTCACTTCTTTGTGGGACCTGTTGACAATTCTTCCACAAGTCAGATTGTCTCTTGCTATTTAGAAAGTTCACGTCTCTAGCCAAGAAAGAAAGAATACATTACTTTTTTGGTAAGGGCCTTTACGACAAAAAGATGAATTCCTTCGGACTTTTGTCCGAAGGAATGGTTCATCAGAGTAGGCAAAGCCAAGGAAATAACAAATCAGCAAAAGAGCCTAAAACAAATGAAAACCTTCGGGCTTTTTGTCCGAAGGAATTCCTTCATACAAAAAGCCCGAAGAAATTCGAAAGACCACAGAGACAAAAAAAGTCCACACAAAAGGCAAGGAAAAGCCAAGGATTAATTCAGAAGGGTCATATTCAAGAATTTCGAAGGGCAAGGTACCCTTCGGAAGGGTCACTTTCAACAATCCCGAAGGGCACCTTCCCTTCGGGAAGGTATAGAGATCCAATTCGGGACCTTTGCGAAAAGTCCGAGTGCCCTACAATTTTTCCGAAGGGCACAAAGGGAGAGCTATTACTTTTTTGGTAAGGGCCTTTACGACAAAAAGATGAATTCCTTCGGACAAAAGTCCGAAGGAATGGTTCATCAAAGTAGGCAAAGCCAAGGAAATAACAAATCAGCAAAAGAGCCTAAAACAAATGAAAACCTTCGGGCTTTTTGTCCGAAGGAATTCCTTCAGACAAAAAGCCCGAAGAAATTCGAAAGACCACAGAGACAAAAAAAGTCCACACAAAAGGCAAGGAAAAGCCAAGGATTAATTCAGAAGGGTCATATTCAAGAATTTCGAAGGGCAAGGTACCCTTCAGAAGGGTCACTTTCAACAATCCCGAAGGGCACCTTCCCTTCGGGAAGGTATAGAGATCCAATTCGGGACCTTTGCGAAAAGTCCGGGTGCCCTACAATTTTTCCGAAGGGCACAAAGGGAGAGCTATTACTTTTTTGGTAAGGGCCTTTACGACAAAAAGATGAATTCCTTCGGACTTTTGTCCGAAGGAATGGTTCATCAGAGTAGGCAAAGCCAAGGAAATAACAAATCAGCAAAAGAGCCTAAAACAAATGAAAACCTTCGGGCTTTTTGTCCGAAGGAATTCCTTCAGACAAAAAGCCCGAAGAAATTCGAAAGACCACAGAGACAAAAAAAGTCCACACAAAAGGCAAGGAAAAGCCAAGGATTAATTCAGAAGGGTCATATTCAAGAATTTCGAAGGGCAAGGTACCCTTCGGAAGGGTCACTTTCAACAATCCCGAAGGGCACCTTCCCTTCGGGAAGGTATAGAGATCCAATTCGGGACCTTTGCGAAAAGTCCGGGTGCTCTACAAGTTTTCCGAAGGGCACAAAGGGAGAGCTAAATGCCCTTGCGGAGGGCACTTGATCGACGACATGACCACAGTGAAAAAGCCGAAGGGCACATTTCGGAGGAAAAGGCAAAGGAAGATATCCTTCGGACTTTTTGTTCGAAGGAATTCGGAAGACACAAGGAGGACCAAAAGAAGAAAAAACAAAGGCAAAAGACGGAAAGAAAACCTTCGGACTTTTGTCCGAAGAAAAACGGAAGACGCAAGACGAGAAAAGCCGATAGCAAAGACAAAAAAGCCGACGGCAAAACACAAAGGCAAAGCAAAAGAAGGAAACCTTCGGACTTTTGTCCGAAGGAATTCCTTCGGACAAAAAGTCCGAAAGAATTCGGAGAAAGGGCTGCGGCAAAAAGCCCAAGGAAATAACAATCGAAGAAAAATTCCGAAGGTAAAGGAAGATAATTCTACCAGACATTTTGTCCGCGGGAAAATGACTTGGCAAAATGAGCAAATAGCAAAGGCAAAGGAAACCTTCAGGGTTTTTGTCCGAAGAAATTCAGACAAGGCCCCTTCAATAAAATCCGAAGGAATTAAGCCGAGACACCCAAAAGTAGTGGTTTTTGGACTGTGCAAAATTGCCAAAAAGAGAATTCCGAAGGACAGAGGAAGACCGAGATAATTCTTGCGGACATTTTGTCTGCGGGAAAATGACAAGGAGAAAACCCGACAAACAAAGTCCGAAGCCAAGAAGCGAAGAGACAAAGGAAAGATATCCTTCGGACTTTTGTCCAAAGGATTAATTCGGGGAAAAGCCCGTGGAAATTCAAATGACCGACGCAATCAGGGCAATTCGAGCGGAAAATTTGTCCGACGGAAGTTGCCACAGGATAGTCCGAAGACAAGTCTGAAAGAATTAAGTCAAGGAGACAACAAGAAATCCGAAAGAAATGGAGGTTGACTATGCAAAAGAGGATAGAAAATAGATAATCCAACGAAGAGTTGAAAACAGAATATCTGAGGAAATATAGACCAAATATAGACAATACAGAATCCCGCCAGAAATAGACACGAACAAGAAGACCAAAACAAGACAAAATACATGCAAGCAAGGGCTATTTTCAAGCAACGGTCAAAGCTTCAGTTGACTGGCTGTTGAAGTCCTACTCGTCTCTAGTCAACTCATGCATCCGAGGGTCCAACTCAATTTCAACCTAAGTTCCAAATTCGAATGACGAGTTGACTGTTTCAGATTTAGAGTTGACTAATTGTTAAACGCCGCATCCACTAGGAGCTTTCCATGCAAAGGAGAATGATCTCTTCGACCAACTCAAATGATCTCTTTGACCAACTTAGTTGATCTCTTCGTCCAACTCAGTCTTTCAAACGTTCCAATTTGGCATCAAGCAGCTCACGTAGAGTTCTAAAAATTAACATTGGTGTGGATTCCCATGCAAAGAGAGGTGGGCGGTTCATAACGAAGACAAGTGCACTTCCTCAAGTGCAAGAAGCTTCATGCAATGACAAAAGAAAACATATCTTATTGAAAGGCCAAGTAAAGCCTTGAGTTAACCGAAGTGAATCCTTCTCTTCAAATTTTCAACGCCAATCTTTGGCCTCTTGTAATTCTCTATATAATGGCTTTCAGCCTTGATTAAAAAGAATCCAATCTCTCTTGGTTAGACCAGACTCTGCCATTGGTGAGTTGTGTAACCTCTTCGATCAATAGGACTGTACTTTCAGATTTCAACTGTTGGCATAGTGTATATTTCATTCAGCAATTTGTATAAGTGGTAGATTTCTCTCCCTTCCCAAATTTTGTTTCATACCTAGTTGCTAGATTATCCTTATGCAGGTCATGTTAAAGTGTTCTTTATGTTTTTCGTTGACGCTGTAAGTGGATGTTAGGTGGCTGCAAAGTGTCTTGTATCGGACCTGTCTCCATCGTTTTCCCTCAAGTTTTGGCCATTGGATCGAACCTCTTTCATGAAATATTTATGCATAAGAGGTTGATTGAAATCTAAGGTCTTCCTTTTCCCTTGTTCGTTCAGTTTTCAAGGTTCCAAATCGAGTGGATCAAACTTCTAGTGTATCACCCCCTTTTAGGTAGGATTTCCCCTTTAAGTTTCCTTCTCCTTTTTCCACGGTAGTACGCAACGTAGAGTAGAGATCCTCATTGATACATCATACAGGAACCAGCGTTCTCTGGAGGTTCTTCTCACCATTGAGGCACCCACCCTCGTGAGAAGATCCCATTGTTTCAGCCGGATAGAGGAATGGCCATTTCGTGCACGTCTTCGAACCAAGGCGCAGCTCCAGGTTGACAACAAGGCCCACTACAACATAGCAAAGTGAAAAAAAAATTAAGCTTATCAAATAAACTTCTGTGCCATATTCAAACAGTGTTGCGCCATGCCTTTGATCCACACACCATTCTGTCATACAAGTGCTCTGAAACTAGTTTTGGCTAATTAGAAGTCCATACAAGTTTGTTTTTGAAGGACTTTGACTGATTTATTACCTTTCAACAGCTAAAAAGGGCTCAAACGCCATTCAAATCAGAGATTTCTGTTTTGAGGGGTCGTACTACTTCTCAAGGGTACAAATGTATTCAATGACAGATTTAGGTCATACAACTTGTTTTCTGGTCACATAAAAAAGCAAACATGGCTTCAAATTCACCTAGGTTGTACAAATTCAGAATCGAGAACCTATTTTTCCATACAGGATAGATATCTGGAAGTTTTGGGCTGAGTTTTTATGCAAGTCTACATTTATTCCTCCTCAGGTCGTCCATACACTGTACAAACTGATGTTTGCCTCAAAAAGGTGTAGTGCAAATGATTTTGCAACATATCGATTGGACCAAAATGCCATCCAAATCGAATTTACTATTGCAACATGAATTGGAGGCCATACAAATTCTTTTTTTTGCTACAAAGGATCCTATAAATGCCTTTCAGGTCATATATCAAAGTAATGGGCTTGATAAATTGCTTTTCAGGGCTTGGAGGTCATACTTATGATGTACAATAGATTTTTGGGCCATGTAAAACAATAAACAAGGCTTCAAATTGGATTGCAGGACGTACAAATTGGGTTTGGGTGATTTGCAAGCAAAAAATACTTTTTCGGAGATCAAAATCTAACCTTCATACCTCGTCATTGCTTGCTTTCTCTCTCTTTCACGTTTTCAATCCTCAAGCTTGCAATTCCATCCTCCTTCACATGGCTCTAATACCACTATTAGGACCACACACAGGAAAAATATTGAAGACTACATTGTAAAATTAGACAAATTTTTCACAAGGTAAAATCTATTATATTGAATATTTACAAAGGTCCAAGTTAATATAAGCTTCCTTGGTAGTTACTCTACGGGACCCCAACGGGTTCAACTACCCAAGTAACTTACAAAATAATTATTAATTAAGCTACTAACAATCGAAACTACCAAAGGTGTGTATGTGCCCCGTATAAACAAACTCATACTAACAAAACACACTAACATAAATAAAGCAAATATGACTTTGGATCATACAACAAAACACTTCTTAATTATATACATGCATAGTCGATAGGTTGTCATTGTTTGTTTGTTTGAATATAGATTCAGGCCCATTTACTTTTATATTTCAATATATTTGACTCCATAGGAATCTAACTTATAACCGGTAAATAGTAAATGTTACCTGTTTATTGGCACCCTTAAGTTATCCATGCTTCACCACACTTTATCAACAAATTACTTGAGATTTTAAAGCAAATTTATGCTTAAAGAATCCCAAAAGTGAAATGTATAAGATTTATTAAGCTAGCCTTGAATTACATTGCTTGAAGGCTGCTATATATAAGCTTGCAGCCCAAAACAAGCTCCCACACAAACTAAGTACCCACTTAACAAACACACGAATATTCATAGATTGCATGCCTTGAATAGACTACCTAATCTACCTTATTTTAGCAAACATGATAACAATTAGTTTGACTAATTATCTGCTAATCAATCTAATACCCCCTTTGATGACTAAACTAGATACAATCCCAAGCTTATGTCTAAATTAGACAAATTTATCTCTGCCAAGGGTTTTAGTCATTGTATCAAATATCTGCTAATCTATAAGACAAGAATAAACACAAATGTCTTCATTATCAATCAACTGTCGAATGTAATTATGACGAATATCAAAATGCTTGTTTCCGGCATTTATAGTTTGGATTCTTCACCATCTTGAGAACACTTTGTCAATCAAAATGCTTGGTTCCAGCATTTATAGTTTGGATTCTTCACCATCTTGAGAACACTTTGTCACATAAAAGTAATGTCGATGATGTTTGGTCAAGTTGAAGATCAACCAAAATCGTTCGTGACTATATTGCCTCAACTTGTATTGATGGCTGTCTTATATTCTACCTCAATGGAAGATGAGGCAATTGTATGTCCTAGCTTGCTCATCTAGGAAATTACTCTTGAACCAAGACTGAAAACATGTCATATTCTAAACTTTCCTAGCATCAACTAATCCAGCCCAATCGGAATCAATATATCCAAATAGCATAAAGTATGCAAATATTTGATATAGAATGCCAAATTTGGAAGATTCTTTGACATATCAAAGGACTAATTTTGAAGCTTGCTAATGTTCTTCTTGTGGCTTAGACATTACTAAAAAACATAAATCAGGAAACACAACTTACTAAAAAACATAAATCTGGTCAAGTAGTAGTAAGATAAATCAAACAAACCACCAATTGATGATACATTGATTCATTGACTGGTGATGAAGCAGTGTAAGTTGAGAATTTTATCTCAAAATCAATAGGTGTAAATGTTGGATTGCGTTCAATCATCCTAAATATTTCTAGGACTTGGACATAGTTTGTGATACAAAAATAGCATGGTTATTACCAAAACTCTACACCTAAATAATAATGTAGGAGGCACAAATTTGTCATTTCAAAACAAAACAAATATCAGATTTCAACTGTTGAATTATATCGGCCCCACTTCTGGGGTTGGCAGGATCATTGACACTGATAATTAGGATCACTATGTCCTCACTACTGATTTTGGTGTAGAGATTGTGTTCAAAATAGCTTCTTCTAAGATCAAAATTTAAAATATCAAGCTCAAGGAACATGCTTAAGTCTATACAAGGACTTAACGAACTTGTAAACCAAATGTTCTTTCTCTAACCAACTTGCAAACCAAATGTTCTTTCTCAAGAACCTGAAATACTTGTGGCTGAACTGTGTAGACCTATTTCACCAACCCTTTGTTCAAGAAGGCATTTTTAACATCCATTTGATACATCTTCCATCCAAATTGAGCAGCATTAGAGATAATCAACCGAGAGTTTACCATCTTTACAGTGGAAGCAAAGGTCTCTTCATAGTTTAGCCCCTTCCTCTTGTGCATATCCTTTAGTGACAAGTCTAGCTTTATACTTTTCGAAAGAACCATTTAATTTACATTTGACTTTGTAAACTCATTTACAGTCAATGGGTTTCTTCCCTTCCGGTAATTCAGACTATTCCCAAGTCTTATTTTGCATCGAGGCCCCATACTCAACCTTCCTGGCGACTTCTTGTTCTGGCTTTCCTTTGGCCTCTTCAAATTAGTTGAGTTCAAATGCCTACAAAAAACCATAAGTAAGAGAAATTTTTCCCTGCATACCAACTTGCACCATCTGTTTCCTCGATTGGGTAGAACAACCCTCCATTGCTTGTGGCAATTCACCCTCCAAAACATCCTTCATTGTGGTATAATACCACTTTGGTCTCCTTTGTCAGCCCTCTTAATTTGGCTTTGAAAGCTAAGAAACATTGTATTCATCATTAGATCTCCCCCTAGAACTCGAATCCTCTGATGTTTCCAACTCTGAGCCATGTTTAATTTCAACACCAAAAAAAATTCAAAATTATTAGAAGCACCATACAATATTATCTCTAGATTTACCATCTTCTCAAAAGAAAAATATTTTCTTATCTACAATTGCATCTCTACCAATAACAATTTTGTCCGTAGAGGCATCTACCAACCTATGTGCTTTTGAATACTCACCATAACCAGCAAACAAATATGTTTTTCTCTTTGCATCTAAATTACTTCTCTTCTCATAACAAATGAATGTAAAAGAAACACAACAGAAAACTCGAAAATCACTTGAAAATGGTTTCTTGCCTAACCATGCTTCCTCAAGAGTGACACGCAAAGCTTTACAAGGACACCAGTTAAGAATGTATACCTTTGTATAAATAGCTTCCGCCCAATACCAATATGGCACATTTTGACTCTGCACCATGCATCTCACCATCCTATTCCTCATTTCCACGACCCCATTTTGTTGTGGAGTGTACAAAGTAGTATATTTTTTGTGTATACCTTCTTGCAGAATTCATGAAAATGCTTTGAGATAAAATTGCCTCCATTATCAAATTTGAGAGCCTTGATCTATTTACTTGTTTGTTTCTCTACCAGGGGTTTCCATGATACAAAATGAGAAAAACATTTTGACTTATTTTTCAGAAAATAAACCAACATTTTCTTGGAAAAGTCATCAACCAACAAGGAATATTTTGCTCCAGATACAATAGGTGTCTTCATTGGACCATGCATACGCCTTTGGCTCGCATGCTTTTAGTATCAAATGGGTGTCAACTATGATTTCCCATTTGAAAACCTTTAGAAACATTCCAACTTTCCTGAATTAATGGAAGTCCATTGACCATATTAGTCTTCCTAAGTATAGAAAAATATTGATAATTCAGGGGTCCACACCTCTCATGCCAAAGTACAATGTTATTCTCTCTACTGCTAGTGCATGTGCATTTGTTGTTTTGGGATTAACAAGTTTATACAATCCCTTCTCACCAATACCAACAAAAATCATTTTGTTATCATGAAGAGTTGTGATCATACATTTGTTGTGATGAGATTTTACACAAAGTAGGATTCTTAGTTATTTCACAAATAAACAAGGGACTTTTGTTCATTTCAAAAACGTATCGAATTTCTTTAAAGTATAACTAACAATATTATTCGATGTTACATGAACATCTTGACATTTCTTAACATAGTAAGTCCAACCATCACCTAAATAAAAAACTTCACTACTACTCTTATCTTTCGTAAAATTTGTTTGCAACATGTGTGGTGTCATGATGCATATGAATCAAAACATCATGTTGTCGTCTCCACTGACTAGTCCTGAAATGCTACGAATGCAAATTCGCTTGTCACCTCTTGTTCATCATTCTTAGCACCATTTGCATGCTTTGATCTTCTCTAGAATTCCAAGGCACTCTGTCTCTTTCGACATTTTTCTTAAAATTTCCAAGCTCATTGCAATAAAAGCATTTCCATTTTGATCTCTTGGGTGTATTATCGCCTTGGAAGGAGTCATTTGATTGACTATGAGTGTTGTTTATGACTTTGCCTTTGAATTGTGCACTGAGTGCACTTTTTGTAGTGTTTGAGGTTGATGCTTCTCCCTGATCCTACCTCCACTCGTTTTGCAAAATAAGTGTTGATAACTTCTCAAAGTCAAGTGTTTGGTCTCTGCAATCAGACGTAAGGATTCAATAAATGAAGTATAGAACTCCTACAAATATCTTAATACATCTATCTAAAAAACACTGAGAGATATCAATCTCGAAACTCCTATCTAGGATTTGCCACATACCACATTGATTAATGACTCCATTACCTTCTCTATGAATTTTCCACTAACTGGTGAAAAATGGGCTTAATCTAGTTGCACCATTGTGTTGCACTCGAAAAAATCTACTTGAGCAAAAACAATGGGGCTCCAAACTCCACCGTATGCCCAAGATATTACTCTTGTTCGATCAAATTCTCCAAGCAAGAAGAAAAAACTTCTATGTGACGGTCAAATGGACGTCAAATTTAAGGTTGAAACTGCTATATAACGGTCAAATGGATGTCAAATTTAAGGTCAACCATTAGTTGTAAACATCTCACGAACATTACAATCCACCCCCCACCGGCTGCCAACATAAGTTACACCTATCGGCATAGTGATGGCAAGTTTTGTAAAACCAAAGCAACCATATCTTGATCATCCCCTAGTTTCTCAATCGCAAACAACTCATAACTAAGATCCTTCAGTCGTAACAAGTAGTCCTTGATTGGTACTCCTTCCTCCAACTCATTAGAAAACAAAATATTTTTCAGATACAATGCCCACCCAGTTTCTAACGTCTGTTAAAAAAAATCAAGTTTGTCCATAATGTTGGCAATACAATGGCCTTTCGTACCCTGGAACTAATGTGTTTGCAACAAACAATTTTAGAAGCATTAAAGCTTGTTTGATGCTCGGAAATGTTCCACTATGTCACTGGTTGTATGAGCATCAAAGCTAGGAAGCTTCAATGCATTGGACATGACATTTAAACAACTTGCCTGGTTGAGAGGCTAGCTCCTCGTACTCTAGTGCTAAGCATAATATGTTGGGGTCAAAAAGGGAGAAGAAGAAAACAAAAACTACAAAAAAGGATGGGCGATGCGCCAAATCCTTCACCCATCCAAAGGAATGCATGCACAGAACAACTACTGCAAATTCAAATAAAACATTCCAAAATACATTGCAAGAGGTAAATGACTGCATTCACACCAAACAAATACTAAGGGCAGAAATAAGCCACAAAATCTCTATAAAGTGCTGTCAAAATTACATAGTTGCATACAGAATGCTGGAAACGAACAAGCATTGAATAAAAACAACAGTTGAGGCTGAAAATTCACAATGGAAATCCTATGACAGAGCAGGAATCATCCATGGGATCGAAGGAGAATCCAATCATAGAGAGACTCCCTCTATTAATACAAAAATGGAGAAGAAGAGGAGAGGAGAGGATGCATGTCAGAATTTGCAACTGCCATCAATGCAAAAATATCCCTGATATCCACCATTTATCTACCTGGGAATACTCTTGTGAACTCTAAAATATGAGTGGAGCAAAAATAAGACAAAAGCCTTTTAAATTTTTCCATCACCATGGTTTCCTCCATTTGAATATTTTAAAGATTAAAAGCTTTTAATATAGGCCAAAGCCTTTGCATGGAATTTCCACCTTTTAATATGCCTCCACTCCCATGGACTTTTAATTTTAAAATCTTAAAAGCCTTTGATTAAAGGTGGGACCTTTTACTAATAAAGGTAAAATGCCTTGTCTTGTCCTCCATGCATGGCCCTCCGTGCATTTTAAAATTATGAAGGCTTAAAACTTTTTTGTGGCCCTTTCCTTTTAAATAAAGGCCTTTACTAATATAATGGAGATACTAAAATCAGAGGTGGGTCATTTTGACATTATCTCCACACAAAATAAAAGTAGGAATTAATCCCAAGCTATTTCCAGGCAATTTACTTAAGGTGGAGATTTAAATTTGACGGAGAAAGTATGCAACTATGCCACGGAGAGAAATTTCACAACAATCTCATTTATTAAATTTGTCTAAGTCTTTAGAATCATCCGCTGGTCTTTGTTCTTTGTTTAGCACGATTTGGTCAAGTTCTCTATACTCTCAAATAGTGAATATCTTATGTCTCCACAAATTATAATTTTTGCCATTCAACTTTTGAGACTCAAGCAAAACTAAATGTTGTATAAGGGCCATCTTTGACCATGGAATTAGACCACTTTGCGCTCCTACTAACCACCAATGCAAATAAAAAAATATTGCCCACCAATGACCGACATATGCTACTAAATGCCATATCACAAATCTTTAGCTACTAACTCTCAACCGAAAATATGATACCGAATTAATCCGATCCCCAACTTAGAAAAGAAATATTTTATCAATTTTTTAAGTTTATAAAGTTTGAAACTTTATAAAATTGTATGATATTTCTAACCCTAGAATTCTACTCTAATGATAATTTCGTGTGGAATAAAATCACACGATTTCATGTACTTTTACCCTAATGACCATTTCATGTTAATCCTTTAAAAAATCACGACTTATTTACCAGTACTACGCTCTGCTCCACAGGAAATTGAAACACCTTTTGATCATGCAAAATAATTTTCTTCACCAAAATCAAATAGCCTTTGTATGGATCTGCATCATAAAAAATCACATGCCCTTTAAAAGGTTCAAACACCCTTTATTCTGCTTGAAAATGCCTTCAACAAATGACAATCTTCACGCTCCTACCCTCTTCAATTTTTTGTCTTTCTTTATCATTTGTACACAACCACGATCAGAAATATATTTTTGAAATTCGCAAAGAATTTTTTGTAAATTCCATAAATCTTATTGCTCACATCCATACACCCATACAGAAGCAAAAAGGAAAACGTTGCAGAATTTTCTCATGCCCTTCTTCTATATTAATCTTCAAAAAAAAAATCAAACGCCAAAGCAACAAACAAAACATCTCTAAGGTAAGGTATCTTGCAGCTGATATCATATAAGCTTTATTAAAAAAGGCATAAATTACATTGCTTGATGGCTGTTATATATAAGTTTTCAGCTAATAACAATCTCACACACAAACTTTGTACCCGGGTAACTGTTGTCACTTGGATTTGCACCCTTTGAGGAGATGTCTCAGTTCTCTTCATCCAAGTGGCACAATTGAAACACCTCTAGGCTGTGGGTGAGCCTAAGAATGAGGTGAATCTCTAGATAGGGCTAGCTCCCTTGATGTACCACTTTGGATCACTACTACACCTAAATTGGGGCGAGAGGGAAAGGAGAGAGAAAACTAAAAGCAAACTATCATAAAGGAGGTGATACACCAAATAAGTTGATGACTTCCAACCCGCTGCATGTTACACATGAAAGCAAGAGACTAACCAAACATACACTTCTCCAATCTGCATCTTCTTGAAAGAATGAGCAGGAGATACACAGGATCCATAGGATCAATCCAGGAGAAAGAACCCACAACAAATAACCTGCAAATATTTCCAGAGAATAAATAAATTTGTCACACCTAAAAAATAGGTGATAATCCAAAAATTTCTTTGTATATTCTCATTAATCTCTCGTTAATTTCTCATATAATGCAAAGTATTTATAATACAAATAGTTTGTTTCATGTTAACAAACTATTTGTAATGATTACAAAATAGAGAAAACAAACTATTTGTTTTCTCATACTACAAACAAATATATTGTTGAGAAATTCTCAACAATAAAATAAATTAACCGAGGTAAATAAATTTTACCCTCGGTAATAAATAACTTACCCTATTAACCCTAGGTAAGCTTAAATATGCATTATTCCAACACCCTCCCTTAAGCGAAACATAGGGAGAATGACAAACAAGGATGGGTCCCGGCTACTAGACCTAATAAGGTACCCATGTACAAACCCATCAAAATATATGAAAAATAAAGGAAGGACTTCATGGGAAATCCCCCCCAAGGACAACTTCCTTCACCCCAAGCATCGCTCGCAACTGAAGATAACGAGGAGAAGCCAAAGGTTTAGTGAAGATGTTTGCAATCTGCTCAGCTGTAGGCACAAACTCCAAAGAAAGAACTCCATCCTGAATAAGATGTCGAATGAAGTGCATGTGAATCTCAATGTGTTTTGTCCGCTGATGCTCAACAGGATTGCGTGAAATAGCAATTGCACTTTGGTTATCACACCAAAGAGTAGTAGGACCCTGCTGTGTGAAGCCAAACTCTCCAAGCAACTGTCGAAGCCAAAGTATCTCCTGACTAGCTTTGACAGCACCTCGATACTCAGCCTCAGTAGAGGACAATGCAATAGCAGTCTGCTTTTTGCATGCCCAAGCAACTGGACCTGAACCAAGTGTGAAAGCAAATCCACAAGTGGACTTGCGAGTGTCAACATCACCAGCCCAATCAGAGTCAGTGTATCCAACAAGCTTTGTATAACTCTGTGGTGTGTAATGTATACCAAAGTGAGTGGTGCCCCGAATGTAGCGCAAAATACGCTTGGTTGCTTGCCAATGACTCTCATGAGGCTCATGTGAGAACCGAGAGACAAGGTTCACAGCAAATGTGATGTCGGGACGGGTATGAGTCAGGTATAAAAGACTACCTACAAGTTGCCAATACAAAGTGGAATCAACAAGAGGAGTCATACAAGTGGCAGACAACACAATACCTGACTGATATGGAGTGGGTGCAGGCTTACAATCAACCATGCCAAATCAATGAAGAAGATCTGTCGCATACTTCTGTTGTCCAATAGAAATGCCCTCAGAAGACTGAAAAACTTGAAGACCAAGAAAATAATGTAGAAGTCCCAGATCTGTCATATCAAACCTATCTGCCAACTTGTCCTTGATGTCATGTATCAAGGAATCTGAACTGCCAGTGAGGATGAAATCATCAACATACAAAACCAAAATGACAAGCTCCTCACCTTGCTTCAGGATGTATACATTGTGTTCTGACTCACAACGAATAAAACCAGAACTCAAAAGAAAACTATCCATCTTCTCATACCAAGCTCTAGGAGCTTGTTTGAGGCCACAAAGAGAACGATGGAGTCTACAAACCAAGGATGAGTCCTGCACAAATCCTGGAGGCTGCTCCATATAGATCTCCTCATGGAGATCACCATGTAAGAAAGCACTCTTCACATCCATCTGAAAAACAGACCAAGAATGTGAAGCAGCAAGAGAGAGTACAAGCTGAATAGAATCCATCTTAGCTACAGGGGCAAAGGTCTCAGAGTAATCAACCCCTTCAACCTGTGAAAAACCCTTAGCTACTAATCTAGCTTTGTACTTATCTACTGATCCATCTGCAGCATATTTTGTCCTATAGACCCATTTACATTTTACAAGTTTTCTTCCCTTAGGAAGAGGGACAAGATCCCAAGTATCATTCTTCATCAATGAAGAATACTCATCATACATAGCAACATCCCACTCGGGTATACCAATAGCCTCAGAAAACAACACTGGATCATCTGTACAAGCTTGTCCCAAAAGAGCAACACCAGATGTCTGTGAGCGAGTGCGACAAGAATCAGATGGATCACCAACAAAAGAACCAGCTGCATGTAGAGTGCTCTTTGCCCATTTAGGCAAAGGTGGTGAAGAAGATGGCTGTGGTGGCTGAATAAGTGCAACATCATCATCATCAACAATAGAAAGCAAATCCTCACTATCCTCAGTAGGAGGGGAAGAAGAACTAGATGTACACTCCTGTGGAGTGAGTAGCTCATCAACCTGAACATCCCGTCGAAACAACACATCATGTGTGACAGAATCAAAAAGACGGTAGGCTTTTACATCTTCACAATAACCAACAAAAATGAGTGGTTGGCTTTTCTTCTCCAATGCTTTACGTTTGTCATCAGGAATGAATGCCCATGCTTGACTCCCAAAGATGCGAAAATCTGAAATATCAGGCTTGATCCCAGACCAAGCTTCTTCTGGTGTCATATTTTGCACAGCTTTGTGAGGCATACGGTTTTGAATGTAGTTTGCACAATTTACAGCTTCAGCCCAATATTGTGGACCCAAATTTTTAGAATGAATCATACAATTAGCCATCTCTTTCAATGTTCGATTCTTCCTCTCTGCTACACCATTTTGTTGAGGAGTGTGTGGTACAGTGAACTGATGTTGTATCCCATGCTCAATACAAAAATCATAGAAAGCATTACTGTCATATTCCACCCCATTGTCAGTGCGTATCTTCTTAAGAGGAAGAGATGATTGTTTTTCAACAAAGGCTTTGAAAGCCTTAAAAGTTTCAAAAACTTCACTTTTCAACTTGAGAAAATATACCCAAGTTTTACGAGTGAAATCATCAATGAATGTGAGTGCATATTTAGCCCTTGAAAAAGAACGAGTTGGAAAAGTCATCAAATCACTATGAACCAACCCTAAGGGTGCATTTGCACGTGTGGCCTTACCAACTGGAAATGGATCCTGGTGTTGTTTACCAACTAGACAACCAGGACATACCCCATCAATACATGAGACCTTAGGAAGGCCTTTTACAAGATGTTTTGTACTCATTTGTTGCATATATCCATAATTCAAATGTCCCAACCTCTCATGCCACAATTTGTTGAGATTATTACCATGTGCTATAAGTGAAGAACCAGAAGACATAAAAGACTCAAACTTATCAAAAGTATAGAGTCTTGCAGTATGGTCTGCTGTACCTGTAGCAACTATCTCACTCGGATCATTACATTCTCTTATTACAACATTATGTGAAGTAAACTCCACAATTTTACCAGTACCAGAATTACATATTTGATATACAGAGAGAAGATTAGAAGAGATTTGAGGTACAAGCAATACATTGTTAAAACATCCATCCTGTTTATCAACAGTACCTGATCCCAAGACTTCAATCTGTGAGGAGTTACCCATAACAATATGTGATGTACTGCAATCTGTAAGGGAAGACAATAGATCTTTAGAATGTGTGAGATGGTGAGAAGCACCTGAGTCAAAAATCCATTGATCCTGACATGAAGATATAGCCCTGGCTGAAAGTGCTTTCCCTTTTCCTGTAGAAGTAGAAGGAGATGGAGACGGAATGGAAATTTTGTGTTGTCTGACCGCTGCCTCTAATGCTTCCATCTTCTTAAAACATCTACTTTCATCATGATTAGGACCACCACAAAAATTACATGGACCAAATGTTTTCTTCTTTTGCTTAAAGGACTTTTTGGTCTTAGTAGATTTAGAATGATGAGGTGATTGGGTGGTGGACTCTGGAGGGTTATTTGAAGGTGCTTGCTTTTTAGACTTAGGTGAAGGTTTTCCTTTAAAAGAATTAGCAACTAGAGCATGACTAGGACCAAGTAGAGCATCTAAGGCCATTAATTTTGTTTGCTCCCTAGTCAATCTTTCACAAAAAACTTCAAAGGAAGGCCATTTGAATTCATCACCTAATGTATCCATCATAGTATAAAAAGCAGAGGAAAAAACACTATATGGTCCTTTCAACTTTGACAAAATCATGAAAATGCACTCCTGATCACTTTTATCCTTGTCACCAGCTTTCAATTGTGACCTTATAAATTTGAATTTTGCTAAGAATTCATCTATTGAAGGGAAATCTGATGGAGAGAGAGTACTCAATTATACATCTAATTGCAAAATTTTAAACTCATTAACTTTGCCAAATAGGTTTTTAAATTTTTCCCATACCTCTTTTGGCGTAGTAGCATCTGCAATGTGAAATTGAAGATTATCTGAGACGTTGAGGCAAATCAATCCAAGAGCCTCATCCTGCTTACATCCATATGCATATTTGTCTTTTTCAGTGGTGAATGCTGCAGGTGTCGTTTCAGAAAAAATTCTCCATAAGCCCTTTGATTGAAGGAGTTGTTGCATTTTCGGCTTCCAAACATGGTAATTTGTAGAATTTAGAGGTTCAAACAATCGAGATTCCATTCCCGAGGAAGAGATGAAGTTGACAAGAACAATCTAGACATTTGTTTTTCCTCAAAAAACACCCCTCCCGTTACAATTTAACATCTCTTGACGAAAACAAAATTTTAGCCTTGGCTTATACAAAATTAAAAAATGGCTTTATGCAAAAAAATGTAGGGGGATTTGACCCCAAGACCTCCCTACAAATTTTTAACAAAATATCTCTAGCCGTTTTAGCAAAGTCAAATTTGAACTTTCAAAGCTAGAGACTTGCATTTAAACCACTAAAAAATTAAAATAATTAATTAAAAAAAAGCCAAAAATGACTCACACATGTGAGATATCAGCTGAATAATCTTTGGCTTTATCAAAAATAAACTCTTTTTCCAGCAAGGCGTGGTGGTCAGGAAAATATTTGAGAAAAATTGTAAACACAGTTCAGCAATGTAGAATGGCTCCACTAGATCTGCCAAAAGGACTGTACGCCCTGCTCCAAATCCGTCCTCAGCATGAAATGAAAGATTTGGAAGTCTGCTATCACATGAAATTTTCAGATTTGGATTTTATGCAGCATAAGGCATTCAAAAATAAGAAATCCGTACAGCTATGCAGCAGACAAAAAAACAGTTTTTAATTCCCTGTTGTTGGCTTCCAAAACGTTGTACGGCCTGATCCAAATTCATCAAAAATTATATGGATAGAAATATATAAGAGTCAGCTTTCATTAATAGGTCTCAGATTCAAAAAAAGTCAACTGTACGATCTGCCACATCATAAAAACGGATAGGTACTGCAGTCTGCCAACAGGGACCAGTCTGCAAGTTTTTGAATGAAAGCGCTGTACGTCCTGATCCAAATGTGAAAATTCAAATTGAAATGGATTCCTGACTTGATTTCCTACGCCTCCATGAAAAAAATCTGATTTTGGAAATCTGTATGGTCATTTAATGAGCATAAAGTACAGAATTTTTCAAAAAAAACTAGTAAATAAGAACCAGAATTTGAGAGAATTAAAAATATCTGTAACACATCAATAAAATAATATTTTTGAATGTGTTAAAAGATGAAAAATTGCAGGGAAGAGGATCTTCAACTGCAACTCCAAGCTCTGATACCATGAAAGAATGAGCAAGAGATACACAGGATCCACAGGATCAATCCAGGAGAAAGAACCCACAACAAATAACCTGCAAATATTTCTAGAGAATAAATAAATTTGTCACACCTAAAAAATAGGTGATAATCCAAAAATTTCTCTGTATATTCTCATTAATCTCTCGTTAATTTCTCATATAATGCAAAGTATTTATAATACAAATAGTTTGTTTCATGTTAACAAACTATTTGTAATGATTACAAAATAGAGAAAACAAACTATTTGTTTTCTCATACTACGAACAAATATATTGTTGAGAAATTCTCAACAATAAAATAAATTAACCGAGGTAAATAAATTTTACCCTCAATAATAAATAACTTACCCTATTAACCCTAGGTAAGCTTAAATATGCATTATTCCAACACTTCTCACATCAATGTTACATTATGAAGTTATAGATGAATGTTTAGGCTAGGGCTAGACAAGAGGCCTTGAATGACACTAGTGAATAGACTAACTCACTCAACCTTGACACTTCCTAGAACACTTCATATGCCCTGCAAGAAGAAGCTTTCCAACTGCAAATAGGATGAAATAATGAGACAACATGCTAAGGAAATCATATTTATCACTAAGCAAGATCAATCATCCAAGTAGAACACACTATGAACAATCATGAAGAGGTAAAAATCAGTAGTCTTATTGATCAAATGGTATGCAAATGAGCAGGGTTTTTCCATACTCAGGGGGAGCATAAGTTAAAATGGCCAAAATAGCTAGTTCTTATAGAACTTGAGAGAGAGAGAAAAAAGAGAAGTCCAAGGGTCACAAGGACACTTGTCAAGCTGAGCAAAGGAGTTACTTGTGCATGAGAAGAGGATGTGGGATGAACAATGCAAAGTTAGAAGGAACAAGTGGCTCTCCAAGTCATGGAACTCTTGCAAAGTGGCATGAAAGTTCTCATTCTGGCTCAAAAAACTGCCTTCATGATTTGGCCCTATTAGAACGGTCCAAAACTGATTAGGGATAGGTCTGATGATTGGAATGAAGGGGAAGGCTTTCAGACATGCCTCTCCATGTATTGGTTGTAGTCCTGGTCATCTGGGACCTTCCCAAAATGAGCTATTACCATCTGCAGTCAAAATAACTCTTCTTTCATACACCCTGCACACTTGGCCTCCAAAACGGCATCAGTTTTCCATTCAAATCTGTGAGAGTGAGTGGATGACACTTGTCAAGACCCTCCATAGCCTTAGAGGCATCAGAAACACCTTAAACTCAATTCACTTGAAGTTTTCCACCCTTCTCATAGGCTTAGTCACTATGCCAGTTTTGACTGGCTGAGATGAAGTTGTTTGTTTGAATACTTAGGAGTTGTTCTCAAGAATGAAATAGACATGAGGGGTTAGCCCAAGTCCTAATCCTTCTCCCAAAGTTGGTTTCATCCTCAGACTCATCCTGGAACCTACAAAACACACAAAATAGTCAAAAGTACCAAGTTTTGTACCATGGCCATACAATTCCGTATAGCTCACCCTGATGGGAGTGGCCTAAGAGAGTCCCCTACAACCTCCAATCCTTGTTCTGGGCAAACTATGTCATTTTGATGCATTATCCCCTTCATTTTCCACATCAAGTCTAGACTAAGGATTTGCAAGGGTTTTAGCCTGTTTTTTGCTCTTAAGGTTTGTTCATGAAGATGGGGCGTCCAACTTGCAAACAAATTCCACAAGAAGGTTGTTCAAGACCTTTGCTAACACCTCCAACTTTCTTGGATTCCCATGCACAACCTCCAAGAAGATATGAGCATCTAAACTTCTCCTATAAAGCTCCTTTCTCCTTTTCCTGCAGGCCTAATGTTGTCTCTGAGCCAAAAATGGCTTCCCCTGCAACTTCTCTGCCTTTCAAAACCTTGATCACCTCTGTAGTGACCCCACAAACATGTTCCAATAGGTTGAAATGCATATCTAAGGATAGAAATGTGAATGACTCCCCATTCGGACACTAGGCCTAAACCTTGCTTAACAGGCCTGAATTGTATTAAAGCCTAAAATGACCTTTTGATGGCTTTACCTGCATCCCAATAACTTAGATACATCTGTTATGAACTCATAAACATGTCTCAATCCATGGGAATACTTGTCTCATGCTAGAATTGAAATTGACCTTTCAATTGGACTATAGGTATAACCATGCTTAGTAGGCTTGATTGCAACTCCTAAGGGTTTAGACCTTCCTGTAAGGTTTCTCCCTTCTGTGAGATATCTTTCATGTTGCCCTATATGTATTTCAACTCCCTACACCTTCCTAAAGTGTTCACTCAACTCTTGGCTCACCTCATCCCTTCCTTTCTTCAAAACCTGTCAGTTTGCACATAAGGGGAGTGATGACCTAACCAGAGGCCCAAAATTGGTACAGAGGGTCTCCATCACTTGGAGAACCCTCTCAAATCTTCACCTTGTCTGAGAAAACAGGGGGAGTGCCCTCTGTTTTAGACGGGCACTCCCCCTGTTTTCTCAGACAAGGTGAAGATTTGAGAGGGTTCTCCAAGTGATGGAGACCCTCTGTACCAATTTTGGGCCTCTGGTTAGGTCATCTGACCTTCCAACTCTTCAAAAGTCCAAGATTGACTATGTGGGAGGCAAACTGTGTGCAGGCTTCCATTAAGGACTGCGATATTGTCTTGAGCCTTTCACCTCCCCTATTTCCATGCCATTAGTGAACCATAGGGTGTCCATATTAATTGTCCAAGTGTGTATTATACCTATCAACCCTTGCTAAAACCTTTCAAGTCACAACCCCTATCTGACTGGTCAAGATATTTTGACTGTGTTTCCTGTGTTTCTTTCCCAATAGTGAGGCATGTAGGTGTTCCTTGCATGAATTAGGCCTTGGGCATAGTGCTTAGACCTTCCTTGAAGCTTTGAGGTTAGTTAGCATCTATTTAGGCATGTGTTGATCTTGTATAGACTCCAATCATCACCTAGACACCATATTCAACCTACTGTCTGCCTACAGTCACCTACAGCTGACTGTACAGAGTCCTGTAGGTGGCCTTTTACTCTTGAAACCTGCGCTAAATATGCCATGGAGACCTCTGAGACCTTAGGAAGTAATTTGATAAAAACAAGGGTCTATATGTTTGTAGGGTTGTACATTTGAGCTCATCTTATGGACTATGAAACTCCATAACCAGTTGTAGGTGGTCTTTTTAGACCAAGATATCGCTGTAGGTGTTCATGAGAACCAAGAGATAGTATACATCCTCTTTCTTTGATCCTTTAGATCATAAAAGTCACTTTCACTATTTGGCATCTTTCCATCATAGTAGCCTAGTCTAGTTTTTGCAACTTTTGGATGGAGAGGTCTCTTTGGGATTCAAAACTGTAGGTGACTACTACCTGTAAACATTGGTAAAAGGTACAAGTTTGAGCCCTCCTAGCAAGAAAACTAAAGGACTACGCCATCTTCTTCCTTGTGTAAGTTGAACCCCCATGTGAGAGCTACAAGGTGTGCTCACTTTGGTGCATCAAGAGTCCTTTCAACCTTCTTGTAAGATCTCAACAAAAACCTCGAGTGCTCTGTTTTACACTTTCAGAGAAAAGAGCCCTGAATACTGCAATTGAATCCTTTAGCATGGTTTGCAGCTTCCCTTTGCTCATTTAACCTTGAAACTAGGTCTACCATGGTCCCTTTAACATATTAAGACTCCAAGGAAGTTCCATCTTATGATCTAACTCCTCACAATGGCTCTTTAACTCCCTGTCAAGGCCACCTGTAGGTGGGCATTCTGATGCACAGAGAGTCGGGATTAGTAGATTGGCAGAATACATAATTTGTAAGATTCAAAAGACTTTTGAGCTCCTTCCATAATTCCAATTTGACTCCTTTCATGGACTAGAACATTGCTAAGCTCACAAGCTCCTCAACATGATTAGTTCCATGAAGACACCACTTATAGATGAGCATTCTGAGTTGCATATGGGCAGCAAAACATGAAATGTTTCATATACTCAAGAATTCTGCCCTCCATGTCAATTGATTTCTCCTCATGGTGTTGAAATGAGATATCAAGATGCTTCAAGACTCAAAACAAACTTTCACACTTCCTTTCAACGTTAAATCCTCCATGAGAGCTCCTGGTTGACTGTGTATGACAGTCGTTGAGCAGATTGACTATATGGTGTTCTATGAGTGCACTCTCATGGAGATTGCTTGGAGAAAGAGATTGAACAGTAAAGGGAACCAAGAAGACATCATAAACATGAGGACGAACCTATCAAAACTCAATGAAGTCACCATCAAAGCATGAAGCTCTAGAAAATGGTGGAAACTTGCCTGTTGCACAGAAAAGTGTTTCCTCTTGCAACTTGAGATGATTTGCATATCAAAACATCATGAAACACGAAACCAAGCATGGAGAGCCGTTGAAGAGGAAGTAAACATCATCTGGAAACAACATGACCAACTGGATTGTACGGAAATGCCCAAACCAAAGCAAAACCTATAGAGTGCATAGATTAGTAGGCAGAACAACACAGTCAACTTCATGAGGATGGTTCATAAAGCACAGGCCACCATTCTTCGAACTCTTGTTATGGAAATGAAGCTCTCTGAATGTACTTTCACCTCCCAAAGACGTTTGACCTGAAAGTTCTACTGACCATACCAAGTACAACCCTGAACACTGGTTCTATGTCTAGAAGGGTGAAGGAGCATAACCGTTTTAGTTCAAAAATGGCACTTCCAGAGCATTTCAAACGTGGATTTGAGCTTGAGGACGCTGAAGAGACATTCCATGATCTTATCCCATGCGACACACTTTCCCATGGGCCGTACAAGTGTCAAACTCTTCTCTTTTCCCAAGAAAACTGTTATTTCTTCTGAAGAACCTGCCACTTTTAGTTATGAGCATTTGATTAAGACATAATCGGACACATGGCACGTGACATCACCCTTCTTACATGTTCACACTTTCCTAAGAGGTCGTACAACTCATTTAATGCTCTATTTTGACCCCCAAATCACTTAAAATGATATAAGAACTAAAATGACTAATGACCAAGACTAATATAACATTAAATGACCTCTAATATACCTTATGACCAAATATATTGGACCCTTAAACACCTAAAAATTAATTTTTTACCCATAGGTGTCCCAATTTGACCTGCAGGGTCAAATTTGGTCAAGAATAACAAACACACAAATATTCAAAGATTGCATTACTTAAATAGACTACCTAATCTTACCTTATTTAGCACACGTGATAACTAGTACTTTGAATAATTAAATGCTAATCTATCTAATAAAATATATTCATACAAGCAGAAGTTAGAAAAGATATCACCAAGGGTAAGTTGATTATGAGAGCTCAAATGAATAATAAATGGATAAACAGATTGCAAATGCACCTACATTTGAGAGAGAAAGAGTCCTACATAATTAGATGTCTGGCTAACAAATTGCAACACATAACAGGGCATAGATTTGCCCTGTTGATGGTAGTGTGGTATGTTGGCTAGATATTCTTTCTATCATACAATTCCAAGATAGCACAAGACAAGGAAAAATGATATATTTTAGTACATTTGTGTCTGCATTATAACATTTGGCAAAATCTATGTAATCTATCAAAGATGCATATTAACGTACATTTGTGTCTGCATTATAACATTCGGCAAAATCTATGTAACCTATCAAAGATGCATATTAACAAGGGAAAATGATACATATTACTAAATTAGTACATTTGTGTCTGCAGAATAATATTCATAGCCATTTGTTTCACCTATCAAAGATACATATCAGTTTGGGACTTAAATACACAACCAAATTCTCTTAATACAATAACATGAATAAGTATAAGGAAAGCCTCAACAAACATCATTGTAAGCATGAGAAACAAAAACCTGTCTAAATATCTGAAGAACTGAATTGGGGGTGAAGTATTCCCTCCTTGACTTCATGCTCAGAGTGTTGTCCAGCAAAGTCCCATCCAAATGCACAGGAAATAACAAATAAGCTTCTTGGTTCCAAGTTCCTTCCTGTGGTCCCTGCATTGTAGCATACTTTAGTCAATGCCAATAAGCAATGTCAAAAAACTTAAAACTTCTTAAGAATCATTACAGCTTCCATGTCTCTAAATCTGGAACATTGTTCAAAACCAATCTAAAATCATGTTCAAATGATTTATCATTAGACAAACTATCAACGTGTCCACACCCTAAGCTTATCTGATAAATTCCTGCACAAAGATTACAGTTCTCAATTTAAACAACGCCTTAATGGAAGATATAATTCTATTATTAGCATCAATGATTTTATTTTATTTTTTCCCAGAATATTCCATTCCCCTAGATCCTTAAAAAAAAAATTAAAAGAATTTGTATTGCTGCCAGCTTCCTCTTAGACGGCCAAAATGCTGTCTACCCGATTTTGTGTAAGATAAAAACTATAATTGTTAGAAACAACATCTAACATTCAAACTCAAAAGAGACCCAGGTTCAAATCCAACTCCATGATAATCTAACCCACCCCCAATGGACTCCCGATAATGAGGTGCCATGATAAAGCGGTCAAAATCTGTGGGCATGATAATGTGCTTAAATCCCCATCATAAGTATGGAGCCACAGCCATGTTAGGGCTCACTGATATCCCCATTGACCCTCATCAAAAAAAACATCTAACATCCAAATAAATTTTATTTTAATGACTTGCTAGAAATCAGCTTTGTATATCTGTAAGACCCAGCAAAATTGCAACATAGTTGACCCTTTCAAAGGTATGAACTCGTGTTAAAGAGAGTTCCAAAGATTTTAAAATATGAGAAAGTTGGAAATCATCAACAGCATTTAAAAATAGTCCATAAAATATAGTCATATAAAGAGATCAAATAAACATTCCTTTTTGATGTGTAAGGCCTTCTTAGAAATGTTAAAAATAATTAAGGATGACAAAATCAACGAGACCTGATCAAGGAAAATTCAATGACAACCTAACTTTAATTATATAATATATATTGTTTTTCCTACACTAGTTTGGCTGTCATATCTATTTCTATTGTGGTAAAGGCAGTCAAAGTATCTCTATGCTAACATGATAAAGTTCTACAGTCTGCAATAGGCACATTATAGGACTTAATTCATGGGCAGTGAATGATCTGTAAACTCCTAAGTTCATTTGCTTAATTGAATTTGCAAACTCATAATATGCAGTCCTACTTAAATTAAACTCTAAATTGACAGCTTTGAATTCTATATAGACAGAATTAATGTGGTCTGATGTTGGAAACATATACAGAGCTGGCAGTACAGTAATTACAAAGGTAAACAATAATGAACAGCAAGAACAATAAGCATAACACATGAACACAAGACTTTTCATCTGGAAAACCGCAATGTGGAGAAAAACCAATTGGAAGTGCCAATTGCACACATTCTCAATTCTTCTTATGGCCAAAGACAGATATGTAGAATGATTATAGAACAATTAGTTTGCTCACTCAGCTCCTCTCTATGACCTTTCTTCCTCCTACGACCAACTGAGAACTAGCGCTGTCACTCACACACTCATGTCTTCATCTAGATTGTGCCCCTTATTTATCATGCTCCAAGAGTGTCATTTCATGCACTAAAGGACTCCCAAACATTTCAGAACTGAAGAGATGCTGCCACTCTGTCGTAGCTATGCTCATACAGGTAATTCAGGCAAAACTGCCAGTTAATGCAAACCAACGGTTTTATCACTTTGGGGACTGGAACTATGAAACCGCAACTCTACAGACATTGATGATTATGAGGTGGTTACACAACTGCCGCTCTGCTTGAAGTAGCGATTTTTCCACTATACAAGAAATACTCCATTTGGAGCCATGCTGCTGATTGAAACCAGGTATGCTCTGGTTGGATGATGATGTGGATTTATTTCCATGATCCCTATGGATCATACCTCCCTTTTGAGAGGCTCTTGGTCCCACAAAATCTTTGTGGTTGAGGAGATGTGGGAAGAGCTCTCCCACTTTCTCCTTGAGGTACCATCTTGCTTGTCTTGGTGTATTTCTTTTGATGCCCACCTACGAAGATTCATGTGGCCATCTTCTAGCCTCTCTAACTTTCCACTGCAACACCACGTCCTCCTCCAACTCTCCTTGTGCATCCACGATAGTCTTCTATAAAAGATAGTAATTACCCATCCTCATTCAACATGGATAGCTCGTGTAGGTGCAAATTCTCACAATTTACTACTGATTTAATCTTCAAGAAAGAGGGAAGATCAAGCTAGAAATTACATCCTCCAAACTACTCCAAGTTGGCTAATGCCCCGTACCTTATAGGTTTGAACTTCCTAACTTGTCCTTGAATCCTCTCCTTGTTCAAATACAGCTATAACTTATCTCCTACTTTGCGTGTATGCTCCTTTCAATGTTGACCATGTATAGCCTTGTATTTGACTTGAGACTTCTCCAATTGTTCTTTCACTTTGAGATGGATTTGCCTAATCCTCTTGATGAACCTTGTTGCTCTTGCCACATCTAAATCTTGTTCTTCTACTTCTCTTTGTTGTCCCATTGCAACATCAAGTTGATTAGTTGACAAATAGCACAAACATGCTTCAAAAGGCGACTTGTTAATGGATATATATACTACCCTATTGTATGAATGTTGGATATATGCCAAAGACTCATCCCAAGTCCTTGGATACTTGTTGTTGTAACCTCTTATCAGTTGTATCAAAGTCCTAGTTACAACTTTTTGTCCATTGGTTTGAGAATGGAAATCTATACTTCTTTGGAGCTTGATATTCATCTTACTAACAAGGCGGTCCAAACTTCCCAAAAAAATTGTGATCTCTATCCAAAACAATGGACTTCGGCAAGTTAAAATGCACCCAAACTGCTGGAATGTCTTGCCAAAATCTGCACCTTGTGCATATGCTAACCCTCATAAGCCTTTTTTGTGAAAGGCCAAAGTTATGAAATTGTTGCCAAAGCTAAAACTTGTTTTGTGATTGGTAGCCTAGATAACAAATCTACCAAAACATTTGTGCTTCCATTCTTGTACTTGATCACTAAATGAGATTGTTGAAATAAACCCATCCATTTGTAGTGTCTTGCTTGCTGCAATTTATTTTGTGTTTGCAAATATTGAAGAGTTTTGTAGTCTATGTGCACAATAGTTTCTTTTCCCAATAAATAATGTTTCCATTTCTTAATTGTTTGAACTGGTGTGTGTGTGTGTGTGTGTGTGTGTGTGTGTATCCTCTTAGCGTTGAAGAAAATACCTTTGAATGATAACAAATTGGCTTACCTCCTTGCAACAAAACTGCCCCCATAAGCATATGCACTTGCATCTATTTCAACTTCAGCAAATTAGAAAGAGCAAGCACCAATGCATGGCTGATTTTATATTTCCAAAAATCAAAAGCACTATTGTGTTCCTTACCCCAATGAAAAATCTTACCACTTGTTGCACAAGTATGTAGAGGTGTTGCAATGCTGGAGAAAGCTGAAATAAATTTCCCCATGTATTATAGTGCTCCCACAAAACTTTTGGCCTCCATGGCACTCCTAGGGGTGGGCCAATTAGTGATAGCCTCAACCTTTTTGGATCCAGTCTCGGTTCTCTTCCTCCAACCACGTCCCAAATAGACTAGTGATTGCTTTGCAAACAAGCATTTCTTCATATTGCACTAAAGGTTATTTTTATTTCAATATTTTCAAGACTCGTTTCAAATGAGTTAAATGTTCTTCCCATGTAACACTAAAAACCAAAATATCATCTAGATACACCATGACATATGTAGTTATGAAAGGCCTCAATACATAAGTCATCAAGTTTCAATATCATACATGTAGTAAGTGCATTACATAAAACCAAATGGAAGTACCAAACATTCATACAAGCCGTGTTTTGTCTTGAAAGTTGCCTTCCAAACATCTTCCATACGAACTTGATTGTACCCAAATTTGATATCCAACTTTGTGAAATATTTTGCCGATTCTTCACATGTTTGTTGTTAGAGTGATCAATTCTGACTACACAATCTATATCATTATATTGAGGTAGTTAATCTCAATATAATTAACTAAGTGCACTTTGAAGACTAAACAACAAATAGTTCCATGATATACCCTTCAAGGGTATGTTTGTGTTGATCTTTTGAACGCATGAAGCCTAACACTCTCCAACCTTGAAGACTCTTGGGACATCTACTACACAACATAACTATGGCGTCCTATTTGCATGCCCCTACAGTACACCATAACTATGGTTGTCCACTCCAACCTTGAAGTCTTATGAGATATCTACTCAATGAATGCCCCTACCACACACCAACAAATTAGTGCCTTGTTTGAATGCCTAGATGTACACTTTTAATGACCAATCTGCCCCGGATGGGACTATCCATCCCCAATTGTTCTACCATTCCCATTATACAACATGATCAATCCCTTAGCCTCCAAAAATTTCCAGTGATGGAAATCCTATCACTAATTACCTGACAAGTACCACTTTTTCGAATGCCTCTTAAATGTGTTATTTCTCAGACATTCCTCGAGTCCATGTCACTGGCCTCTACATATCATAGAGTGCTTATGCATCAGAACATTTTGTTTGATGCACATTAGCCTCGTATTATTCTCCTTGACTCCCTAACCTTGACCTAATGCTAACCATCGCATGGATGAGATACACTCTTCTTTCCGCTACCCAAGATCAATTTACATTTTTCAAGAAATATATTACATGCTTGCAGGGACAAGACATTATTTATCGAGAAAATATGTCCATCAATCCCAACTGTCTATTATGTAGACAACTTGATGCTGGTATACAACTTCAAAGATCTACATCAAGTTGCAATCATGTGGCAAACTTTAGATGAAACACATCTTGCCATAAAATCTTTAAAACTTAGTTCTACAATCAAACACAATTTCCAACAAATCACATGACCCCATGCTTACATTTTCCATTTTGTACTGTAGCAAGTTTATTTGTACCACTAGCTACACTTGTGAGGAACATGTGGCCTTCCAATTATGGCATGGTTGTCGCCCTGCTTTCTTTGCACACGTCATGTTTTGCCACAATTACCTAACACAGCGAGACAACATGACAAGCTTTTTAGGACAGCAAAAAAAATCCAAATTTTGGGGATGGTGGGGGATGGTGGGGGACGGCTATTAAAATAATATATAAATATTAAAAATGCACAAATAAACTAAAAAAATAAATTAAAGAAACTAAAATAAGCTGAAATTCACAAATTTAAAACCAAACAATATGAATAAATTCCTCCCTAATAATAAGGTTGGTAGAAAAACTATTGTCCCCTAGAAGGCAATTTGGACTCTGCCTAGGGCGTGACATATAAAACTAAATTTCAACATAGCAGGTAAAACCCTGGTTGGGTAAGTGTTGGGGAAATTTTCAGAAATGACAAAGGCACCCTGCTACTAAACTACTATGAGGCTCTTTGCTAATCCACTAACAACTTCACTGAGGCAAAAATGTTGTTGAGAGGTCAGAAGATTTATTGTGATTAAAACCAATCTAGTTTGGACATCAGAGGGGATTCCTAATTCATCTTGGAAACCATAAAGAATGTAATGTCCCTTTTTATTGTTTTCCACAAATCTGAATTTTTATTGTGATTTCTTTTTAATACTGGAACATTAATATTATTACCAAACAACAACATGCAATACTAATATTGAAGGCCCAATTGAAACTTCACTAAAACCCTTATTGTATTGAGATGAAAGCATACAAAATACTGATAATCAAGGAAACAAGATAATAAATTGCACATGCAATATTGAAATACCGTATCCAACTGAAATCTTTATTTAAATGGGTTGGATCCACAAAATACTAGGGTTTATACAACTGAATCATCAAAAGGTTACTGCGGAAAACCTTACACAAGGTATTTATTGTAATTATTCAATAGCAAAGGCACTTACAAACTGCACTGAACAACTGTACAGCAAACTAAAAATGAGACAACAGCAACAATTATGACGTACAACAAATCGTATAGCTATGGAGGGGTATTGCATTGATGAAGGGAGGTGGTGTGATCACGCCAAGAGGTACAACGAAGTCTAAGCAGTTGTCTATATTATCATGCAGCTGTCCTAGATGGATTAGAACCCAACGCAACAGTCAACCACGCAACACAGTTGTAGGTGAATGAAACCCCAACGCAGCACAACCAATAAGAGAGAACCCCAACGTAGCGGTATAGGGTTGTTTTATGACTGGTATGGCAACAACAACTCCAAAGCAATGAATAGCAGTCCTAGATGAGGTACGACAGCTTCCCAAGGATGCACCACAATGATTAAAATACTCCAAACCTTCACAAAAAACTGAAAATTGATAATAATCTTCAATCACACCGAAAGTGGAATTTTGATCCCAATTTGCAAGCACAATTATGATTCTTGGATGGAATCACCTCAATGGGTTAGAGGGTTTCCATCCTCCACAACTGTATATCAGAGGGTTTCCATCCTTAAATGAAAAAATTGAACACAATGGCTCAAGCTATGGATTAGGGTTTGATTGTCAAAGATGAATAATGAATAATAATTTTTTTTAGTCCAACTCCTCCTTTTATAACTTCCCTTTTTCAATTTTACTCTAAAAGTATTTAAAAATACTTTTAATAAAATATTAGTTTTCATCTACTTAATAATAATTACTTTTTGGCCCTCTTTAATAATAATAGTAATACATGTCATTTTTATGTTATAAAATAAAAGTGACTTAGGACAACTTAAAGTATTATCATTAATTATTTTCATAATTATATATTTCGAAAAGCGGACATGACAAAGAACAATACCTGCAGGTATTGGCAGCTTTCTTCAGTGGTTGACTGCATTGAGTTGACTGCAAGGTTCTCCTTAATCACTATTTCTCACATTTGAAGAGACCGAAATCAAGTAACTAATCACCTCACAAATTTAGCAGCTGGTCTTAACTTCCAAAGGCAAGCTTTGAAGTTGGTACCAACCCCTTCATAGATGGAAAGCTCAAATTATTGGTTGGAAATTACATCAAAGTCCCCTCTCATGGTACTTAACCTTTCTTCATCATTAGATTGTTTGAAGCGATGGGACAAATTAACTTTGGCTTTTATTGCAAAAATTCTCACCAAGATTTGGTTTGGCTTGGATGTGACAAGGATAGGGCAGCTAGAATGTGTGAGGGCCTATAAAGCCCACCACCCCTCCCTATCTTGGCCATTTTTGGCAAGCAGAGTATTGTCAGGAGGGATTTCTAGGCGTCTCATAGATTCTCTAATAATGCAGCTATGGTAGCCAAGTGCTTTGATTTTGAGAAGGTGTGGCCTTCAAGCAAAACCCGACAGAATCTAAGGAAAGAATATTCCATTAACATAGTGCAAGAAAAGAACCGAGACATGATAAACCGACACTCTGGATGAAGTTCACTCTTCTTTTACGGGCTTGGTTAGCAACCTAAAACTTAGGCAGTTGTTGAATGCTGGGATTTTGGTGGATAAAACCACCTGAATCGCGGCAGAGAAAGCAATGAATTTTTGGAAGTCTGCATTAATGAAAGGTATTAAATCTGAGAAACTTCTCAAATGGATGGTTACTAATCTGTTTCGGGCTCAACTGGCAACTAGAATGGGTGAAGGGGCCTCTATGGATTGCATCCTACAAGACATGAAAGACCCCAGGCAGTCTACTCCCAAACATGACACACTGAAAGTTACCAAACTAATCGGAGTTCAGACAACCCTCTTTGGGGCTAGTAACACTCATACAATTCATGAAGATGTGGAGCAGTTTGGGTTCGGTCTCAATAACTGGCTTGATCAGGTGTGGTCACTTCTTAAGGCTATGGTTGTGGATGATATTTCTGAAGGGCAAAAGCTAGATGCCATTTGCACTAAGCTGGAAATAAACACCTCTACATTCATTGTTTCTCAGCTGGCAGAATCATTTGTTGCTCTGATGATGGAAGAAGAGGAAAGAGAGAGAACCCCACAGTAATGGTCTCAGAATAGAGTGATGATACTGAAATCTAGCTTAGTTTAGTTTAGTTTGTTTTCAATCTTAATTTTGATGCTTACTGGCTTGTTAAGTTTGTAGTTTTTTACTTTAATTTCTACGCCTCATAGAATCTTTAGTAGAAAGTGACAAACTAATAATTTTCGTACCTGATTTTTTTAGGCTTTTTTATCATTATTATAATAGACGAGTTATAGCCCTTTTTTGACTTATCAAAAACAATATGAATAAATTATTAAATAAAACCATTGTGAATCGTGATTAATCATTAATCCAAAATCATAAATGATAGAGAAAAATCAACGATAACATGCTAAGTTGAGATGTGAATAAAAATGGTTGATCTTAATTTCACATTTATTTGACAATCAGATAGGAGTTTTTCTTCTTGCTTGGAGAAGGTGATCAAAAAATCGTGATATCTTGGACATGTGGTGGAATTTGGAGCCTATTCTTTTATTCCCGGAAATAATTTTTTGAGCCCAATGTAGTGCTGCAGCTAGATTGAGACCATCCATCACCAACTAGCAAAAAGCTTGTGGAGAATGTAATGGAGTGTTTAATTAGGTAGACTAGGGTCCTTTCAAATCAATATTTTAAGATATTTGTACTAGTATTTAAATACTTAAATAACAAATAAATTTTAAAAAATAATAAGGAATTTTTCCAAAAAATAATTGAAAAAAAAAATACAATTCGGAGATGCCAAGACATCCCCAAAATGTTCCCTAAAAAGGGTGATGTTTCGGGGACATCCCCAAAATGTTCCCTAAAAAGGGTGATGTTTCAGGGACATCCCTGAGGTTCAAGGGATGCCCCTAGCATTTGTGGAAAAAAAGAAGGGTGTGTGTGTGTGTGTGGGCCAAGAAGCAAGAGGGGGGCGGGGGAGATGGGGGTGTTTCCTTGCATCCCTAAAGCGTTTTGAGCGCCCCAATCAACAAAAAAAGGGGGGGACATGTCCCCCATAACTCTTTGTTTTGTAACTTCCAATTTAAGCTTTCCTTTGGCCACTTCAAATGTGCTAGGTTCAAAACCCTAAAAAACTACATAAGCGAAAAATTTACCTATTCACCACCTTACATCATTTGTTTCCTTGATCATGTAGATCACCCTTCCATTGCCCGTGGCAATTCATCCTCCCAAACATCCTTCACCGTGTTATAACACCACTTTGGTCTCCGTTGTGAGGGACTTTGTTCTTCATCGACTCCCTCGTGGAACTTGACTCCTCTCATCCACAAAAAACTACACCGTATATTTTTGACTACTCATTGTAACCAACATATACATTTTTCTATGATACCATCTTCACAGCCTTTTTTAAGCACCAACATTGTGAACAAAAAACTCATCCATAACTAACATTAATTACAGAAAGTGTAGAACTGCTACAAAGGCAAATGCAATGTCCCATTATATTCACATACTATAGACATGCCCCATAACCACAGTCACAAGGCTTTGAGGCATGAAGCCTCAAAGCCTACACTAATTTGGTAATACCATTTAGGAATTTATTCATGGGCACTGAATAATACATTACGATAGTCCTGTATTTATAATCAAACAATGACTATTCACAAGAATAAAACAAACTCCTAAAATAACCTACTAGTATAACAACTTGCTAACAAGAAGCTAACAAAATCTAACGATAGATCTAACTATTATCTAATATGCATATCCCAAAACAAATTTGATATTTACCTCTTTAAATGGTAGTTTTTTTATCCTAGTTTGTGAAGACAGTCATCCAAGTGATTAATGACATCCTTGGTTACACCTATATTACACTTAAATTTCTCAACATGCTTTGTGTTACCATTACAATGTTGCTAAAACTGCTTAAACCTTGTCACCATGCATTGCGATGTTTCTCAAGCTAGGAGAACCTCAATGGATGATTGTGCCAGCTGGCATATTCATTTCTCAAATTTAGTTTGTCACTGAACATAATTACATAAAGAAAGGGAAGGAATTAGTTGGTCAATTTAATTTGTAGCTAAAAATTCAAAATGAAAAAAGCTGTTGAGGATAAGAGGAATTGTTTTGAAGAACATAAGAGAAAGAAAAAAAGGTGGCGGATGACAAAGGAAAGAGATAAATTTAATTTGGCAAAGAAAGCATTGATGATGCAAATAAAGCCTTTAATGAAACACTCAGGCAAATGGAAGACATTGAGATCCCCAAAGGTGGCATTAACGTCAACTCATGTAGATTGAGCCTTGATTCTAACGGCTCATGCATCAAAATTCAATAACACCAAAATAAAATCCAGCTTCATCAAACGTGCTGACAAGAGTTTGAATTTTCAAAGCTTGCATTGACACCAGTTTTAAAGATGATACTCTTAAGCAAGATGCTCAAGGCCAATTTCTAGTGCAGCTGTTTGCTTGAAAATGAGCCTCATAGTAAATGATGTAAATGAAATTTTTTGTTTTAATGTACAAAATAATTCAGAGAAAAGACTTTGTAATATGAATGTACATGACTTTTCTATATTCAAGATCCCGGGTTCAGTGGATGCATTATAAAGGATCCATATTAGAGTGTTCACCACAAGGTTCCCCAAAGGATTCACCTTATGTTCCACAAAGGGGTTATCAGAAGGTCCTTGAAGGTTCACCAAGCATGTATTCATACGATTGCATATGATGAACTTTTGTAATGAGAAATTGTATTGGTTAGTGATATAACAAGATCCAAATGACTATTACCTGCCTCCATGTATAAGGCATCTTCAATTCTATTTAAGGCCACTAATCCATTTTTTTCCTTATGGTCAAAACGATAGAGAGACACCCTCTTAGAGAAATCACACAAGAGAGACACTCAATATGTGAGTAACAACCCCGCCTAATGCTCTTTACATGATGTTCTTCTTCTCCTAATAATACAAAAGCCCATTTCAAGTACTTTGTGTTAGAAGGTGTGTTTCGAGCAGATGTATTTGGTCATAAATGTGATGTGGGTCCCCCGACGTAGGAGAGGGAGGCACTCACTCGACAAATGGCTCGACCAAAAAAAGAGGACTCGACCACCCACCTCTAGGGTTATGGGGTTGACATCAAGGACCTTTAGGTTCTCAATTGATAGGTCAAGGAGGCAAAGACACTTCCTGGACTTAAAAAGATTAATTCAATGTGGGTCATCACCTTTCTTATCCTTTTTGGACTATGAGATCCAAAGAATCCATTAACAAACATTGTTTCTTTCCTCTTGTACTCAATCATGTTCCTTCTACTTTTATGTTGTAAAGGGGGAGCAATTTATCGCATTCCAAATGAAAGGATATTTAATTGCTTCAAGTAATCTATTATTTTCCTACTTGGAGAGTGATCCCTTTATTAATTTTCCCAATGCAAATCAAACCACGACAAAATTTTCTTCCCTAGTATCCCACACCCCCCAAAAAGTTGTGATTCCTTCCACACTCCTTACTGGTCAAATTACGATCTCACCATAATCCAAAGCTAATCAGCATAGCAACTTTTCCCTATTTATCACGACACGCTACATTGGGTTTATTCTAAGTAGCCGATATGAGTACGAATACAGATACAAATATTGGATATGTGGATATGGTGATTTTTTTGACCTGGATACGTATTTGGATACAACCGTACAAAAATATATTTAAAAAATTAAAAATATTAGCCATATAAGCAAAACTAACCACATAATATGCATAGAGGAAGCAAAATAAGTTAAATAACCACAAAACCTGCTCATAATTCAATTCCAAATATAATAATATTCAATGGTCAAACTTAGATTAGTCTTATAACAAGTACACGGTGCAAATGTTACAATGTATGGACAAAAATAAAGACAAATCAGCATATTCATTATTCATGATATTCATATTCGTTTTCGGCTGCAATGTCTTCATCAAGAGCATCATCATGTGATTCATTAGAACCACAAGCAGTAGTAATGCCACTCCCAAATTTAAAAGCAAGAAGATGCAATGAGGTGGTCATTTTGTTCCACCTTTCAATAAGATGCGACTGCATTTCCTTAAAGAACCTCTTTATAGGATCTTGCTCTTTGGCATTTGTGATGGACCTAATTTTCTCAATCATTGAGTTGATTCCATCATAAATCTCACCCAAATTTAATTGCTTCAGGCAATCTATTATTTTCGCGCTTAGAGAGTGATCCCTTTATTAATTTTCCCAATGCAAATCAAACCACAACAAAATTTTCTTCCATGGTATCCCACATGCCCCCACAAAGTTGTGATTCCTTCCACATTCCTTACTGGTCAAACTATAATCTCACCATAATCCAAAGCTAATCAGAATAGCAACTTTTCCCTATTTATCGCAACACGTTGCATTGGGTTTAATCTAAGTAGCCAATACAGATACAAATACAGATACGGATATTGGATATGTGGATATGGCAATTTTGGGGGGCTTGGATACAGATTTGGATACAGCCGTACAAAAATATATTTAAAAAATTAAAAATATAAAAATATTAGCCATATAAGCAAAACTAACCACATAACATGCATAGAGGAAGCAAAATAAGTTAAATAACCACAAAACGTACTCATACTTCAATGCCAAATATCATAATATTCAATGGTCAAATTTAGATTAGTCTTATAACAAGTACACGGTGCAAATGTTACAATGTATGGACAAAAATAAAGACAAATCAACATATTCATTATTCACGATATTCATATTCGTCTTCAGCTGCGATGTCTTCATTAAGAACATCATCATGTGGTTCATTAGAACCATAAGCAGTAGCAATGCCACTCCCACTAGTAGCTCCACTATGCAAGTCGTTCGTGTCAAGCAATGAAAGGTAGGCAACAAAGGAATCCAAGTCAGTAGTCTCTAGATCCACATCCCAACACTTTGTTGCCCCTTCTTTGTAATCAACTTGTTTGTGTGAGAGACGATGCAAATTGGCATGCATATACACCCAATCCTCCACCTTTTTTGCTGCCAATTTGTTGTGCTTAACTGATTGAATAAAGATGTAGGTACCCCAGTCTTGTTCCACTGAGGAGGAATTTGCAACCTATGGAGGCAAGTTGCAAAGTCAATTAAAATTTATAAAAGTTAAAAATTAAAACAAAACGTCAAAGAGAAGGGTAGACAGTTCAAAGTAAATTAAAGTCTTACCTGTGATACAATTTTTATTGCATTGCAAGTGGTTGGAGGGGCATGCATGCTTGCCCATGGAGGTACCACCACATATGAGTGTCTTTGTACTTGTCACGAAGAGCATCAAGGAAGTGATCCGTGGAGGTTATGAAATGTCCAAACTCTCCCATAACTGTGCCTTCTAATTCTGGATCAGAAAAGAGTTTAGATAATGCCACCTTATATCCCTCACTAACCTCAACTTCTCTATATGGTGCAACCCTCCTAAGCAATTAAAGGATCTCTGTGTTGTAAATTTTTGGAATTCAATGTAAAAGCAAGAAAATGCAATGAGGTGGTCATTTTGTTCCACCTTTCAATAAGATGCAACTGTGTTTCCTTGAAGAACCTCTCTATAAGATCTTGTTCTTTAACATTTGTGATGGACCTAATTTTCTCAATCATTGAGTCAATTCCATCGTAAATCTCACTCAAACATGGATAATCCATATTCACAAATCTCAACATACTCATAATGGCTTAGTAAAACTAAGCAAATGCTCCAGACGTTCCCACAACACATCATCAAGAATCTATCATTTCGCCTTTGTGGCCTTCTCAATGTTTGTCTGTCTCCACACACTCCAATGGTTGTTGATAACTATGTTGCTCAATGCTTCACGCACCTTGACAAGTTGTCTCAAGACAAGTGTGTGTGAGACAAACCAAGTCTTAGCAACCTAATACGAAATTAAAACAAATAAAATTAAAAAAAAATGTTCAAACATAAAAATCCTACAAATTACAAACTTACAAAATTAAATTAAAAATATGCATGATTCATGAATGATTAAATAAAAAGTTACCTTCAATAACTGCAACTTCAAAAAGGCTTTGAAGATGCCTTGAGACATGTGATGGTTGCTTATGAACATTTGGATCTCGCTCGTCTCCTCATAGACTTGTTTGATCCAATCAATTTTGTTCCCCAATTTTTGTAACATAAGATTGAGGGAATGAACGAAACAAGGTGTCCAAAATATGTGACCATACCTTGCCTCAACCAACATGCCCGCAAATTTGCATTTTGTTACGTGTACATTATAGCTTGGACAACATTTTGAGGCCCCACCGCCTCAATGGACCCTCTCAAAATGTCAACAATGAATCATGCATCCTTCACTTGTCCCTTACAATCAACGGCCCTCAAAAACATTGCCCCTTTAGAACAGAGTGTGAACACATTAATCAAATGGCCTATTTGTCATATCTTTCCGTCCATCGAAAACGATGAACACCCTTGTTTCAATCCATGAATCCCTAAGTGGCTTAAATGCATCTTCAACATGTTTTCTTTCTTTTGTCAACAACGTGGTGCACACATTTTCATATCCTGAGTCGGTGAACCCTTTTGGGGCATCATTGATAGATCTCACCATATCTTGCCCGTATGGTAATCTAACAATATTAAATGGCAACCCACATGCATAAACACAACACGCAATGCTCTGCTCCACAATGTCTTTGGATTCATTCTGGAATGCCCTTTCCAATGGGCCTGTATATTTTGTTCTCTTGTGATTAAGAAGTGAATCCTCTTCCTCTGTAGCCACAACGGGTGTAGAAAGAAATGGGTGTGATGCGGTCACCACATTAGCATGAGATGGATCAACAGGGGACTCAGTAAATGTAAATCCTTTCTTTCTCAAAACATGTTTCGATCTTCTGGCAACAGTGTCATTTGCTTCTTCTTTCTCTTTGATGTATGCAAGGATCTTTGCCTAAGGCAAGCCTTTTACTTGCTTTCTATTTATGTTTGGCCCACCATAAGCTTTGATTCCAGAACTAGGAATCGCACAAAAATGGGCTTTCACACGACTATACAAGCTCTTGTATATATAGTTACACTGAGCAAAACCAAAGGAAACACCCTCCACCTGGAAATTGTTCTAACATTGTCACATACTTCCAAAGGGGCACTCGCAAATTGACTTTGAAGGCTAACCCTTGGCCCACTGAAATAGCACTTGCAGAGAGAGACATTTTAGCAAATCCCTATAGCCCCTGGTCAAAAAATAATAATATTGGTATTAAAATTTAAAGCATTTGGCATTTGTTGAAAGAATGTTTAAAAGAATTATTAAAAAAATTAAAACTAGTTACAAACATTTAAAAACTAAAAAAAAAAACTGAAAACCTGCCTTAAATTAACAATCATCTTCGTTGCAAGCTCCTTAAACTCCTTGGCGCCAAATGGGTAGAGGTAATAGTGTAGTATAAGCAAAAGGAAGAAGTTTTCAATCCTAAACAATTGAAAACATTAAGATGAGAGAACAAATGTGCAATGAGAGGTAAAAATGCAATGAAAGGTAAATGTGTTGTTTTCTTTTGCTAAAATGAATGTGAAAGTTGCTTTTAGGGTTGAGAGTATATTTTATTTTGTTTTTTATTGTTTTTTGAAGTCCATGTTTGACTTTTTATTAAGCAAAACAGAAAAAAATATATATATATATTTTTTTGCAAGATACTAGGCGGATATGTCCTGCACCTTGCAGATGTGCTCAGATACGTCCCAGGACATATCCGCGCATATCCTTAGGGTGCTGCCCGTATCCGTATAGGATACATATCATATCCATATTGGGGTGGGGGGTTGTATCCAGTAACATAGTGTTTAATCTAAAATGGATCTTTGAATTCCAAATAAAAACTAATCATCAAAATGACTTCCTCTTGTTTCATTGCCACTTTTCAAAAAGGTGCATGTGCATTTTCCAAAGCATTAAAAGTGTAAACACTTTCTATATACATTCTTTCTTGTATCATCTTCAATCCCAAAACCAGCTTGCTCATTTACTTTTGTACATACTTGAAAGCAATTAGATGGGAAATTGTGTACCTCACACTCCTAATGGAAAAAATATTTTTCAAGTTAAACGTATCCCTTGAAAAATGATTCAACCTTAAGAGATCATCCATGGGATCGTCATTCCCATCTAAGTCTCAAAGATGTCTCTTCTAAACTCTCTAATAAGTGCTTCCTTTTAAACTAGTAGCAAGAGGGTTAATTCTTTGCTCATAGTGTCTGTCCAGATATCCATGGAGAGCTTGCTCCCTACCTGTCTAATCATAAGAACATCCTTTCGCCAATCATGAATCGCCCATGCCTCTCTTAGTCATAGGCTACCAAGCAGTGCAAGGAGTGTTCTCCTAACTAGATGGTAATTAAAAAAAATTAATAAATAACCTATGGTTTTTTATGAAAATATCCTATGTAAACAAAATGACAATGGGTTCCACCTAAATTGGGTTCAACATTCTCATTTCAAAATGAGGAGTGTGCAAGGTGATGTTCCCAACTTCTCAAGAAGACTTGATCAGTTAACAAGTTTACATATAAGACACTATCCACAATAGTCCTCAACTTCTAAACTTTTACTTAGATAATGATGTATTTGTCCCTATAAACACTCGCTCTATTCATGAGGTTGATACAAATCTTCAACAAGATTTCAACACTTGTATATTTTATCACTACCTACCCTTTGTATGGCATTCAACAACAATAGTTGTTTGAGGCTCAAAATGGCTAGGCATCATTCGTGCTTGCTTTACAAAAGATTACGCCATTTCTAGGATGTGTCCAATCAACACAAGTACCCTTACATGAATCTTCAACTACATCACTTGATTAATCAATTCATTTAGCAATGCTACCATGCTTACTTCGCCACCTCCTTCATGTTGCTAAGGGGGTGTGATATCATTTCTTGTTTATTTCTCTTCAAACTTCAATGTTGTTGTTTCCTTTGACTACTTGATGACCTTGATATTCTTAATGGGCTACCCCATTTCCCCGGCTCCAAACATTTTACTCACTTCGCATATAAAGGTGGTTGATTATACTCTTGCCAACACATCTCATTCAGTAGTGCTTCCATGCTTAATTAGCCTCCTCCATGTTGCTAAGGGGCTGTGATATCCTTTCTTGTTTATCTCTCTTCAAACTTCAATGTTGGTGTTTCCTTTAACACCCTAATGGCCTTGACATTCATAATGGACTTCCCTAATTCCCAAATTCCATAAATTTGACTTGCTTCACATACAAAGGCGATGGATTATACTCTTGCCAACACATCTTTTATCCCTCATATTAGGGATTTCCTTACCTCCCATCAGCTCCGCCTTGTTGATCTTGTTGTCTTAAGCTTCATACAACAATTGGCCTCTCAATCTTATTCCTCCCTCCCTTCGGTCCTCCCATACGATGCACTTCAATATTTTGATTCAAGTGAAATTTGGGGGGCAAAATTTCAGGGGAAAAAAAAGGTTGTAGGCCACCTTAATATGCATGCAGTTTCTTCATTGCTTCTTGGGAAGCCATAATATGCGTCATAAAGATTAGTATGTTATCTATGACATGTCTAGAAAAATGATAAAATTTGGAAGCAAGAGACCCAAAAAAATGCTTTGGATGTCCCCAAAATCACTAAATACAAAAATGAAGAAAATTCACAAATTTCCAATAAACAATTTTTGTGTTTTGATGAGTTCCATATCGCAACAACTCTTCTTCACTTCTCAGGTGGACACTTGTCATGTGACATTTCAAATTCTTGCGGAGAATCACTTCACATTCTATTCTTATTCCTTTCATTTCCCACTTTGTAAAGCCATAAAAGGAGTAACATTTGTATGTAGATATCCAAGTAGTTTATAGAAAGGCATCTCTTCGCATAGATTGTTACCATTGTACATAGCTCTCTTGTACCAATAAAGCTTTTGTTTACATTGCAATATTGTTCTTCTTGCCTTTTTGTATTATTTGCTTCAATTCCATTTGTGTTATAACACATTAGATTTAGTCATTTATTGTGTTGTCCATAAGAATGTTCTTAGAATCCAAATCACGTTTGGTAAGCCATTGATTATGCAATGTGATCTTTACAGCTTATATCGAATTTATTCTCTCCTACTGTCACAACCAACTATGAAGTCTTACTGCATATCTTACGGGAGGCAGTTGTTGACCATTTTCGCCATACAATTCATCAATCCAAATTGTCTTGCCCTTATGATGTGTCTTATACATCATTGGTGTGAAGAAGAAATGTAACCTTTGCATTAGAGACTTTGGTTTGTCTTAGCCCATGACCTCCCACTATTTCCTCCATGCATAGAGACTATCAATGACTCCTTTGACATAAGAAACATGAGTTTGTTATGTATTGACAACATAAGCTCCTCACTACTCTCCATTCACCCTAACCTTTTCGAATACCCTCCTCCCAAGGAGAACTCCATCATTAGGCATTGACCCCCAAGCCCAAATCTCCTACCATTTCTCTTTACAACAATCAGAACTATCTTGTCATTGGAATCTCCTCTCCTATATGTCTCCTACTGTATTTGGTGGACATTAAGAAAATTATTCTAAAGCTATGCACTAGTAAACCAGCAAAGTGTTAGTCTATATGTTGAGCTTCTCAAGAATGGTTATAATCTTGCTTTTTCGGCTGAGTTATTTATTTAGCTTTTTTGCTCAGGGTTTCCTCCCTCTTGATCACAACACATCATCTATCCCATTCATAAGTTGGGAGATAGTTCAAACCTAAATAACTACATGCCTAGGTGTACAATTGTCGAACTTTAAGCCACGACAATGGACATGAGGCATTTTTATTATTTGGAGTGTGTTTATCTCAGAGTAAGGACAAGTGGGCTTCATAAGAAATTTCCAAAATATCGACTTCATTGTTACTCTTTGCTCTATTATTGTGGAGGCTTGTCAGTGATATTCTAAAGTTTTTTGTTGTTTTGGAGACCTTAGATAGGCCTTTAAATCTATTCTAAGAGAAATTATTTTCTAGTAGCTGCCTGCCATTTGTATTTCAAATTCTTTCATTATTGCGATCACAAGGCTTTATGAGATAAAATCAGACCAATTCCAAATTTTCTCTATGACTTTTTAAATGCACTATTGGAGTAAAACAAGGATGTAATCTCTCTTTAACTCTTATGTATTTACATTGATAAGATTGAAGATATTCCTTAACAGTGTACTCATGTTAATGACAGGTGTGCATTATATCATGTTCTGATCGTTGCACTACTTTGTAGATATCGTGGTCCTCTCTCACTCCCCAAATGGTTTACAAAGGCGACTTAATGCCCTTGCTTGCTTATGTAAGCCTCGCATGCTTGTGGTCAGCCTTAGTAAAAGTGAAGTTCTTATATTATTATTTTTTGTGTATTTTTACTCACGTGTTTAAGTCATCTCAAGACAGCCTCCATGATTAGTCATTACCCTAATAACATTTTTCCTTGTGTATTTTTGGTTATAATCACAAAGCAGGGACACCACAATCAATGTAAGCATTTGTTAGTGTGGGGGAGGGGGAGGAACAATGAATGCAATTCACTGCTTTGAGCTTCTCACCCTCTAGACTCTTTCCCTGTTGGAAAAGCTTTTGGAGCATGTAATGCCTTATAAGTCACCCTTGACTCACAATTCTTACCAATGTGGGATGAACCCAATTAAAACCCAATCATGTGTTTGTGTTGAAGTTGTGGCCTTCAATACCTCTAGGGATGCTCATTCTAAATTTCAGCTCTTCTATATAGGAGGATCCGTGGAGCTTATGATGCCTTATACTTGCAAATTCAATTCATTGGTTCATCTCTTAGCCTAAATCCTGCCTCTTAGTTGGGGTTTTGTGATGGGCATCAATACCTCTAGGGATGCTCATTTTGAATTGCAGCTCTCCTATATAGGAGGATCCATGGAGGTTATGATGCCTTATACTTGCAAATTAAATTTGTTGGTTCATCTCTTAGCCTGAATCCTACCTCTTAGTTGGGGCTTTGTGATGGGCATCCTCCAACAACACGAGGTAGTTCACAAGGATCGCTCACCCCTAAAGGCCCCCTCGATTCACCGAAGACATAAGGTTAGTTCACAAAGCTCAAGGCACGTGTTCCAATTCCACCAACATATATCAAAAAAACATCGAAGGTGTTTATAGATACATTTCTAGGATTCCCTTTGAAAAACACCTCTTCAATGGAGTCATCAAACCCACAATTATTTATGACTTAAATGTTTAGGGCCCTAGTCTTTGGGTTTGTTGATTGGGCTCCATTGAGCGGGTTCAACATATGATCCATGGCAAACAAACAGTCCCTTGGTGCGTTGTCTAAGTTGTGTTTGCCACTCAAGCCTTTCATCTTGAGATATGATCATTTTGCCACTTTTCTTCAATCAATTGGCATCTCTATTGATCGCCTTCCTCCTTTCAGATACTCTTTGAATTACACTCCTTGCCTTCTTCCCCCCAAAGGAAGTGATCAATAGAACTATCAAAAAGGATATATACTGACAATATGTTCAAATTAGGTAAACTTTTCCCCCACAAGATCTTCGCCTCAAGATGGATTTATATGTTAGTAATTCCTACAGGCTATAGATAACATTCACATACACCCAACATGACTACCTTCAACATCATTGTTCACATGGTTTAAGGACCCCCCTTGGCCAACTAAGGGTGTGCGCCCGCCAATTGCCAATTCAAACAAACTACCATATTTTGTGTGGTGATAGGATTTTTTGTCTCTATTCTCTCTAGGAATTGAAAACTAGGGAGCATTTTTTTCTTAGGCTTCATCCTTGTTATGATATTAGAGCGAGGCATCCTTTCCTATACTGAGTCTAATGGTTCTCTATTCACCTACTATGCTATCCTAATCACAAGTTCTTGGCCCTTTTTCAAAGAGAGGTTGTAAATTTCAAGGGTAAGATTTTAGTGGGGGACTCCTAAGGCCACCAAGTTGATTTCCTCTTTTCAGCTCATTTCAGGTATTGAAGGCATTAAGAACCCTTAGGACATCATCATTTCACACATAGATGGAGATTGGTCAATGAGACAGTCTTATTCTCTCTACATTTCTACTAAGGAAGCTCAAACTTCTCACTCTCGTTCTATGTTTTGGATTTGTTTTGTCTTAGTATCAAAGGCATTTTGTTTCTCTATCCACAACTCAGCTCTCGGGGACAAGAGGGCATTACTAGTTTTCTCTCCAACTCTTGAGGTCCATTGACATTGGGTCTTAAAAGAGATTAAGTGAAGTAGTCTTTTTCCTCCCACAATTTATTGGCATGACCCCTTAGGCCAAGACACTCCCTTAGGGATCTTATTTGGTACTATATTGGACCTTTGTTGGCGATTGATGATGTTATTGGTTCTTCCAGCCCAAGTATTGCTAACAACAAGTGACAATGTTTGTTTCCAACATTGTTCTTTAGCTTTGGACTTCTTCTTTCACTCACATGGTTAGTTGTACTTGTACTTGGAATCATATGGTTCAGAGCTTAACCATTTTGGTTTACCCCTAGTTATATTTACAGGTCTACATTGTTATAGTGTTCTAGTTTTCTAGTTACTTTTCAGAATCTAGGGTTCTTAATGCCCTAGCACATTTTCTATTGTAACAACATGCACTGTCCAGTCCCATTGATCTAGTTTGGTTATTTGTGGACATCAACACAATTTATTTTCATTTCTCTTCAAACTTGTGTTGTAGTGTCCTCTATCTCCTTCCCATACAACTTCTTGATGGCCTTTTTGTGTCAATGTGAGTAAACATTGACTAAGCGTTCCATATGTCAGCTATGTTAGTGATACTGCTAGGGGTTGCATACACAATAATTTTGAGTACACAAGAATCCCACATTCACTTCAGAATAAATTAACATGAACAATATAAGGATAGGGTACATGGTACCCAAATATTCACTACATAAATGAGTGTTCCACTAAGCCGCCTTTTGTAGGGGAGGGAAAGGGATGTGGGGATATGCAAAGACATGAAAAGGGGACTCCTAGAAGTACCTCCAAAATTCTAGGAACAATATTTGAATAGGAAACAAGCATGGGGACTGGGACATGGGGATGATGATGGGGGGCAGAGGGGTGGGGACACATCACTGTGGAACATTAATATTAAATTGTACTTCCAATTTGAATGGTCGCCTCATGATGATATTTTACTCATCACTTTATATGCATTACTTAACCATGTTGGCTTTCATTCAAATACTACATGGAAAGATGTTAATGTTGACTTTACTAACCATAGTGGCTTTCACTCAAATAGTCGAGATATGTAACTTAGTCAATGTTTACTCACACTAACATTTGCCTTAAACTTACTAAGTGTTCCACATGTCAACCATGTCAGTGACGCTGCTACGGTTTGTAAATTCAATGTGTGAACCCACATCAAGTTTAGGTGGGGATGCTAGATTGAGTAAACATTGACTAGGTTCCCTATGTCAGTTTTGTGTGTGAAAGCCACTAGGGTTAGAAAAGGTCAATGTTAACATTTCCCCATATAGGTTATGAGTGAAAGCCACTAGATTTACTCACAATTAATGCATATGAAGGGATGAGTAAAATATCCCATATATCATCACAAAGTGAAAGTACAATTTTATAGAGTGAATATTTGGGTACTCAGTACCCTATCCTTTAATGGTTCGTGTTCATTATAGTGAAGTAAATGGAAGATTCTTGTTTATGCAAAATTACTATGTATGCATATATATGTCAAAAGAGATGCATAATTCTTTAGGCTAGGTAAGCTCAAACCAATATGCAACTTGAAGTGGGGTGCCAAAAATTCAATCCACACTCCATGAAATATAGAATCTATGAAAGGTCAGTAACTCAATTGCAAAGCGCTCCATCATGCAGACGCAGGTCTTAGGCATGAATCTCAGCCAATGCATGTTTTTCAACATTTTGCTATTATTTGACACTACTTATTTTGTGGCAAGGCTGAGATATGCAGCCTTTTTAATTTAGTTTTGAGTCTAAATTAAAAGTCCCCCTTTTTTTCATTGCAAAGGAATTTAAATGACTTGTTCTGTGGACAATTATTCTCATGTGATCACTAGGGCCACACCACTAAAAGAAATTCCTTCATCATTTATTTGATTGAATCTCTTATTAAGCTCTCCATTTATAAAAGTTGTCGCACTTTTACATTGGATTTTCTTGATTGTCCTTTTCTACACTACTAGAATTTTGGTTTCTACTTGGTCTCTATTTTTGGGACATTAAGACTTTGTATCCTCCCCAGCATGTATCACCTTTTGGTCTTACTTTTACTGTGACTAAAACCGATGTACTAGGAGATGTGAACAGAAATTGTACAAGTGTCAGTACTTGCAATCATCATCCAAGTGCTCATGGTGAGCGTGACCTTGCCTACAATTCTCGCACCACAACCACAACCCTGTCTCTTTCTTTGCTCGCAACATCTCCACCACCTTTTCCATGTCCTAATTTAAGGTTACCACTCAAGATGGTTCACCATCATCATCTTGGCTTTGTGCAATCCTTGTTTTTCAACATGGATAATGTATTCACTGCTCTTCCCATATGATGGGTTGTACCACCTTCATCTTCTTCTATTTGGTCGAAGTTCCTCAAGGAAATACATCTTCTAAAGGTTGACATTCCCCATCATATCCATTTTCTTCATAAAAGGTTTTAATTGAAGATTACAGTCTTACAATTTACAAGTTTCACCAAAAAAACATCACTATCACCAACTAGATCGATGTCATCACTAGAGTTGCTAGAGAGGAAATCTATAAACAATTTATCCATAGCACCTGGATCTCCCCCCTCGAGCCACTCAACCCCAAGCTTGCTTTCTACGTCGAGCATTTCTTACAAGTAGTGGATGGTATCATTTGTCACCTTCACTATCTCTAGCACCATTGGTCCCATGGCTTGAGGTTTCCCCTTGGCCAGACGAGGGTGTGCTCTCACCAGCTACAAGTTGAAACAAATCACCACATTCTTCGTCTAGATCAGATCGGTCGTCTTTGCTCCCTCCAAGAGGTGGAGACCAAGGAACACTTCATTTTCAAATGGCCCATTTACTATGAGATCTGGGGACGATATCATTACCTCTATAGGACTCAGCGAATTCTCTATCTAATTTCTTTAGATATCCAGATCAGCAGTGCCTGGCTCTTTATCTTCGTGACGTCGTTAGCCCGTGGCGCAAATCCCTATAGGTGGAGCCCAGAGACTCTAGAGCCCCCATGTTGATCACCTCTTTCTTCCAGCCCATCCAAACGATTGGCAGCACTAAGCGCCCTTTAGACACTGGTGCATCACACATCAGAGCTGATAGATCAGTTAGGCGGCACTGCTCTCAACATATCATTACCATTCAGATTACTCAGATCCCCCATCCTGTTCTCCCTGGGCACCTTGGCTTTGCTTCTTTCAGCAAGCATGGCTCTGCGTCTCCCCACGGGCGTAGCTCTGACCCTTCCTGACAACATGGACCTACTACTTACTGGTCACCCCCCAGACCACAGGAACAAACACACATTACCAATTTCCTTTGTACTATGGGAAGTACCTCGGCCTTGGATGCTAGGGGAGATTCTAGAGGAAGTGCTTTGCTTCCCCCTAGGATCTCCCAACCGGGTCCCTCCGACATTGTGTACTCCCCGACAAACACTATCAGATCTTCTCATAGTGATTGATGATGGGTCAAACAACCCCTCCAATTCACACACAAAGAGAGGTTTCCGATGAGGTCTTCCAGTCTTCATCGACACATGCTTTTGGAGGCTCTTGTTCGCCCCTCATTGCTATTTGTATTGGTTCCATTACCACCTTTGTTAGTGGCACAATGCTCTACTCTGCCTTATGTACTTTATTTTCTTGGATTCTCTTTCCCTTATCTTTCTATTATTAACGGTTGGATCCTCTAGTCTCATTGACCTACTTTTGGTCATCCAAGGATATTAATATAATTTCTTTCTTTCTTTCTCTCCTAAGAGAAAACAGACCGTACAGTCTCCAGAAAACTTCCAATGGCTCTCAAGGATTCATATTCATTGCTGCATTAAGATCAATGTCCTAATGCAGTGCTAATGATATGGTACCTATTATAGCTTTGCAATGTTTTTTTTCTATGTTCTTAGACATGCAGGAAACATTCATCTGAGCCAATATCAAACTTTATATGAGATCATAGTTGCATTGCTTATTTATGTCCTTGAACAAAGCTGATACATAGTTGTGCCTCATTGCAAGGCAACTTTTTTATGATTAGCAAATGAGTTTATCAGACATAAGAAGCAACATTCATTCAATTATAAAATTTGGTCACAACGTCATGTCAACACTCTTGCCTGATGCATCATTACGTCTAAAGTTCTCAAGGTGAACACTAGATACTATCATCCAGACCATTTCTGTCTACCTTTAAACATGAAAGAGAAAACTCTCTACGGGCATTGTGCTTTAGAAAACAATGGCAAGCAAGATTAAATGCATCTAAGATAAGAATAGATTTATGCCTTGTTTAATTTTACCTTTCATACCAGTAGATAGTCAGAAAACCTGATAAAATGCTAAAAATGCCATGCATACAACAAAAGATTTAAATAGATGCAATCTTAAAACAAGAAACCTTCTGCAACATTATTAACAAATTTAGTAGTAATTATTATTATTTACAATTTGTACTAGTAGATAGTCAGAAAACCTGATAAAATACTAAAAATGCCATGCATCCAACAAAGGATTTCAATAGATGCAATCTTGAAACACAAAACATCTCTGCAATTTAATTCAGTTTTAACTGTCGAAACAAAGCTAATAAAAGTAGAAAACACAACCTTCACTGCAATGATAGAGTGATCAAGAAGAGGAAGCAGATTAGGATGGTTTAATAGAGATGACACGTGTATCTCCTGTTTCACCAACTGTAGTTGCTCATCAGTTTGGATCAAGACCTTCTTCAATGCATAAATTCCATCCTCTGCAATCCAAAATAAAATTATATCAATAATATTCATATCCTAATAGTAATCTGAGAATACTATACGCAGGTATTATAAGAAAAAGACTGCCTCAAGCACAGTTCTCATTTCATAAATTAGAGAAAATTGCAGCATAAGGGAAGGTAGATTAGCCATGGCACTCACCTTAACACAGGGCATATAAAAGAACTCTATGCACAAACATCCAAAACATTATATAACGGTGCTTATTTTGTATCATTTCCCTATCTTGAATTACAATCCTTTTATCCATACATCTTCCACTTGCTTGATTATACACTAATGATAAAAATCTAGTTCACACAAGAACACTTGAAGTCTAATAATTCCAGCCACGTGACAATAGTAGATAACAAGAGATCACAAGCTTAAAGTTGTAGAGCATATTAAGCAAAGCGGCTCAAACATCACGTCACATAAAATCATTCACAAAAAAAAGGTATAGCAACTGCACTCTGTGAGATGGCAATAGATGTAAAACATGAGATACGCAATCATCTAGCAAAATTTATCCAGGCATTCACCAATGCATTGACATGACTATATGCAGGTAGACAGATTAGGAATGCCATACATAAACAAGAACCCAATAAGGGGATTCCATGCTGACGCCAACACCATATCTCTAATGTACTTTACCACAGCTGCAAAAACCTCCCATAACTCCAAGAACTCCACCCCATTCAACAATGTAAAATGTATGAGCTTGTATGCATATCAACATCATATGGACAATTCCACCCTTTTACAATTTGACATCAAATAAAAATCAAGCCAGCACCAGAGCGAAATTCTGTATTCCCAAAATTGTATTCTTCACAAAGTCATGTCAAGCCCACATCAAAATGAATCAGGTAACGGAGTTCTGAAGAGATTCCTCTAATTGACTTCAAACTCCCTTCTACCTAGCTCCTAAGATCATGAAAGTGCAGAACTCTTTGAGGGTAGCCCAGATAAAGACCACCAAGATGATGCAACTTCTAGGTTGAATTCACAAGTGTCCCCCAACAACACTGCCCAACAGAAACCTCTGGGACCCTTCATCCATATTGTGGGCTCAAAATTAGGCTGGAAGTCCCATCCAGTTTGTTTCTGAATCTAATACCTTAAAAATAGTGTTTAAGTACAGTTACAGTCAGAGGCCTTCCTCACACTGTTACACTTAGATTATAAGTATTCTTTATCATCTCCTTGTACATGGATCAATCAGATCATCCAGGCTATCCTAATATAAAAAATCTTGTCACAGCTACTAACAATGCATTTTCTTGTAGTTCTAAAGAACACACTTCTCCTTTATCTTTACTGGCAAACAAAGCATTTCAATTGGGAAAGGCAAAACCTCTTTCTGGATTCACAGATGTGAGACTATTGGACTTTTACCATTTGCAGGGCTCGGGTGATTTCCCCTGCAAGTGGGTTTAATCCCCGAGTCATCCAGAATACCTTGGCCTCTCGCAACAGGGAATATACCCTGCTGGAGAATTTCTGTGCAGCCAAGTATTGAAATTTGGAATCTTAATAAGTGAGGCTTAACAATTGAGCCGAATGTCACCAGCTCAAAATCAAAATCAATTTTCAATGCATATAACAACATGTAGCACCCACAATCAGCACTGCATTAATACCATCTCTTGGTTTTTTTATTTTTTTACAAGAGTGATAACATGTTCACATTCAAATGGTTCAGATCTGATCTTGTCATGGTTGAACAATGAATTTCCTTGATGCCCATCAACTTAATACCTGATTATTACAACTAATAATCAAAATCAAAATCAAGTTTCAATGATCCATAAAATAACATGTAGCACCCACAATCAACACTGCAATGAGACCAAGAGTGATAACATGTTCACATTGAAATGGCTCCGATCTGATCTTGTCATGGTTAAACAATGAATTTCCTCGATGCTCATCAACTCAGTAACGAATAATTACATCTAATTGCTACAAAATACCCAAGTGTCAAGTCTCAGGTTCTTTCCTGATATACATGTTGGGCCCTCGGTGTCACCAGCACAAAATCAAAATCAATTTTCAATGATCCATATAATAACATGTAGCCCCCATGATCAACACTGCAATGATACCATATATTGGTTTTTTTTTTTTTTTACAAGAGAGATAACACGTACACATTGAAATGGTTCAGATCTGATCTTGTCATGGTTGAAAAATGAATTTCCTTGATGCTCGTCAACTTAATAACTGATTATTACAACTAATCGCTACAAAATACCAAGCGTCAAGTCTCAGCTTCTTTCCTGATATGCATTGAAGTGGATGATTATAAATTGCAGTGCAGAATGTGGAGGAGCTATAAATTCAACCTTTTTTATAATGTAAGAGGTTGATTCTGTCTTCAAATTGAGCCCTGAATTTTAGCTTAACACAGCATTATAACCTATTCAATGTGTTATGCCTAAATTTTAGTTTATGGTTACAAAATCACATAAAGCCTTGCAGGAAATAGCAATGAATATTTTATTTCTTCTCAGACCCAGCATAATTCAAATGCAAATTGAAAATTAAATTTTCACTGTTCATCAAATTATGAAATGATTATAAGAACAAATGCTTTAAAATGGCCAAGAGTCAAATCTCAGTTCCTTGCTTGAATATCATTGAAGTTTATTATTGTCAAATTCAGTAGACTGTGAAACAGATCTAAATTCAAAATAAGATTTAGATTGTGTTCCGAATCCTGCATTTTAGCTCCACATACCATTATAATCTAAACTTATTGCATTATGCCTAAATTTCAGATTTACATAAACATTTACAGGAAATGGCCTTGAATCCTTTAGTTTTTCAAAGATCCAACATAAGTTTATAAATCTAATAGAGTGCGGACAGAGGAATGAATTGCACTAAGTCTCTTTTATAAATTGCAGTACAGAATGTGAAGTAATTCTAAAGCCTTATTGTAGTATATGATGAAATCCGTTTTCAAATAGGGCCTTGAATTCTATCTTAGCATGGCATTATACCCTGAATCTAAAATTTTAGGGTTACATAATTGCAACAGGAAATTGTGCTGAATCTTTTAATTTTCACAAATTCAACACAATTCAAATGCAGATTAAAGCTAATTGAGCAAGGACAGAGGAAACTCAATTTGCTTCATATATTGAAACCTGTTATCATGAATTACAGTGAAGGATGTAAATTAACTCCAAACAACTTAATTGTAACATATGATTGAACCTGTCTTAATCTCAACTTGTTTCATATATTGCAGTCTATTATCATGAACTACAGCGAAGAAAGTAAATTAACTCCAGCCTCAAACTTCAAATTTTATTGTAACATAAGACTAAATCTGTATTCAAATTCAGTCCTGGATTTTATATTAAAACAGCGTCATACCCCAAACAAAATGCACTAGCCTAAATTTTGGAGTTAAATAATTGCATACTGGAAATGGTGCTGAACCTTATGATTGAACATAATTTAAATGCAAATTAAAGTTTACTGAGTGGGGACAGAAAAATGAATTGCATTAAGGCTCTCTTATAAATTGCACTGCACGATGTGATGTAACTCTAAATTCAATATAAGATAGAATCTGTCTTCAAATTGGACCCTGAATTTCAGCTTGACACAGCAAGTTACCCTAAACTTAATTCACTATGTTTAAATTTTAAGGTTACATAATCATTTATAGTAAATGATGCAGAATCCTTTGATTTTTCATAGATCCAATATAATTCAAATGCAACTTAAAAGCTAATTGAGTGAGGACAAAGGAAATGATTGCACAAAGTGTTTTATCATATTTTGCAGGGCAGAATGTGAGGTAGCTCTAAATTCAAATCGTATAATAACATAAGATCAAATATATCATCAAATTAACCCTGAATTTTAGCTTAACGAGGCATTAGACCTTAAGTGAATTGCTCTGAGTCTCTAAGTTAGGGTTACATAATTACACTCAGAAAATGGCCCTGAATCTTCTAAATATTCACTGATCCAGCATAATTCAAATGCAAAATGAAAGATAATTTTTCCCTTCTTGTCAAATTATAAACTGATTATTATCACAAATAATTCAAGGCCCAGCATGAAATAAAACACAAACTAAAGCTTTTCGAGTGAGAACACAAGAACGAACTGCACAAAAGCCTCTTATACTGCAGTGTAGAATGTGAAGTAACTCTAAATTCAAACCATATTATAAAATAAGTTTAAATATGTCATCAGACTGTGCCCTGAAGTTTAGCTAAACACGGCATTCTACCCTAAATTTATTGCACAATGCCTAAATTTGAGGCTTACACTAGGACAGATATCTTAAATATAATAATCTGAAAACCACTGAGAGAGGTCAACTTTGAGGTGCCTACCTTGGATTCATCACATACCACACTAATTAGCGACTCCATTACCTTCTCTATGAATTTCCCACTAATTGGTGACATATGGCCTCAATCTAGCTGTATCATTGCATTGAGCTCAAAAAATATATTTTCAAAAAAAAGGCTCCAAACTCCATCGTATGCCTAATATATCACAATTGTTTGACTGCCTTCTCCAAGCAGGAAGAAAAACTGCATATAACGGTCCAATGGATGTCAAATTTAAGGTTCAAATTGCTATATGAAAATCAAATTGATGTCAAATTTAAGGTCGGTCATTTTTATTGATGGCTCACACTATTACAGTTCACCGCCATTATTCAGCTGCCATTATAGGTTGTGCCTAGATTATGCCTATCACTGTAATAATCACTAGTACAGATATCTTAAATATATTTATCTGAAAAATTATGAGAGATATCAATTTCGAGGTGCCTATCTTGGATTTGTCACATACCACATTGATTAACGACTACATAATTCAAAACAATTTTTTCAGGAAAAGAGGCACAAAACTCCACTATATGCCTAAGATATCATGATTTTTTTCGCCTTCACTGAGCAAGAAGAAAAACACTCGTATGACATTCAAATGGACATCAAATTTAAGGTCGAACCTACCATGTGACAATCAAATGGACATCAAATTTATGGTCAGCCATTTTTATTGACATCTCACACTATTACACTCCCAACGCCACCGGCTGCCATTGTAGGTTATGCCTATTGGCATAACTACTGGCGTAATTATTACATAAATGACAGGGAATCCATAAAATTTTCGTGGATTGAGTATATTTCTTATGCAAATTAAAGCTAACTGAGTGAGCAAATAGTAATGAATTGCACTCTCTTATATATTGTAGTGCAAAATGTGAAGTAACTCTGAAGTCAAACCCTATATAACATAGTTTCAGATATGTGAAGATTCGTCATAATTCAAATGAGATTTCATAAAATTGAAATGGAAAATAAGTTCTAATAGGGTTTTGTAGAGGCTTTACTTTAGCTACCAGAATCCTCCTATTTCTGCTTTGATCTTTCTTGAAAGCTTCAAAGCGGTAGATCCATCAATGAACTTCCAAAGGGGGGGACCGGGGAATGCATCCCACCCATCCCCCACCCCAAAACAAAACCCACATTGAGACAAATGGTGGTAGGAACAAGCAATACGATCTCAGAAATATAAAACAATGCCCTAATAGCTGCGGCTAGGAAGAAAGAGATCATGGACCAGAAGATCATGCATGCATGCATCAGAGAAAAATCCAATAGCAATGCTCGATCCTGGAGAAATCAAAAAGAACATAGTTGGCCTACATGGCAGACCCCTGATCTGCAAATTCCTAGGCGTCCAACTCACTCTAGAAGAATTGCACACCTGGACATGAAAATTCTGGAAAACGAACAGGGAATTTGAGTTAAGAACCTATAGAAGAGGCTACTTCATAGGGATCTTTGAGAATGGATCTAATCAAGACAATGTTTCAAAGGAGATTCATATTTCTTCAGAAATACAGGACTGTTCATGAAATATTGGCACACTACATCCAAGCCGACGAAAGAACTCCCAACAACAGTGTCGGACTGGATCCCCAACCTCAAGAATTTTGGTATACTTTTGTTATTGAAACTATAGCCAACACCATAGGCAAATCTATTGAAACTTCAAATCCATATCATGGAAGAGGTCTCTCTAGCTATGCCAGAATATGTGTAGAATTGACCTTGCCAAGCCTCTGTGCAAAAACATTACTTTAAAAGCTGAAGAAATGGAATGGGTTCAAGATCTAGACCATGAAGCATCCCCTTCAAGTGCAAAAGCTGTCATGAATATGGTCATCTCATCAGAGAATGTTCGTCACTCTAGAAAAATGCCACACAACAGAATGCTCCTGAAATCATAGAAAAGGACAGATGGATATGTGAAACCCAAAAGAAAGCATCTTGTTAGAAACAAGACTAAAAAGCACAACTCAATACATTCCTAAAGAAATCAAAAAGGCTAACAACAAAAGTCTCACCACTTTGGAAGAAACAGAATCAATACCACAAATTCGATTCCCTACATGCAAGAAAAACACAGAAAAAGAGATGTAATGGCTGAATACAGCTTTGAGGAAGACCTTGAAAATCTTCTTAAGGATTCCATCAATGAAATCAATGATCAACATGACAACACCCATCTCAATGATCTTTAGAGCAAAATGAAAAACAACACAGAGAACAACATGCAGATGACAATGAGGAGTCAGAATCATATATGGAAGAGGCCAGCCTGGGAAACTCACAAACTCCTAACTGGAATCCGAAGGGAAATTATGGTGCTAGACCTAAAGGAAGACCCAACAAAAAGAAAAAAAATACACAGTGAAATGATGGAAGACATCATGGTCAGCAACCAGAAACAAGTAAACACCTTGAATCAAACCTACCCAATGAAGATAGTCTCTTGGAATATAAGGGGTCTTAATCCACCCATAAAAAAAAAAGAGGACTGTTGAAGCATTTTATAACCTCTAACAATCCAGATGTTCTCATGATTCAGGAAACCAGCCTTGTGAATCTCTCAGCTCATATAAAGGGACTGTCCAGCAGCTTAAAAAGAGAATTTTATGGCAGCAACGCTACAAGAACAACAGGAGGATTAGCTTTTCTTTGGAATCCTCGCACAGTTCACCTTGTAAAATTGCAAATTGACAATCAATGCTTCACTTGCAAAGCGGTAAGCTTCAACTCTCCTCTCTGCTTTAGTTTGATAAATACATACAGCTCTAAAAATTCGGGAGAGAGAAAATGCATGGCAGTAGATAGCTCTCAAACTCGGCTCTGACCCAAACTCTACCTAGGTCATCGGAGAAGATTTCAACGCAAGGATTGATTTGTCAGATAAGAAAGGAGGCAGATGGAGAATACTATAAATCCCAACTTCAGCTTTATAAACAAAGTAGAAATATGGGACATCAAACCCATTAAAGGTTGGTTCACATGGAACAATCAGAGAAACAGCAAGGACCTCATCCTTGAGAGACTTGACAGATTTCTCATTTCCAAGAAATGGATGGCAAGCAACTACCTCCTCTCCTTAGAATCCTAAATGTTGTTGGCTCAAAGCATTGGCCTATTGCCTTATGGATAGAAAAAGACATCCAACCCAATAAATCTCCCTTCAAATTCTATAAAATGTGGATGGACCACCTGGATTTCGAGGAATTGGTCACCAAACACTGAACTACTCCTAGTAACAGGGATGGCACTAAAATGTTTCCATTCTATCAGAAACTTAAGAGCCTCAAAGCAATGCTTAAAAAGTGGAACAAGGAATCCTTTAAGAACATCTTCCAAGAAAAGAAGAAACTAAAGGCTAGAAGTGAGACCATTCAACAATTGAAAATGGAAGGCCTCGACTACAATAACCTCCTTGAGGACGAATAGGAAATGGCAACCAAGCTAGAGGACATTTACAAGAAAGAGGAAATCTATTGGAGACAAACATCAAGGGTTAGATGGCTCATCAAACAATATAGTAACACCAAATTCTTCCATCACTCTTGTCAAATTAGAAGGCAACTATATCAGGAAGCTGGAACCAATAATGGCATTACTCTGGAAAAACCTCAAGATATTAAAGAGAATATGGTTGACTAATGGAATGGAATTCTCACACAATAACACCTCAACAGTAAAGAAGATCAAGAAATCTTCTTCAACTATATTCCCTAGCTTGTTACTAATCTTGATAGGTAAAAACCTTGTGGCAAACATTTCTCTAGGCGAAGTCAAAGAGGCTCTTTTTAGCATGGCAGGGATAGGTCACAGGGACAGGATGGCTTTCCAACGCTTTACTTTCAGCATTTCTAAGATCTCCTTTGGAAAGAACTCGAGGAGGTGGTCCAAGAGTCCAAAAACTCAAAGGCCATGCTCAAAGCTCTCAATGCCACTTTCTTAGCCCTCATTCTTAAGAAATCAGACATATCCCTGGAGGACTTTCGGCCCATCTCCCTATGTAACTCTATTTACAAGATCATCGCCAATAGACTCCAGGTAATCCTCCCTAAACTAATATATGAAGAGCAAGGTGGATTTGTGAAAGGTAGACAAATATCCAACAGCATCATTATTGCCCATGAAATCATCCACTCTCTCAACGCCAAAAAAAGGAAAAGTAATGATCATCAAACTAGACATCTCTAAGGCCTACAACAGAGTCAACTGGTTCTTTCTTGCTAGCATCCTGCAACGGTTTCGTTTTGGAACCGAATGGAGATTGTGGATCAGAAAAGATTACACAACCCCTAATTTTTTTTGTTCTTATTAACGGCTCTCCACAAGGGGTTTTCTCTTCTACTAAGGGTTTATAGCAAGGGGATCCCCTATCTCCTTATCTCTTTATGCTCTAGCTGAGGCTCTTGGTAGACGCATCAAAGCTCTTAAGAACAATTACTGTATCAAAGGCATTCAAACAACATCATATGGCAGCACCCACACTCACTTGCAAATCGTGAACGACACCATGCTCTTTGCCTCTCCCTCTCTTCATGAAGTTGAAGAAACCAAGGACACTCTCAATATATATGAAAAAGCCTCCAGACAATCCATGAACAAAAGCAAATAGAAAGTGATCTTCCATAAATTCAGTTCGAGGCTTCATAGTTTTCTCGACAAAATATTTGGAATGGAGAAAGCTACAATCCCAAACTCTTATCTGGGATTTCCTCTTTTCAGTGGCTCTAGGAAGAAGAAAATGTGGAAGTCCATCATTGACAAAAATCACCACAAGCTCAACGGCTAGAAACGCAAGCTCTTCTCCCTTGCAAATAAAATTACCCGCATCAAAGTTGTCCTTCAATCTACTCATATCTACTGGCTCTCTCTCATAAGAACAATCAAAAGGTATCATTAAAGAATTTGATAATATACTCATAACCTTCTTCTGGCAAGGCACAGAGGAGAACTTCAAATTGCCTCTTCTCACATGGAATGACATATGCACACCATAGCATCAAGGAGGAGCCAGCACAAGTAATTTTTGAAAGTTCAACGTTGCGCTCATTGCAAAATTAGTCTGAAGACTCAATATAAGCACCTCCAAACATTGGAGCAATATGCTAAAAGAAAAGTATTTAGACAGCAAAAATTCAGAAAAAAAACACCACTAAAGATCTTCCTTAGTGGTCTAAAATTTGGAATAGTATCAAGGAAGCCAAGGATATTCTCCTAAAAAAGCTTTTCAGGAAAGTTCAAAATGAGGCTGCAACAAATTGCTAGGAAGACAAATGGCTCTCTGAACAACCCCTACAAATGAATGAAAACTTCAGTAGAATAAGTAGAGATAGTAAGAACCATTGGGGTCACAAGGTCAAAGACTACTAGACTGAAAGCACCACTCATGGTCATATTGTTAGAACCTAGAAGATCTTTCAGAATCAAGATGGCATGCAAAAAATGTGCCCAAAAAACTCAATAAACTCCTTAGGCTTTTGTATCCCTTAGGGTCCTACCAATGATATTTAAATATAGAATCCTAATGGCACACCGCACAGGTCTTTACATGGTCAAAGAGGGCTATAACCAACATTTTGCCACTCAACTCTCCTCTGAAGACTTTCCATGGGATATAATCTGGACTTTTAAAGCTTGGCAAAAAGCTAAAGTTTTTCTCTGGTTTTCCACTCATGGAAAAATTCTAATAGGAGGTCATCTCAAAAAGAAAGGCTTTCTGGGACCCACTTGGTGCGTCATGTGCTATAATAATATAGATGTTAATCATCTTCTCTTACATTGCAAATTTGCCTCTAAGCTCTGGAATAGGTTCCTCGACTCCTTCAACACTAGTTGAGTTCTATACCACTCACTCTCATCTCACCTTCAAGCATGGAAGAGAAATACCAATATGAACCTACTCAAAAATATCTAGGACATGGCCCCTAGCTTCATCAACTAGAAGATTTGGCTTCAAAGAAACACCAAAAAATTTGAAGAACATCACACTCACAAGAACCAAGATCAAGGATGGAAGGAGATTGAAAGTTGCATGGTCAATGTTCTTTCTATTTCTGAAAAATCTAAGAACAAGAGGCCAACCAAATGAACTTAGCATCCTCTGCAATTGACCCACTCTCAGGGAAAAATTAGACAATTTGGGACCCACTAACAAAGGGATTAAAAAAGTCATGAGAAACAACATCAAATGGTCCCCCCCTCCACAAGGTTGGCACAAGCCTTATTTTGATGAAGCCTAGAAGCACAATCCCATAGAATCAGGGGTTGAAGCTACCATCGAAAATGATAAAGGCAATGTGGTGGTTTACAAGACCCTATATACTGGAATTAACTCCAATAACATCATGGAGGCGGAATGTGTCATTCTAGGTCTATGGCTCTTGAAAATAACATCAATAATTTAATTATAGAAGGTGACTCTATCTTCATCATTGATGCGGTCAAAAGCAAGAACACTCAAAATTGGAGACTTCAAAGTCTTGTCACCTAATGCAAGAAGCTCATTAAATGTTTCAAATAATTTAGCATAAATCATGTCTACTGTGAGAGTAACAAGGCTGCAGAATGGATTGCAAATCTGAGTTTGGGCCCACACATCCTTACATTCACGGGTCACATGTACTACATTATCCAAAATTCTAGCATGCAAGGATTAAAAACAATATCTTTCAAGAATGTTTGAACTCACAGCGTTTTTAGTTTGTTTTCCAAATAAAATATTGTGATGGGATCCAGCTTGGCCACCACCTTTGATTGGGATTTTTCCAACTTTTCAGTACCTTTCCGACCCCCTCCACCTCTCCCTCCCATTTTGGCATGGCTCTTGCCTATCCTCTTATCTGGCCTTTTCCTTCCTACACCTGCTTGTTCACTTGCTATTTCGGTCCTCCTTCATGTATGCTTTTATCTTCTGTGAATCCTCTCATCTCTGCCCTCTTAGTAGGTTGCATCCTTTTCCTTTTACCCTTTGGATCTTTCTATCGCTTATCTTGTCCATTATGGCCTTTTCCTTTTAGAGCTGGCTTTTTCTCTCTTTGAGCCCTTGGCTCCATCCCTCTCTTCCCATCTTCACCTTGTACCTATCTTATTTATTCATCGCTACCCTCACACTTCCCCTCTTCCTCCTTCCCTAACTGTCTCTCTCTTCTTCCCCCTATCAGTGCAGCAGTTCTGCCAAGTCATTCCCCACGTCATCCAGCATGGTTCTCAGGTCTCTTTTTCACTTTCTAATCTCTCTCAGCTTGCAGAGCCTGGACAAAAACCGTTCAGATGCTCCTGGGGACAGCCCACCTCCTTCACACTTTCAACAAAATCTTCGTCTCAGGTGACATGGCAAACAAGGTGGCAACAACCACAATTCTGAGCATGTCCAAACAGCCACATCCAGCTCCCAATCTCACTCCATCAACAACCAAGTTGTTGTCCCTCAACACACTTTTGACTGAGCCCTCCATCTGAGGCAACACACTGGCCTACCAAACTCTCAAGAGCAACATACTATTTCTGAGTAGCACAATACTAAGGAAGTTCATCCTTCCAACTCCATGGAGATAGCAACCTCTAGTGACCACGACAACCAATCTCTTCATTCTGCTAAGTCAATCATATCCAGGAGGAGGCTTGTTTTCACATAGAATTTCAATATGGAAGAAAATTCATTAATCGTAATAGTTCCCAGCCCCCTCACGCCATGCCTAGCTCTACTAACAGCAAGGAACCAGAGCATCACGTGAATCATATTAACAGTGTGCACCACAAAAAAAAAGCCAACAGTGAGGAGAGGGGCCCAGTCAAATAATTCAATACTGTCAAGCAAGAAGAGCAGTCCAGCAGAGATCGGACACGAAATCCATGGAAACACGGTGAGGCCTCAGGCCCTCCTAATAATACGCACTCTACGTATGGAAGCAAGCTCCTTCAAAGCCTAAGAGACATGATGGAGGGAATTTTACATAATAACCATCTAGGTCAGGCTCAATATGATATCATGGCAAACATTAGAAACACACTCATCAATCAGAGCAATGAAACTCAAGAGAATTACAAAAAATCATTCGGCTTCATTAATAGAATGCGTGATGTCTTCATCACACATTACAATCTACTAAAGGCTGCAAATGACAACTTAGTTTGCATCAGGGACTACAGCAAGAGCAACTTAAAAGAAGTAAAGCTACACACTCAAATCCTAGCTGCTGTTCTTCTCAACACTCATGACATTGACGCCATAAACAACAATATTATCACCATAGCTGACTCCACAAACATCAAAGGCCGCATTCATCAATGGCTTTGCATGCAAAATGGAAATCCTAATGTGCCCCAATGCCCTGGGGAAATAGAGGAAGAACAAGAGAATCACTAATCCTTTCTAGCCTTTTAATGCTTTTGGGCTCGTCTTTCTTTTGCTTTCTGTGTATCATGCACTCAGTACTTATTGTATCCCTTCTCTTTATTAATAAATAAACTTCTTACCTATCCAAAAAATAAGAAAAAAACCCTATTATAACATACGATTAAATCTCTCTTTTGACTGGGCCCAAATTTTAGCTTAGCACGTCATTCTACACTAAATTTAATTCACTGTGCCTAATGTTTACAACTAACCAAGATATCTTAAATAAATTTATCTGAAAAATGCCTAGAAGCATCAATCTCGAGGCGCATATCTTGGATTTGTTACATAGTTTCATGGTCAACTTTCACCCATTAAAGGGTTCCACGTTGATAAACGACTCCCTCACATTATCCATAAATTTCCTGCTGACTGGTGATAGATGGCTTCAATATAGCTGCACCACTGTGTCAGTCTCAAAAAAACTTTCAAGGGAAGGAAAAAAAAAAAACTCTCTAAATTCGACCATATGCCCTAGATATCTCAATTTTTCAATTAACTTCTCTGACCAAGATTAAAAACTGCCCTATGACAGCAAAATGGATGACAAATTGAAGGTCGACCATTTTTCGACAAACTCACATGTGGGCATAATTACTCACTCCTCCCACCCCTGTCTACCAATGCAGGTTATGCCTCTCCGCGTAAAAATACACCAGAATCCTTTAATTTTTCACAGATCACTTCATATGCAAATTAAAACTGAGTGAAAACAGAGGAATGAAATGCGCAAGGTTACTTATTATAGAATTTATTATGAATTGCAGCGCAGAATGTGAAGTAACTGGAAACTCAAACCTTATTGTAACGGGACACTAAATCTGTCTTCAAATTGGCCCAGAATTTTAGCTTAACACAGCATTGTACCTAAGTAAATTTTCCTGAGCCTAAATTTTAGGGTTTTGCATTCAGCGAATGGCCCTGAACTTCTAAGTCCTCACAGATCCAGCATAATTCAAATGCAAATTGAAAGATGATCTTTCACTGTTCGTCAAATTATGAATTGATTATTACAACAATTGCTTCACGATCCAGTATAAAATGAAATGTAAATTAAATTGACTGATACCAAGGAAATAATTGTGAAAAGTCTCTTATTATAAACGGCAGCACAGACTGTTCAGCAAATCAAAATTGACACAGTATTGTAGCCTATAAGATTAAATCTGTCGTAAAGTGTGCGCTATATTTTAGCTTAACACGACATTCTACGCTAAATTTAATGAACTGTACCTTAAATATCAGAACAATTACGCTAAATCCTTTACTTTTTTACAGATCCAGCATAATTCACACGCAAATAAAAGAACAGTTTGAAATCGAACCTAACCTGAGACGTGAGATGGATCTTTGGGCTGCTTGGCAGGAGCGAGAGGTGCCTGTTCTTTAACCAAATAAACGAAAGCAAACCCTCCTTCACCAATTTGCCTTACAATTCTGAAGCGCCTTTCGTTGATCCAGACGTCCCCTCCGCCATTGACGACGTCGTAGAGAGCATTCAACCCTGAAAATGAACATCCCATGGCTCTACTCAATGCAATTCAAATCAAATTCCGATTCCGATATCCCTGCTTTTTATTGTTATTATTATCATGTCTTCCTGCTCAATTGCCCACCTGAACAGGTTCTGATTCTAACCAGAACACAGTCAATCTTTCAAATTAATTTTATCCGTGTCTAAATGTTCGTGCCAACTTTACTCTGCACTATTTTTATTTTTACCATGACACCGAATACTAACCCGAGGAAATGACTTCCCAACGACCATTCTGCTTTGGCACACAACGTTTTTCACTAGTTTACTGACTTGGCAAATGACTCGTATCAAAACTTGCGAAGTCCACGCCAAAACCCCAAACCGGGGTGCTTGGCAAGGCACGTTAAGGATCTCTTATCCTTGTGCAACGTTATTGTAATTAGGCAAACTAATTCACATTCATTTTATCTATTTATTTTTAAATTAATATTAAAGTCGTTTAATATTGTGTTTGGGGATTTGATGTTGTATTTGGGGATTCGACATTGCATTTGTTAGGGATTCAATTTGATGGGGATTGTTGAGACTATTACAATTGAAGTTGGACACTATTATATGATTCTTTTTTACACAACCAAGTTTAAATATGTATGTTTCATTAGGCAAGTTAGCTAGTTGGACTCTCATGTTATTTACATTATAGTGTAAATTAGAGTTAGTATACAATATGAATATTGTTGTCTTTCTACATGGCCCATTTAGTTAGTTAGAGAGCTTTTTTATTCATTTTGAAGGGCAACCAAAATAGGTAGGGTTCAAATTTTAGAGTAGGGTTTCACAATCGCTCTCAAATTAGGGTTTTAGAGTGTTAGAGCATGGTGTCAAGGTTTCAGGGTGTTACAACAAGGTATCAAAATAGAAAGAAAGGGTTTCAAGGCAATAAAATATAACTTAAAGTGGACAATCCCCAATGGGGAACTACTTGCCATTGAAAAATACAGGTCGAGGACAAAATAGTTAAAGCAACAAGAGATCAACAACCAACATGTACCTTTATTCAATAGATTGAGTCACTCAGACAGACCTATACCATCAGGGACTCTAGTAGGGCAACAAATGGTTCATGCTTAAATGTACTCAAATCCATACCTAGGGGAATGGTTGGGGCATATAGGGTATAGCTTCTACGCAATAGTACCCTACCCCAATTGAATGTAGCTACTTTGGAGGCAAATGCAAAACTAATTTTTGACAACACAATAATATTGGGGAAGTATAAGACGTCTACAATCTCAGGTTAGGTAAAGGTTATGAAGACTCACAAACAAATACTTAAAACAAAAGAGATGCAAACACATGGTGCAAAACAACCAATGGTTTTATCCACATTACAACCAAATATCTTATCCGACTCATTACCAAATCAAAGATATGAGAAAAAGAGAGCACATGCAAACTAGGAGCAACAAAAAACACGAGGACAAGAGCATGTTATCATATTAACCTTATAAAAAGAAGTGATAAGACATATTCCCTAACGATAGTGGTCTTGTAGAGGAGATTCACGATGGTGAGGAGACATACAACCCTGCTAATCTAGTTGTTAAAGTTCTATGTACAAGTGTTTATGCTAATTTTGGTTTTACACAAAATAGGAATAAACAATTTGCACTTAAGTATATCTAAACATACACAACTAAAATACATAATTCAGACCTACTTAAGGTGGCTAAATATGAAAACAAGCGCAAATGTTGCAAACATAAGCTAAAGCAATGCAATCAATTGACAAAGAGGTTAAGAAGCATATCAACATTGATTATTCTATAAATCTGATATTGTATTTTGGTTGTGTTGATTGTGTTTGACCTACTCTTTAATTTTTTAACATGAATTATGCTTGGAGACAAGCCCGTAGTTGTGCATACATGTCCTATCATGCTCGGGCACAACAAGCATGTCCTAGATTAGACTTGATTGTGTTCCTATGCTTCTTCCATCTTTGATGGTATTTGAATATGTCATTATTCTTTGGCTTTATGACACTTATTTGTTTGTATGCCTTGAACATGTGCCCACGTTCCTTGTGTGTGTTTTCCTGCTTCTATATGCGGACATTTGATCATGTCCTTCTATGTGGCTCTAATCAAAAATATTTGTTGCTTGTGTATGTGGACATTTGAACATGTCCTTGTATGTCTTCATTCTCAAATTTAGTGACATGTGCCCATGTCCCTTATATTATGGCCCCTCAACCTACCTTTTGCATGCCTTATGTGCTTATATGTTTGATTCATTGTATGCTTCTACACCATGACACTTGTATTTGCTTTTTACATACACACACACACACACACACTAGTTTTTTATGCCACGAGGGACATCATACATCTACCCTTCCTACTTGGGAGTTGTGATGGACATCATGCCCCATTGATTACATCTATCTTGACACCCTTGTGTAATGCTAGATTACAACATACATCTTACATTTCCTATTTATACTCAAATACATTTACATTTTGATGTTATATTTATACATTATATTGGAATATCATGTACATGCTCTGATGAACACATTTTGTAGAGCTACTTCTTTAGAGGGTAGTTCTTACATAGGTTTCAACTGACCTCAAAAGAGGGGGCATTCACGAGGGTTTTTCATAGAATTCAGGCTCATACTTTTCTATTCGCATATACATTTCAACACACAAGCTCAGTTTCAGACATCAAACTCGGGGTAGACACAAACCATAATAAAGATTCAGAATTCAATCTAGATTGCACAAAAATCAAACTAGGAAGACATTAGCCCCCAAATTGGGACACTAACGTCACAAGGCACTATTGTCCACTACAAGGTGATATTGTCCAATAACCCCAGCTTCAGGATAGTCCAGATCATTCAGACCAGTACATAAGGTACAACACACATTTGCATAGAAATAGTCACAAGTTTTGTAGTTATGTTCAGATTTAGCTTAGATACATTCATTTTAGCTCATATTCATATTAGTTGCTCAAATTTGGGGGCATCATATGCAGTATGATCACTCATACATTTAGATCAGTTACACAAATCCAACTATTACATACTTGATTTAGATTCAGTATACTCATATACCAGATTGGGGGCATGTGTGCAACAAATAGTTTCCATATACTCAGCTTCAGACAGGTTGATCAGATGGAATGGAAACTTCATGTCATTCTCTATAGTGTATACACTTGATATCACATTCTAGGTTGTCACCAGATTCATGCCTTACTCCATCTATAGTGGTTAGCATTTCCAAGTGGCCCAAAGCTGCCTAATATACCCAAGTGGTTATGGAGCCTAATACATAATTATATTTACTTAGATACTTTTAGCACTTTGCATAATTCAGTTACATATGCATCTACTTCACACAAGTGGGCAATGATGGAGTCATGGCCTACTTGAGTTCTTGATCCACCTACACAAGAGGGTTACACACACTTACAATCTTATCCAAGCTATTCATAGATCAAGATCCATCGAGTAGGGGTGGGCAATAATTGAGTCAAAACTAGAGTCAAAATTGGGGGGCATCATATGCAGTATGATCACTCATACATTTAGATCAGTTACACAAATCCAACTATTACATACTTGATTTAGATTCAGTATACTCATATACCAGATTGGGGGTGTTGGTCCCCAAAAATGTCACTCAATTTTGGAACAACATATGAGCTATCTTGGTCCTATAGGACCAAAATTTCTCTCTTCCCTTCTCAAAATTGTTCTAAGCATTCAGGTTCTTCATTTTTCAAAGCTTTCTCAGAAATCTACGGACTATGCAAGCTTGAATCTATGGACTCTGCAGGCTTGAATCTATGGACTCTGCAGGCTTGAATCTACGGACTCCGCAAGCGCATTTTTATAAACTCTTTCAAGGGACTCAAATCTACGGACTCTACAGATATGTTTCTATGGACTCAACATGCTTGAAGTTAGCAGGTTCAATAGGTTCAAAGGCTTCTACAGGCGAGTTCAATCAAAAGAACAAGTTTCCAACGCTTAGTCATTTTCAGGATTGGTTCAACACCTTGGTTCAACTAAAAAAGTTCATCAGCAAGCTTCTAAGCAAGATTGAACCATTGAACCATTGAACCAAAGTTGGTTCAATCGGTAAGTTCAAGGGGCTGCCCCAAAGCCAAAGGAACAAGTGCCCTTATGGAGGGCTGTGAACCAAGCCAAGTGCCCTTGCGGAGGGCAACGAGCAAAAGCAGACAAAGTGAACTCCTTCAAAAAAGTGAACAAGGCAAAAGACAAAGCGAAATCCTTCGGACAAATAGTTCGAAGGAATTTGCTCGAAAGACAAAGCAAAAGCCTGGCGGGAAGGATGCAAAGGCAAGGAAGATTTCCTTCAGACAAATTATTCGAAGGAATTCCTTCAAACATTTTGTATGAAGGACATAAAGGATAAAGCCCGCAGAGAGAAAGAAGCCCGAAAGCCGCCACATCTCCATTATAAATCAGAGCAGAATATGTCACGTGTCTTGTTATGACTCTGCGGAGCGTGACAAGTGTTTGCATTCGTGTTCCCCTTTTGAATTTGCTCAGGTAAGACGTGTCATGGATCCCATTTTTCGTGAGTTTCTAATGAGTTTCATAATAGCAGAACTTGCCCCTCATCAAAGACGCATAAAGGACCCCCCAAAGACTTAGACAAGAAGGGCTATAAAGGACAAAGAAGCAACATGGACGATTCCAAAGGCAAGTTCAATTAAAGAGATGGTTCAACCAAGGGGTGAAGAAGTGATTGAACCAAGAAGCGATAGAACAAAGGAGATAGAATGAATCGATGAACTTTCAGTGGTTCAACAAGTTCAAGGTTCAACCTAAATCAATCAATCAACTGAAAAGAGAGCCCGAAGACTCAAATAGAGAAGATTTATGCAAAGGACCAGAAATGTCTTCGAAAGAGTTATTTCCAATATGTGGAACAGTGGATCGAGTAGACTTTTGAGTGCACCAAACCAAGGACACGGCCTATTTTCTTCCATGAAGTAAAGACAAATATGCAAAGGACTAGACGGTCCATATTAAGGAGGAGACATATCGGATGAAGGGACACGCCATAGTTATGGTAGCGCACTATTCTCAGCTTGGTCTCTCCAGACAAAACTAGAGATGCATTGAAGACGTTGACTGTAGCATGGGCCGTCCCATGGAAAAAGTCGCCAATCCTTGGGTAGTTGCTATAAGTTTGTATTTTATCTCATTTGTAAATGAGACTTTTCATTTTACAAGAGCGAAACTCTACCCATTTTGAAAGAAGAAGACTGAGACTTTGAGCTCAGGTTGTAATTTCATTTTCATTGATATCTGAATGAGAAAGCAAGTTTTTCACAAACTTTGTGCTGTTCTGACTTGTGTCATCTGAAGGTGTCCTTATTCATTTAATTCAGTAAGCAGAATTAGTGAAGGTAATAGGGAAGTGTCCTGAAACCAACTGTGGGAAGACTTTGTGCTTTCACAATTGATTTCAGTCTATGTTTTTTCTTTTCTTTTTGTGTTAAGGATTATAGGGCGACTTTGTGTCCCCATTATCCTTTGTGATATACTCTTTGGGCAGTTGAGGTGGAAACTTTGCGTTCTGCTTCATCCTGCCATTATTACGCCCTTTTGATCACTGGTTAGTTTACTATCTGAAAGAAACTCCTATTGTTTCCTGCAAGAACACTTCTAAAATAAGAGAAGTGCCTTCAGTGTTTACACCAGGATTTTCTCCTTTGTTTGTGTGCATCATACCTGAAAGAAGAGAGATGGATGGTTTATCCGACCCCTGTGTCTTACTTTCTACTTAATTATATAGTATATAGCCTCCGTATATTTAATAGGGAGCCTCCCCTTGATGAGAGGAGAGATTTGTCTCCGATTGATATAGTAAAGCTGCACACCTGGCCGACCCATCTCCCTATGCTGTGGTGATAGGAACTATTTTGGTCACCAGTTAGCTAGCCGACAAAATATTCACCCAATAGTTTTTGGTGACTCAGCTGGGGACATAGTAATTTTGTGCAATTTGGAACCTCGAGTTTCAGATTGAAACATCACCTGTGTCTTACCCATTATCATTATAACCTTATCCATGCATTCTGTTGTGGAAGAATGAACTGCTCCAGTGCTTTCCCATTGTTAATTTTTCCTCTCCAGCCTCGCGCAACAATTTTTGGCGACTCTGCTGGGAATGAACGTGCAGTCTAAAACCTTGAGTTTTGGATTGAAGCAGTCCCTACCCTTATCCATTACATAGTCTGGCAACTCTGTTCCATGTCTTACCCATTATCATTATAGCCTTACCATCTTCCTCCATCTCCGTTATATTATCTGGTCTACAAAACTAGAGCCGCTGGGAAGAGCGCATAGTTTGAAGTCTCAAGCTTCAAGCTGAAGCAAATCTTGCTCGTTTCCATTTTTGTTTTACAATCTGGCAACTCCACATTATACAAGAAGCCAAAAATCTCAAGGTGTTGTTGACCCTGCTTTTGAGTTGGTGTGGCAGAGTAATTTTGAGTTGTTTTCTCCACAACCTCACCTTCAACGAACTAGGAGTCTTCCTCCTAGCCCTACCAGGTCACCAGCATAAGGCAGAGCTTCTTTTTCTACTACTAGCAGAGCTTTGCCTATCCATTCTCCACCCAGATTTGTGATCCCACTTTTACATAATCAAATCATGGCTCAAGGCCCATGGGGTAACTCTTTTGGTCCACTTAATTTGACTCAACCCCTACATGAGCTTCCATGCAGTTCAAGGAAAAATTTCCCCAAATTCTTTGGTGATGGGAAAGTTCATCCCGATGAACACATTACAACTTTCAGCATAGCCTGTGGCATAATAGGGGTGGAATTTGAAGACATAACAGTCAGGTTGTTCATGGAGACACTACAAGGCGCTGTTGCAGACTAGTTCTACCACCTGTAGGCTAGATCAGTGACTAATTGGGACACTCTGAAAGACAAATTTGAAGCCAGGTTTAAGCTTGTAGAAGACGTGCATGCCGTGTTGGCCCAGCTCACTCAGACGAAGAAAGAGCCTAATGAACCTATGAGGGATTTTATTGCCAGGTTCGATAAGCTGAGGCACAAGATTCCCATTGTCGCCCAGCCAACACCTCAAAATCTCAAGTGTTTCTTCATCAACTCACAGCTGCCTGAAGTGAGTTTCTTGCTGAGATGGGCTAGGCACATAGACCTTGTTGCTGCTCAAGACTTGGATACTGAGATAGAAGATGACCTTATCTTGGCTGAAAAGATAAGAAGAGATCCAAACAAAGGTAACTCTTATCTTTTTTCTGAATACTCCCCTTCAGCCACCACTGATCCAATGGTGCAGAAGCTAGCAAATGAATTACTGGTCCTCAAAAGACAAATGGACCAAGTTATGTCTACTTCTCCTAATCGAGATATGCCAAGGAGGACATTTCAGAATCAGGCATACCAAGGCAATGCTGCCAGGAATCAAGGGTAGCCAAATCGCCTTCCTCCCCCACAGAGGAACCTTGCCCTTGAAGCACCTCTAACCAACTCAGCAGTTGGATATTTGGAAACAGAACATGATTTCTCTTTCCAACCTGAGTTTGATCAAGAAAATAACGTTGGTATCTTCATGGATGATCAAGAAGAATCAGCTGGCGACTCCCACATCAATTTCTTAAACTATCAGGATGAACCTAGAAGAGAAGGCAATACAGCTGAGGGGTCATATGATGTATTCAACCGGTCCAAGAATCAATCAGCTCAACAAGCTGATAAGGAGAAAGCAGAGGAGCAACCTCAACCAACAGTTTCAATTGCTAAGCGAAGATCCACTCTTCCTTTTTGGCCAAAAGACCCAGTGATTGCGAGAAAGGTAAGTACCCTAAATGCCCCTAAGCCTTCTACTTCAAATTCGCAGTCCACTCCTCCCCCTTTCAAAAATCAAAAGGATGAACTCCCATCCTCTACTCCTAGCTCGTTCCAAGCATTTGATATCATTGACCATATAAAGAAAACCAAAATTCAAATGTCTGAATTTGAATTTTTGCAGTCCCATCTTGAGCAATTGGACAAGTTGGTTTAATGTGTCAAGAACCAAACCGTACCTGCAAGACAAGAGGTTAAGAAAGTAACTCATGGTCCCCCAAGGAACATGCCCATTGTAAACAATCTTGTCATTACCCCTCCTGTTGCCCCTGAGAAAATAGAGCCTTTTTATGTTTCCATGTTGATAAATGGTCACCAGCTCAACAATTGCATCATTAATTCTGGGGCTTCAGACAATGTCATGCCTGTTAAAGTGGCAAAATCTCTGGGTCTCACATTGACCAAGACATTTGGGAGAAGTTTCTCCATGGAGAACAAACAAGTGGCACTGTTGGGGCAAATTAAAGATGCCCAATTTGCATTTGCTGCCTTTCCAGACAAGCGAACCAAGATGACTGTCCTAATGGCTAACATCCCAGCATCATATGGCATCCTTCTTGGGTGGAACTTCTGCAAGGATGTTGGAGGGGAATTAAGCATGGACTTGTCTCAAGCAAGAATCCCTATGAAAGGCGTAATGAAGAGGTTGCTCCCTAAGAAGGAGGCAAAATATGTCGTTACTCAGACATCAAGGCCTAAAGCTCAAATTTTGTTTGAGTCTTCAAGCAGGGGTAATTATTTTCTATCTACTAAAGACATTCATGTTTTAGCAGATGAAAATCTTGTAGGTGACGATCTAGGAATTGGTTAAGACGGAACAACACCAATTATGCCTGATAGCGCCAATCATTAGTAGGTGTTGAATGGGAATAATCAAATCATGTGCTGGACTGAACCAGAAGAGCAACCAATTATGGTAATGGACCATGCTACTGCACATCAAAATCAAGAAAATGAACTTTTTGCCAAGATAGCAAAGATTCGTGGTTTTTGGATTAAAAGTCAAGTCTTGCTGTGGGGCAAGAGGAGAAAACCAAAGGGAGAACACAGAAAATTGGTTTCCTGGTCGAGAGTTCCATTCACCCATCACTGATTCTGGGGAGAAAATGGCTTCTTACTGGTTTATTAGGATAGAGTGCCATTTTCCCTGCCTCTCAGGGGGCAGCATCTGAGGTACTTCAATTCTTGAAGTACAATATAAGATCATCTGTACATATGTATATTTGTATAGTCTTTTTCTTCAATTTTGTTCATTTCGTTTTCATTTTTAGAACCTTTTTTTTGGGTAGCTCAACTCCGTAGCCCAATGGCACACTTCAAGGCACTGGAGATTCTGGTTTCTACTCCCCTAAGTTGTGTTTCAAGTTTTCACCTGAAAGAACTTCCCCAACTGGAGCCGGTTGTTGGTCCCCAAAAATGTCACTCATTTTTGGAACAACATATGAGTTATCTTGGTCCTACAGGACCCAAATTTCTCTCTTCCCTTCTCAAAATTGTTTTGAGCAATCAGGTTCTTCATTTTTCAAAGCTTTCTCATAAATCTACGGACTCTGTAGGCTTGAATCTACGGACTCTACAGGCTTGAATCTACAGACTCTACAAGCTTGAATCTATGGACTCTATAGGCTTGAATCTACAGACTCTGTAGGCGCATTTCTACAAAAAATTTCAAGGAACTCAAATATATGGACTCTACAGATATGTTTCTACAGACTCAACATGCTTGAAGTTAGCAGGTTCAAAGGCTTCTACAGGCAATTTCAATCAAAAGAACAAGTTTCCATTGCTTAGTAATTTTCAGGATTGGTTCAACTAAAAATGTTCATCGGCAAGCTTCTAAGTAAGATTGAACCATTGAACCGTTGAACCAAAGTTGGTTCAATTAGTCGGTTCAATCGACAGGTTCAAGGCGCTGCCCCAAAGCCAAAGGAACAAGTGCCCTTACGGAGGGCAGCGAGCAAAAGCGAACAAAGTGAACTCCTTCAAAAAAGTGAACAAGGCAAAAGACAAAGCGAAATCCTTCAGACAAATTGTCTGAAGGAATTCACCTGAAAGACAAAGCAAAAGCCCGACAGGAAGGATGCAAAGGCAAGGAAGATTTCCTTCAGACATTTTATCCGAAGGACATAAAGGATAAACCCCACTGAGAGAAAGAAGCCTGAAATCCACCATGTGTCCATTATAAAGTAAAGTGGAATACATCACGTGTCTTGTTATGACTCTACGGAGCGTGACAAGTGTTTGCATCCATGTTCCCCTTTTGAAGTTACTCGAGTAAGACATGTCATGGATCCCATTTTCTGCGAGTTTCTAATGAGTTTCATAATAGCAAAACTTGCCACTCGTCAAAGACGCAGAAAGGACCCCCCAAAGACTTAGACAAGAAGGGCTATAAAGGACAAAGAAGCAACATGGACGATTCCAAAGGCAAGTTCAATTAAAGCAATGGTTCAACCAAGGGGCGAAGAAGCGATTAAACCAAGAAGCGATAGAAGAAAGGAGACAGAATGAACCAATGAACTTTTAGTGGTTCAACAGGTTCAAGGTTCAATCTGAATCAAGCAATCGACTGAAAAGAGAGCTCGAAGACTCAAAGAGAGAAGATCGATGTAAACGACCAAAAATGTCTTCGAAAGAGTTATTTCCAGTAGGTGGAACAACGGATCGAGTAGACTTATGAGTGCACCAAACCAAAGACGCAGCCTATTTTCTTCCATGAAGTAAAGACAAATATGCAAAGGACCAGACGATCCATATTAAGGATGAGACATATCAGATGAAGGGACACGCCATAGTTATGGCAACACACTGGTCTCAGCATGGTCTCTCCAGACAAAACTGGAGACGCATTGAAGATGTTGACTGTAGCATGGGTCGTTCCATGGAAAAAGGCACCAATCCTTGGGTAGTTGCTATAAGTTTGTATTTTCTCTCATTTGTAAAGGAGACTTTTCATTTTACAAGAGCAAAACTCTACCCATTTTGAAAGAAGAAGATTGAGACTTTGAGCTCAGGTTGTGATTTCATTTTCATTGTTATCTGAATGAGAAAGCAAGTTTTTCACAGACTTTGTGCTGTTCTGACTTGTGTCATCTGACGGTGTCCTTATTCATTTAATTCGGTAAGTAGAATTAGTGAAGGTAATAGGGAAGTGTCCTAAAACCAACTGTGGGAAGACTTTGTGCTTTCACAATTGATTTCAGTATGTGTTTTTTCTTTTCTTTGTATGTTAAGGATTCTAGGGTGGCTTTGTGCCCCCATTATCCTTTGTGATATACTCTTTGGGCAGTTGAGGTGGAAACTTTGCGTTCTGCTTCATCCTGTTGTTATTACGCCCTTTTGATCACTGGTTAGTTTACTATCTAAAAGAAACTCTTGTTGTTTCCTGCAAGAACACTTCTGAAAGAAGAGAAGTGCCTTCAATGTTTACACCAAGATTTTCTCCTTTGTCTGTGTGCATCATCTCTGAAAGAAGAGAGATGGATGGTTTATCCCACCCCTGTGTCTTACTTTCTACTTACTTATATAGTTATAGCCTCCGTATATTTAATAGGGAGCCTCCCCTTGATGAGAGGAGAGATTTGTCTCTGATTGATGTAGTAAAGCTACACACCTGGCTGACCCATCTCCCTATGTTGTGGTGATAGGAACTATTTTTGCTACCAGTTAGCTGGCTGACAAAATATTCACCCAATAGGGGGCATGTGTGCAACAAATAGTTTCCATATACTCAGCTTCAGACAAGTTGATCAGATGGAATGGAAAACTTCATGTCATTCTCTATATTGTATACACTTGATATCACATTCTAGGTTGACACCAGAGTCAAGCCTTACTCCATCTATAGTGGTTAGCATTCCCAAGTGGCCCAAAGCTGCCTAATATACCCAAGTGGTTATGGAACCTAATACATAATTATATATACTTAGATACTTTTAGCACTTTACATAATTCAGTTACATATGCATCTACTTCACACAAGTGGGCAATGATGGAGTCATGGCCTACTTGAGTTCTTGATCCACCTACACGAGAGGGTTACACACACTTACAATCTTATCCGAGCTATTCATAGATCAAGATCCATCGAGTAGGGGTGGGCAATAATTGAGTCAAAACTAGAGTCAAAATTGGGGGGCATCATATGCAGTATGATCACTCATACATTTAGATCAGTTACACAAATCCAACTATTACATACTTGATTTAGATTTAGTATACTCATATACCAGATTGGGGGCATGTGTGCAACAAATAGTTTCCATATACTCAGCTTTAGACAGGTTGATCAGATGGAATGGAAAACTTCATGTCATTCTCTATATTGTATACACTTGATATCACATTCTAGGTTGTCACTAGAGTCATGCCTTACTCCATGTATAGTGGTTAGCATTCCCAAGTGGCCTAAAGCTACCTAATATACCCAAGTGGTTATGGAGCCTAATACATATTATATTTACTTAGATACTTTTAGCACTTTGCATAATTCAGTTACATATGCATCTACTTCACACAAGTGGGCAATGATGGAGTCATGGCCTACTTGAGTTCTTGATCCACCTACACAAGAGGGTTACACACACTTACAATCTTATCCAAGCTATTCATAGATCAAGATCCATCGAGTATGGGTGGGCAATAATTGAGTCAAAACTAGATTTAGTTCTTGAGCCACCCATACAAGGAGCAAGCCATCAACTCAGTTCCTGCTATTCAATGATATGATCACTATGCACACACACACACAAAAGTTTTCACTAGGTTCATGTATTGATTCACATACCCAATGAGGTGTATTCATTCATTTCTTCTCTCTTTACTTGAATTTACTCAGTTATTTCATTTTAGCACGGTCTTTTACTTTTGATCATCTCTTGAGTAAGGATTAATTTTTGTATGTTTCATTACAGGTTATTATTTTGGATCATGTTCCACATATGGAAACCCAGATTCACATACTCAAACTCATCTACATGGGCTTCACTTCTAAGGTAAGTCTATGTATGCTTCTTTTTCCATTATACTAGTCATTTCACTTTGGTGCATTACTACTATAAGGGTGGGGGGGGAGGGGAAGGGGGCGCGGGCGGGGAGAAGGAGCGGGGTAAATGTTATCACACCTAAAAGTGGTAATTGGATGCTAAGAGTGTCACTTGAGTTAACCTATTCCTAGGCTAGCCATAAACCTATCCTTGAGAATTAGACTTACTTTTCCAGTCATTCAGTAGACCACAATCACCTATAACTAATCAAAACACAGCCCCAACACTTTCATCTCAGATCCCAATCCAAATTGTTAAGTAGTCTACAAAGAGGACATTAATGCCACATTTGGGACACTAAAACCACACGGTGCTAGTGTGCCCAAATGGGTGTTATTGTCCTTAGCCCTAACTCTTCCCAACAAATAATTTTTCAAATGTGTGCCCCTCCTAAGGTCAACCTAAGCATACTTTTTTATTTGCACAAGCAACAAAACCTTATAAATACAAGTCTAATTCACCTCTATTCACTAGATGGGAAATATATGCAAAATTATTCAAACCAAATATAAAGTTGAGCCAAATTAAGGTATTTGATCCCTATTCTGACATACTTTCTACGTACTACCATCTACAACATCCCTAAGCCCAGTTTTAAAACATTTCAAAGCTCAAGCACATTCAAGGCATCTAAATCCACTCTCATTCTATCATTCACTTACACTTCAATCAAGCACTAGGTGGGAGAACTGCATCAGTTTTGATCCATCTTTGAAGTATTGGTATATAGGCAACTCTCTACACAATGGGGTGTTGAGGATGTCTAGTCCATCATACTAACACACACATAATTATTTCTCATGTCATACTTGCAAAGAGGACTAGGGTTTGCAAATTAAATTAGGTTTAATAGGTACAACACAACTCTATGTTTCATGCATGCAGGAACATGACATACTAACATAGACACAAGTACTCCCAAAAAAAAGGAAAAGTCCCACAAAGGGGACATTAGCACCATATTGAGGACACTACACATAAACGGCACTACTGTCCATACTGGGTGTTACTGTCAAGTGAGCAAACAAGTACCAAAATCCTGTTGACGACACAAATAACTACTCAGATCTCAACTTTTATAACCTAGATCATTCGTGACAGTCAGTTTTTTGATAAGTCTCTATTTATGCCTATTTATTGTTATTATTAGAAATTTAAACAAGGTCAAAGGTCATAATAAATCAATACTTAATTGTTGCATTTTTTTTGCTTGATTTAGACATCTCAACCCTTTAATCGAACATAGGTTTTTCATTTTAAAACTCTAAAAGGTTAAATCAGTGGGAATAGTTTTTCAAAATCTAATCTGGTTAGTACTTAGGCATTTCAAGGTCTCAATATTGAACCTAGGGATTTTAGGGGCATGATTTTTACAATTAATGTCCATTTTTTGTAAATTTATAGTCATTTTTAAGGTTTTTGTGCCTTTTGGATTACTTAGCATTTTTAGGAGTGTTAGGTTTGTTAAAATGGAAGTTTACAAACCACTCACTTTTAATTCATGCCAAAGTGGTGTGATTTGGACAACATAGGTCACATTCGTGACTTATGCACATCAAACAACCACTTTGTGTTAATTTCACTTGTTCATCATCCCTCCCTTATCTCTAATCACTTTTTCCTCATCCCTAATCACTCCCTCCTTGTCTTTCATAATCCCTAATCACTTCCTCATTGACCCTCACCATCCTTCATCATCTCTAATCACTCTCTCATCATCCCTGATCACTCCCTCATTGACCCTCACCATCCCTCATCATCCCTAATCATTACTCCATCATCTTTCATCATCCCTAATCACTCCTTCCTTATCCCTCATCATCCCTAATCACTCCCTCATTAAACCTCACCATTCGTCACCATCCCTCATCCTCCATAATCACTCCCTCATTGACCCTCACCATCCCTCATAATCTCTAATTACTCCCTCATCATCCTTCATCATCTCAAATTAGTCCCAAAGAAACTCTTCTTTCACTCATTATCTTTCACTCAAATAAGGAACTCAGAGATATCATAAGATTATTTAGTGCACAGTTTATGGAGAGAGTGTGTATCCATAGCCTTTTATTAGAATAAATATTCAAGAAATTGAGCAAAGGGTGGGATGAAATTATATTACTTACATATACAGATTGGGATTTAGGCATCCAAGAATCCCATTCCTAAAATTGAGAATCCAAAATTATATCTATATAGATAGGGGCGACTAGGGACTAGTTGAGAATTCCAATCCCAACCCCATAGTTGATTGTATATCCATAATACGTCAGATTACCAGATATATAGATAAATAGGTGATCACCAATCTAACAAAGTGTTTTCCAATTTGGTAGCTGATAGATTTTGTTTCCCAACCCAACTCGATCTATACCCAATCTGATTTATACCCAACTTGATATAAAAAGGGATGAAGGGCATATACCTTAATCCAATATATTGAGGAGGGGCCACTTAGATCTTGTGCATGGGCTGATGGACACTGAAGGCCAAACTGGGGCCTTGCCATACTCTGAGTATTCCTCAATCCCCAATATATTATATCAAAGGATAGCATAGGAATAAGGGCCCTGCCATAGATATATAGGGGACACCATTCCTAAGGCCTTACTCTAATCTCAAACTTTCCCTACCTATTAAGCAATGTAATCTTTCCCTACCTACTTCATTTATGCCAAGGAGTAAAGCAAGGGAAGCTTGCCTTTTTGATATCTAACTTTACTTCACCTAATAGCATATCAAGGGAAGATTTCCTTCTCGATGAATAATATGGTAACAAGGCACAACTATCAATGGAAGTTTACCTTTCTTGTATCTAACTTTAATTTGCTTCTCGATTAAGGCATGTCTATCAAGGGAAGTTTACTTTCTAATATATAGTTTTTTTTACCTAACTACTTAGTTATCCCCTACCCAATAAGGGAAGGGAAGCTTCCTTCCCAATATATAGCTTTATTTTTTTCATACCTACTTTCCTTTTCTAGAATAAATTCTTAACTGTCAATGGGATCTTACTTCCCAATCTATAGCTTGCATATATTCTTTCCCTGCCTAATTAGTTGTGCCCTACCTACTTAGCTTATGTTGTCAGCAAGGGAAGCTTGCTTCTTGATAGATAAATGAGAAATGAAGTTTTAAATCATGTTATGTATGTAATATATTTATACCATTGAGTATGCTCTACCTTCTTTACCTACTTGAGTATGCCCTACTTGATTGAATATATGAGCCATATCTTAATCTTGAGTATGCCTTGCCTAAATAACCAAGTCATATCTTGCTCTTGACTATGCCCCACCTACCTTCTTGTACTTGAGTATGCACTTCCTACCTATCCTTCTTTCCCTACTTACTTTAATATGCCCTACCTACCTACTTGTACTTGAGTATGCCCTACCTACCCATCCTTATTTCCATACCTACTTGATTATTCCCTACTTGATAAAATACCCAAGCCATAAATTGATCTTGAGTACTCATATCTAATCCTGACTGTATATATTTTACCTAACCATATATTTAATACTCAATACCTAATTGAATACCCAAGGTATATCTTGAAAGGAGAAGGGGCATTCTAACCTATTTATATAAAGGAGTGCCTACATAAAATCGTGCATAAGCAGAAAGCCACTACACCCACCATAAATGTATTGGAGGAATTGTTGGGATAAGGAGGGATGAGGAAAGAATGGTTAGGGATGATGAGGGATGATGAAGGTCAATGATGAAGTGATTAGGGATGAGAAGGGATGAAGGGGGAGTGATTAGGGATGATGATGGATGATGAGGGAGTGATTATGGATGATGAGGGACAACAAGGGTTGATAAGGGAGGGATTAAGGATGATGAGTGACAATGAAGAAATATTGTGTTGTATCTATATATAGGGAGTAACATCTATTATTTGGGTGACCTTATCTACCCAATGTGTGCAAGACTGATTCATTCCTTTCATTCCTCTTGAATGGGCACTAAAACACGTGCTTCAGATGAGGGGGCATTGACCGAGCCATATCTTGAAAGGAAACGGGGCATTCTAACCTATATATAAAAAAGAGTGACCAGGGATGATCGTGCATAAGTAAAAAGCCACTACAACCACCATAAAGGTATTATAGGGAGTGATTAGGGATGGGAAAATATAGCATGTGAAGAAAAATTAGATATCAAAAAGGCAATTTTCCCTTTTCTTACTCTTTGGCATAAATTAATTAGGTAGGGAAAGCTTCCATTGCCTTATATTGGGTAAGGCAAGTTTAATCCAAAAATCAAAAGCTTTGGTTGAAAGATAATTCAAGAAACAAGAACAACACTAACAATAATGCTATCTCTAAGAAGAGATGTTTTATTCATTAAATTTGCAGACCCAAATATATGCCTATCTATGAGAAAAGATGTCTGATTTCCATTTTAGGTTACATCTTCATTTATACATGTTTTTAAGGTAGGAAGAGGATGTGGAAGGTCACCAATCTCGAGGGAGATTAAGTGGTTCGACTTCCACGATTTACAATAATATAAAATTTGAGGAATTACTATTTTTAGACTGCACTACTAAAATTAAAATTTGAGTCACTTCCATTTGTTTTTCAAGGGTCAACCCATTTAGCAAAGCTCCATGCCATCTCGCGATGTTCCCCTCATTCTTAGCTTTCCAACGGTTCAAATGGGGAGTCAAACGGAGCTATGGTGAAAAAGTTATGGCTCCCGAAAGTTCTACCACCAATTGGGGTAGAACCATCACCCGAATTATCACCTAAAATGTTGCTCAAATCATTCCTCCCTCCTAGAGAAGCAATGATCCCCATTGCATTAAGATTTGTCATCAAATGTGGCAATTGTGTTTTGATTTGATTCTTGATGCATACTTAGAATGGATTGTGCTTTGTGGAGTTGTACTTTGTGGAGCTGTGTAGGACCTGATTATTCACCATTTCTATCTAACCATTAATCTATGGATAGAAGGCCATGAACTTCTTTAGCTTGTTATATATTAGCTTATGTTGTTGTGTTGTTTATGTAGTCAGGGTTGCAACATCGGCCCTTTTGGATTCATGTGGCTTGACCACCATGAGAACAAATTTCTTGGCACTAATCAAGGAGATAGATGTAGAAGGTGTTACCTTTGGTACTCTGTACCATCGTGTTCCAAAAGAGAGTGATCTTTTGAGTTCTTGATTCATAGATGCCATGTTGATCATACATGAATGGTTGACCAAATAATACATCACAAACATCTAAATTGACCACATAACATAAGACCTCATCTTGAAAAGGTTTTATTGCATATGAGAGAAGACATTGGTGGGTGACACGGAGCTTTCTCCCTAGACTCAACCATCCAATACTGTATGGTTTTGGGTGAGGCTTCATGGATAAATTTAGGCTTTTCACAACATTAGCAGAGATTAAATTCTTTTGACTCCCACTATCAAGAATGAAATGTAAAGGTTTACCTTTCACCCATAACTTAGAATGAAATAACCTTTCCTTGTCATCTGGCCTCTCCTTGTGAGTCTGTGATGAAGCAACGATGGCATCAGGATCAGCATCTACAATCTTTTCTTCACCTTCTTCAACTACAGGCTGTGTATGAGGTAGAGCAGTAGATGTTGAAGATTGTGACTCAAAAAAATAAGGACTTGATGGCTCAACATTCTTCTTTAGAGTGAGTTCCAGATTTGTGATAATCACACCACTTCCTAGTATTTCCTTCCTTTTTCTTCCAATTTTGGCCTCGTGCTTGACCTTCTTTGTCACTTTTCCATTTTGAAGGTTGACTCTTCATATTCATTCTTCCATGCTTCTGCTTAATCTTCACTGCAAACTTGTATGCCTCACCGAGGGTTTCCAAATCAAAAAGTTATATTTCTCCCCTTATGTACCATTGTAGTCTGCCTTGATATTTGAGAACCTTGTGTTTCTGGATGCCTAATCTCACAAATAGAGAATAAAAAATATCAGTGTAATCTTGAGCAGATTGTTCCTTACCTTGGCGAAGTTGTTGCCACTCTATATACAGATTGTCATATGCTTCAATGAGGTAGTATTCTTCCTTTATAGCTTCTATGAAATCATCCCAGGTAGGTTTTGTCTCAAGGCCAATATCATTCATACTGAATCTCTTTATTGGTGAATTTATTTAAAAAATAATAAGATGACAATTGATCCAACCAATTTTCTACTGCATCAGCATTGATTTTACCTTCAAATGTAGGGATATCAAAATTCACCTAAACTTTGAAGGGTGTTGAGGCACTAAAAGGATGTGGGGTTACATATGAGGAGCTATAATTTCCCATCAGAATTTGTTGGAGAGTTTGGGAAAATTATTGTAGCATCTATGCTTGTTGTTGTTGGAGGGCTTCATTCACCATTTCCTTGAAAGAATCAGATGTCTTGGTGTTGTTCACCATTTGAAGTCATTTGGAGCGAATAGGTGAATAATCTGTTGGTTTTATTTTCCACCCAAGCTTTTTGTAATCTGACCACATCCTCGAGATCATACACTCTAAAGACAAATTGCTCTGATACCATTGATCCAAAACTCAAAAGCTTTAGTTAAAAGATAATTCAAGAAATAAGAACAACATAATAACAATAATGCTATCTCTGAGAAGAGATGTTTTATTCATTAAATTTGCAGACCCAAACATATGCCTATCTATGAGAAGAGATGTCTGATTTTCATTTCGAGTTACATCTTCATTTATACATGTGTTGAAGGTAGGAGGAGGATGTGGAAGGTCACCAATCTCGAGGGAGAATAAGTGGTTCGAATTCCATGATTTACAACAATACAGATTTTGAGGAATTACTATTTTTAAAAACTTACTATTTTTAGACTGCACTACTAAAATTAAAATATGGGGCACTGCTATTTGTTTTTCAAGTTTAAAAACCCATTGAGCAGATCTCCATGCCATCTCATGACGTTCCCCTCATTCTTAGCTTTCCAACGGTTCAAATGGGGAGTCGAATAGAGCTATGGTGCAAAAGTTATGGCTCCCGAAAGTTCTGCCACCAATTGGGGTAGAACCATCACCCGAATTGTCGCCTGAAATGTTGCTCAGATCAAAGCTTGAGATTAGGGTCAGGCCTTTAGAATAATGACCCCAATATATCTATAGTGTTCACCCCATTCTTACATTGTCATTTGATATATTTTATTTGGGACCGAGGCATACTCATAGTATTGCAAGGCCCTAGTTTGGCCTTAAGAGCCCATGAGGCAATGCCCAGGGTCTAAGTAGCCCCTCCCTGATACATTGAATTAAGGCATATGCCATTCATTCCCTTCATAGATCAAGTTGGGTATAGATCAGGTTGGGTATATATCATGTTGGGTATATATCACATTGGGTATAAATTAGGTTAGGTATATACCACATCGGGTTTGAAAACACACTCCATTGACTACCATATTAAAACATACTTTATTGGATTGGTGACCACCTATCTATCTATTTGGAAATATGGTCTTCTACAACCATACTCTCAATGACATATAGAGAAAATGAGAAGCCAAATATGGGGTTGGGATTGAAATTCTCAACTGGTCTCCAGTCACCCCTATCTATATAGATATAAATTTGGATTTCCAACTCTAGGATTGGGATTCTTATATGCCCAAATCCCAATCTATATATGTAAGTAATCCAATTTCATCCTACCACTTACCCTTCTTACTTCATATATGCAAGGAGTAAGGCAAGGGAACCCTTTTTTCTTAATACCTAGCTTTGCTTCACCTAATATTACATATCAAGGGAACATTGCCTTCTCGATAGATAACAAGGGAGTAAGGCATAACTACCAAGGGAAGCTTGCCTTCCTCATAACTAGTTTTGCTTTGCTTATGGATTAAGGCATAAATATGAAGGGAAGCTTGATTTCCAATAGATAACTTTATTCTTACCCTACTTACTTAGTTATTCCCTGCTCGATAAGGCAAGGGAAGCTTGCTTCCTAATATATATCTTCATTCTTATCATACCTACTTGCCCTTTCTATAATAGTTTCTTAGTTATCAAGGTAAGTTTGCTTCTTGATCTATAACTTGCACATATTCTTTCTTTACCTACCTAGTTATGCCCTACCTACTTAACTTTGGTCATTGGCAAGGGAAGCTTGCTTCCTGAAAGATAAAATTATAAATGAAGTTTTGAATCATGTTATGTATGTAATAGATCTATACAATTGATTATTACCTACCTACTTTACCTACTTGAGTATGCCTTACCTACTTTATCTACACGAGTATGCCCTATCTGATTGAATATATGATCCATATCTTGATCTTCAATATACCATACCTGAATACCTGATAGAATATCCAAACCATATCTTGAAAAGAGAGGGGGAATTATAACATATATAGAGAAATGAATGACTAGGGGATAATCAGGCACAAGCAAAAAGCCATTGCACCCACAATAAAGGTATTGGAGGGAGTGACCTAATGTGCATAATGTCAAACATGGTATGAATGATTTGTATGATGCAATGCATATCCATATCATAGAATATATTAATGTCATCTTTATATGTATTTCATGCTGTTGATTTGATACATTATGAAATACAGGTGTGGGTAACATGATGTGAAGGTTAATTCCCACCCTATTAATATTTTTAACTAATTGACATCATTGAATTGACTTCACTATGTATGGGTTGAATTAGTGTGGTGGGTCCATTATTTGCATTTACCTTGATCATAAGCAGATGTGGCATTTTTGTGTCACTGTTGGCCTATAAGATACTTGATCACAAGTAAAATTGACATGAAGGGGTGTATTATATGCCCAAATCCCAATTTATATATGTAAGTAATATAATTTCATCCCACCCTTTATTCATTTGCCTACCTAATTATTCTAGCCCAGGGCTCTAGATACACTCTCTCTCCACGGTTTGGGCATGGATTGTCGTATATATCTTTGAACCCCACTAGAAAATTAGATGATACCTCTGAGTTCCTTATTTGAGTGAAATACGATGAATGAAATAAGAGTTTCTTTGAGCCTTATTTGAGTGAACAAAATTTAGAATTAGAACATACTCTAATCAAACATAACATGGAAGCCACTACTCCCACCATAAAGGTATTGGATGGAGTGATTAAGGATGAGGAAGGATGAGGAGGGAATGAGTAGGGATGATAAGGGATGATGAGGGTCAATCAGGGAGTGAGTAGTGATGATGAGGGAGTGATTAAGGATGATGAGGGACAGTGAGGGTAAATGCGGGAGTGATTAGGGATGATGAGGGATGGTGAGGGTCAATAAGGGAGTGATTAGGGACAATGTGGGATGAGGATTGAGTGATTAGGGATTATTAATGCTGAGGAGGGAGTGATTAGGGATGATAAGGGATGATGAGGTGTGGTGAGGGTCAATGAGGGAGCGATAATGGACAATGGAGTGATTAGAGATAACGAGGGATAATGAGGGTCAATTAGGGAGTGATTAGGGACATTGAGGAATGAGGAGAGAGTGATTAGGGGTGATGAGTGATGAAGAGGAAGTGATCAAGGATGAGGGAAGAATAATGATCAAGTTAAATTAACACAAAGTCATTGTTTGTTGTGCACAAGTCATCAATGTAACCTATGCCACCCCAATCACACCCCTTTAGCTTGAGTTTAAAGTGAATGGTTTGTAAACTTCGATTTTGATAAACCTAGGACTCTTAGAAATGCTAAGAAGCAATCAGGAAGACACAAAAACCTAAAAATGGCTATATGTTTACCGAAAATAGATAGCAATTACAAAAGTTATGCCATGAAATCCCTATTTTCAATACTTAGACCTGAAAATGCCTAAGTAATGACTAAATTGGATTTTAAAAATCTATATTCTACATCGTAAGGCATGCAATTATGAGACCAAATCTATCAGATGCAGAGTCATCCTAATTTATTATATTGACTAAAATAAATTTAAAGTACAAGGAATATAAAATTAACAATATAAATGCAAAATTATGTTGAATTTTTAAAAATGAGATTTTTGGCTCAAAAATGGTTTGGATTCTTGAGCCAAAGGCTTGGACTTGTCAACACATAGTCGAATTAGAGATTTTTGAGAAAAAATAACAAAATTCAACTTTCATCACCAAATACACTTTAAATTTCAACGAGAAAATTCATAAAATTATTACCACGATGATGAACATGCTCTCCTCTTTCCAAATATATATATTTTTAATTTTTTGGACTATTTTAAGGTTTTTATCTATGTTGATTTATAACTATGGATTTTTAGGCTACTACATGCCATAAATATACATGCCTACATATGTTTAAGTATTTTTGTTTTTGTTGATTCAAATGCAAAAAAAAAGGTCACAAACTAGGCCTAATTCTATACACATTAACAAAAAACTAATTTTTATTTTTTTGAGGTAGTTATGGAGGTCTTATGACCATCTATCTATTTTATTTGTTGGTTTTCAAGATCTATTTACTTGTAAAATCAATAAAAATATATATATATTCATTGATTTTTTTGGATAAAATATGGGCCATAAACTAGATGATCTTATCTAAATTTCCAAAAAAAGGTTTAAAAAAATACTAAACTTTGTAATAAAAAGGTTGTATTGTATAGACAATTATTTACTATATTTTCCTAAAAAAATAGGAGTTTCTCTTTAAATTTTAGATATTTGACTTACTTATATTTAACCATTCTTTTTTAAATAGTATTTTAGAAACTATACTCAAAATCTATAAACCATGCTTTTATACGATCTTCAAATTTTGAGTGTAGCCATCTCAAACAATATATAAAAGTTGAGATTTTTGAATTTTCAGGAAAAATATCTCCACAGGTAGGCCCCTTTTTGTCCCCCAACTTTATGCACTTACCCACATGTGCATGATATGTATCATGACATGAAAGTAGAAATATAAATAATTAATGTTATGAACCATGGCACCATAGTAACAAATTATGAATATATAAACAGTGTCATACAATGTCACATAATTTGCATACAATTTGTATGGAATGTGACACACAAGGCCCAAAGACCACATATAAGGGACATGTGAATGCCACATAAATAGACAAGGTCAAGGGCCACACATAAATGGTGTGGTGATGCCATACATATAATGTTGCACATACAAGGCCAAGGGCCACACACAATAAGTAGACAAGTCTTAACTTATTATGTAGTAAAGTAAGAAAGATGCATAAAGCGAATTGGACTAGTCTACACCAACCATATATATCAATGTCATTGTTAGCAAACAACATTTTCATGTAGTATAATGTAAAGTATGAGTGATTATAAAAATATTTGTATGATATGTAACTCAACATGGTAAAAAGGTTGTGGATAGATACAACTTGCTGAAGTGTTCATAGAAAACGAAGAGATACCCCCAACTTAGTAAGGTTGTTGGGTAATAAGAGAAGCCCAACATCCAAGAACCATGCAAAATTATGTCTTGTGTCAAACTAAAATACCTCGTAAAAATCAATGTGTATTAAAAACTAAAATATGTTATCTACCTAACATATAAAAAGTAACATATGTAAAGAAGTAAACTAGCAAAATTTTAAAATGCTCGTAGGTTTTGATTTTGAACTTTTTCAAATTTTTTTTTTTTGGTCTTTTTTGAATATATGAGTTTTTCTTTTTTTTTTTGAAATATTGGAACTTAAAATATTCACAAAGTGATAAGAAGCATGGCTTTGAAAATATAAAAATTGGGAGGGATTTGAACAACCTGCAACAAACTGTGAAAGTATAATGTGGTAAGAAAGAGGGAAAACAAGATGCCTCCAATGTATGTACAAAAGATTCATACTAATGTAGTGTAAAGGATTGATCTAGATAATAATGTACATGCTCCCAATGGGCAAGAGATTATGTGTGCTTGTGTAGTAAGTAAAGGTAGAAAGATATGATAATGTAATTGGAATGGAAGGCATAACATGATGAATATGCAGTAGTAAGCAAGTGGATTTACATATTGAAAGCATTGTAAGATAGGTGTTTTGGATTGTTCAAATCAATTTGAAAATGTAAGAGGGAAAGTACCCAAAGTGAAAAATAAAGCCAAGAGCTAGAGGAATGCTTGGATAAGGGGTAAAATAAGTAGTAAGGAATTAAAAACAAAAAAAATATGTACAGATGAAATTAACTTTTCAAGAGGCTCAGCCTAACCAATGGGTTGATAAGAAGTAGGAGCTTATGTCCAACGAACGATCTCATCAAGAGGATGCACATATGTATATATAATTACATTGTATAAAGTAGTGACTTCATGTGAAGGGGAAGTGCCCACTATAGATGCCTTTGCATCTGAATAAGAGTCATTTACTATAATATAACCATTTAAAACACTCCTCTTATATCCATGTGAACCTGTATCCTTATGTATAATAGGAGAAGATGTAACAATTTGTACCTATGGCAAGACTCTCTAAATAACTTGTGATGCATTAGGATATGAAGACTTCTTTTCAAGTGCCAATTTCTTCTTAGGATAATGTATCGTGCTCTTTGAAACTAATTGAATATGCTCATGTGTAACTGTGTCATGCTGATAAGTAGATGGAGAGATTGATTTTGTAGTATGTTTACACATAACTATACCATGCTCATAAATAGAGGGAGAAATTGATTCTTTAATATGCACTTGAATATTTCTATAGACTATTTCATTGCCATGTTGCTCAATGTATGTGCCTTCCAGCCGTTATGTAAGAGGAGTAAATATGATTGGTTCCAAAAGAAATTCATATTTGATTTCTATAATTTTGACCACTTGATTGAGATGTTTATGCACTATAAAAGGTATGACTCTAATATTTTGTATCCAAGGGATTCCTAATAACATATCAAAGACCCTTATGTTTTGCAAAACCAAGAATGGAGTGGGTACTATGAGAGGTCCCATTTGTAAGGGTAGTATTATACACCCAAGAGTATCTTTTGTATGACCATCAAATGCTTTGAAAATTCTCAAAGTGTCTTGTAAATATTGCTTTGTATAACCAAGAGAGTAGAGGAGTGTTATGGTGCATGTATTTCTATTTGATCTATTATCTGTCATAACACTATGTATGAATTTCTTGTCAATATATGTGCTGATAGGTCATTTGGCACACCAACTTAGGCTGGGTGGAAATCCACCCCACCTCTTCTGAAAGGAGACCAAAGATCTCCCCAAGGTCTATTATCACCAAATCATGGTATTATTGTGTAACCTAGTGGTTGATGTGAAATAGTTCCATTTCAAGGTGCATGTTTGAAAGAAGTTTTATATCGATGAGGATAATGTAGATCTTGTGGTTTTCTTGCCCAGAAAATTAAAAAATGTGGATTTGGCATGGAAACATTGATGATTTAATACATGAGCTCATTGCATACATTCAACAATGTGTATATGGAAATAAACAAGGGTTTGCAATCAAGACAAACATGTAAACAAAGATTGAAATAAGATCTAATTTAACCCTAAGTTAATAGATTTATAAAAAAGAGTAAAAGAAAAGGGGAAAGAATAAAATAGTGAGTTTGTTTTGTAATGAACATAAATTTGATCTGCTTGAATGAATGGAACCCATGAAAACTAATCTCCCACCTAGCCAACATTCACACAACTATGAATGTAAACAGTGCAAGAGTATGAGGATAAGCAACCAAGAATAAGAAAAATAAATCCACCGTACACATGTAGGAAATGAATAAAAACCTCCACAACTTTGATTAATATATGTTTACTTGAAAAACACAATGTTTAGGTCAATTACAATTAGTGGGATATAAATCAATGCCTTAAAACAACATTGCCCACCATAAAAATCTACTTAGAAAGCGATAAATTACAAAAATGAAGTGTCTAGTCCTCTACTCCATCTTCTAATTCTAATGAACCAACCCTTAACAAAGTTTTCATGCTATTCTTATATAGAATTTCAGCCTAAAAAGGGAGACATTTTTATCTCCAAAAGTTGGTTGTGACTATTAATAAGATCCACCCACCAAGGGCAGGGTTCCAATGAAGAATAACATGTCCCCAATGTGTTAAATGCCAAGATCAGTGATGAAGGCTCATTTATTACTAGTGGTAAATCTTGCCTTGATTCACATGCTTTCACTCTTCCTTTTTACTTGCCAAAATAAACAAAGCATATTATTTCCATGATAAAGGCAAAATATATCAAAATATTAAATGAACAATTCATAAAAGCAACAAAGTCTCGAGATTAAAATTTCAATAGGTTTTAGACCCTACATTTCTCCCATTTACAACTAATATCATTGCAAATAGGATATAACAAACTTTTTAATGCCATAAACATCATTAAAAATAGAGCCACATATCAAAAGATAACATCAAAAACTAACTCATATTCTCCTTCGTGAACAATGTCAACAAAATGGGGTATGTCAGGGATCAATCCTATTCTAAGAATAGGGTATTTGACCAATTATATTATTTGAAAAACTTATATGGTCTATGAGCTTTGAATAACCACCACAATTGTGGAAAAATCACATTGGTGGGAACCAAGTTAGAGGGAACAACATTTAAACTGCATAAACACATTACCCCACTCAAAGTTGAATGTAATTATTTGCACACACATTTAAATATGCCCTAAAATTTTAAATGACTACAAAAAATGATTCATCCCAAAGATGGTGACAACACCTTTCCAATGCAACAAATGACATCAAAAATTGAGTTACTGATCAAAAGTTATAGCCAAAAAACAACCATGGGTCTATTTTTTTCACACAGTCGGCCCTTTAGAGCATGTCAAGGTTGACCCTGTTCTAAGAACTAGGTCGAAGGCTGACCTAGTTCTATGAACTAGTGTTTTGGCTAACCCAATTCCATTTAGAACTCTAACGGTTGACATTATGATTATAAGAATAATGATGTAACATTTATTTTATATATGCATTGTGATTAACTATAGTGGATGATAGGTTAATTTATTATTGTCAATTGATGTTGAGATTATTATTATCCTTTTCATACCATAGAGGTATAATTATGCATTTGGTTGATGTGTAGATGGCAAAGATCATACCGATGCTAATAAAATCTATATATATGATAAAATGAGTTAATAAAGGTGTGCACATTTCCATCAAGGTATATGAGTCGACCCAATAGAGAGGGAGCTACAACAATAGAAATCCACAACCAATAATGATTACCTCAACAAACTTTATTTTTGTTGACACTTCATATTTGGGGCTATTAAGCTCTTGGTTAAATCACTTTGATATGTTTAACACATGATTTAATGTAAGAAATCATGCATGTTTATGTTTTAAAATGGATTATATTTCAAACCAAGCTCAAGAATGAGTAAAGACAAAAGGCACCAGAGGAAAAAAGACACAAATTCAGGATTATTAAAGTGTAGACACTAAAATTTGGAAATTGTTACTTGGAAATGTTAGGTTTGAATTACATTTACCCTAAATGACTTGTGCATACATAGATGAATATCATTCACCATTCTCTCACATCTTCATTCATTCTACGAGTCTATCCTTCTAGAGTTGCTTTCAGTCACCCATAAAAAATCCCATAATTTGTGTCAAATTAGCTATTTATCTTACTCTGACATCTCCAAAACATTTGTTCAGTGTTCATGTCTCCTGAACAATAATGTCAGAGTCATAACATACCATATGAGTCTGAAAATTTCATTTCATTCCTAACAATGATCAAATTTAACTCATACTTTTCTCATGTTGATAGCATGAGAAAGTACCCAAAGAGTATCCTATAAATATAAAATAGGCATATACATGTTATCGATTTGGCAAACACTTACCAAAGAATATTAAAACACTTGCACATTCAATATGATTTCCCTATTCTTCTAAAATTTATAATCAATCACTTAGAAATTGATCCTTTGAATCTCTTCATTAAAATTATATAATAAGCATGTTTCGCTTCTGCCATTCTTAAATTGTGGTGCAAGCTTGACTTTTGATACAATGTAGAGTCGTGTGCCCAACTTACTTATTTACTTAGAAAAGTTAATTTTGGAACATCATTATAAACACATAATTACAAAGGAGGTTAGTTCATGTTAGAATGCAAAACCAACATCAAATAATAAGTGAGATGACATCCTAAGCATGGTCCTCATATTGGGCAAGATCTAGAAGAATGTAAACAAAATAGAAAGACATAAACCCAAAAGTTATACCTTCCCAATGGATTCATTCTCCACACCAAATGATAAGTTTATCTGTGCCCAGATTATAGAGCTAGGAATCTTTGTCAATGTCACAAATTCATGTAGAAAATAACTCCCTTGATTACTTGTGATTTGGGTGAGGAGTGAAAGAAAGTTTGAAGTTTTTGTTTGATTTTTGTAGCATAAGTTTGCACCAAAAAGCTTGTCTACAATGCCAAATGAGCCTTGTATTTATAGACTCCTCAAATTTCGACTGTCAGATCAAGATCAAGATGTGTGACCAAAATTTTGTCTAATTTAAAGAGTTAATGCCCTTAATATTTGGGGTTTGAGTCTGCATTAATTAGGCATGGGTTCAATTTTCTGATATTTCTCACATTTATGCTAATGCTTGACAACTTTCCATGTGATGTCATGATTTTAGATATTTGAATTAACTTGTCATATGAGTGGAGGAATAATTTAATCAATGAATTGAGAAAATAGGGAATTCTAAAAAGCTATGAAATTTACCATCAGAGGAAGATTAGGTTGATTAACAAAGGTTAATTAACTTAATACAAGGTGATGCGACTTTTGAAATTCGAATAACTATTCAACTTAATTAATCTAAAACTTCCCTTACATAGTTGTAATTTGACTCGAGATGAATTAAGTAAAGTTGATGATTAGATACAATGCATTTCCCCAATCAAGGATGCCCCAATGCATTTCAGAGTATGCATGTCAAGTGTGAGAACAATTTTGGGTGTTTTAGTGATTTTTAACCTGATTTACACATTGTTGCAAAATGTCATTCTGATTGTAAATTTGAAATGAATGTGATGAAATTGGAGCATCTACAATTATAATCCCAAAGATTGACATAATATAGAGTCCAAGTACAAACACTTTTAAAAGATAAAAGTGGAAGTGATTAGGGCCCACACAAGTTGAATTGTTAAGTGTTGATCTCACTTCATCGTTTTAGGTCTAGGTTTGCCAAAAAAGACATCTAACTCTGAAACGATGATGGGGATGCCATGTGGATCCATATTGTGGATTCTATTGAAGGTGTAACAAGGGTTGGAGGTTATGGAAAAGTGTTGAATGGATATTACGTGGAGTATTATCATGGATTTTTTTAATAAGGTTGTTATGACCAACATGTCCCCATTTTTAGAGAAACATGAACCCTCTTACATCATGAACGAATGCACAAATTTCATAGTTCACTGTGTATTTTAAAGTCTAGTTCATACTTTGAGGTTAGATTAGTGTCTAAGTAAAAATTGAAGTAGTCATAAACTACCCTTCCAAAACCCTAAATTATACCACAATCAGTTTAATATAGCGTTTACACTTAAATAATTTGGGAATCCATTCATATAAACTTAAAATACTCCATGATCGCACATTTATATAAAATTCTAAGGTCCCCATTTTATATATATTTGTGATGATCAATATTACCTAAGTCCTAAGGGTCTTCATTAAAAATATTTGTGGCCACTTTAATAACCTAGGTCTAGAAGGTCCCTGCATTAATTTATAAAAATTACCATCCCTTTTATACATACATCAAACTAAAGCCTTGGCATCATATAAACATGTTTTTTGATGGTTGCTTATAAGTCTAAAGATTAATGATTTACACACTCACTTGAGACCCTTGTGACCACCCCCCATACCCGATCATTTATCAAATGTAGTATATGAACCTAATGGCTCTGTATTCACAATAAAGGCAAACATGTGGCCTATGCCCAATGAACCCAAGATTTTGACATGTGTCCTTATCCAAAGATGTGACCAGTGTGTTTGATTTGTGTGACCCATGACCATTTGTTGGCTACCATGTGTCTTTTGACTATGTTTTGTAAGTGTGATACATGCAATTATTTGATTAGACACATATGTCTATTGTAAAGAAAAGTGATCGCGTATATGTGTTTGTTTATAGGGACTAATGGCGAACATGTGGGAATAATGAAGAAAATTAAATAAACTAATGGGTCCAAGAGATAGACAATGAACATAATGAACTCCATATTGTAAGATCCTATGATGCCATCACTTGTATAATTGATACACTTTGTGAACCTAAACCAATCGCAATAGGCCACATGTCCTATTTTGATTGGCCATGGGATACACATTGAACAAGATAACTTCAAGCAACTCCGTAGATGATGTCACTTTGTAAGCACGAGAATAAATTGGATGCTCATCATTGCCCACCAACATCTTCATCCCTTGAACCAAGCACCCCGAGATGCTACCTCATGGATGGTCACGATACTCGATGAATTTGATCTTAAATTTGAAAGGCTCAAAATTATCACCAATTAAAAAAATCTTGAGGCCCTATGATGCTGCTACATGGACAATGATGATGTGTTGTTCATGATATCTAAATTTGACGGTCGTCATCATCCGTCAAATCATTACAAGCTCACAAAATTCATAGTAACTCAAAAAATTCTCTAGCAACTTGGGATGATCACATAGAGGCTTCTCAAGCTCAAATTTGCACTCAAATTGATGAGTAGGGACCATTGAAGATCATGAGCGATGCTCATTTTGGTTAAAGTTCATAATGAATTTAATCATAGGTGGTCAATATTTTGGGTGCACATCACAATAGGGAATGAAACACAATGAGAGAATAAAATAAAATCAAGCATGCACGAAAGATAATGAACTATTTGTAGTAGTTAAACTCACAATAATCATTAGATGATTTCATTGGGACACTAATCACATTTTATAAAAGGGACCAAAAAAGGGGATGCCCCCTAAAAAATAAATTGAAATCTAAAGGTCTAACGAGACCGTAAAGCCATAATAAATACAAGGAATTATGTGTCCTATGACTTCGATCCAATCACTGCATGTTATGTAGAGAGGACATTGTGTGAACACCCATCATCCTGTGAGCCCAATATCCCACAATGCTACCACATAGGTGACATGGATCTTCCATTGACACTGCACTAAATTTGACATTTGTCAAACTGTAACAAAAAATGATCTCGTGTATAATTTGACCTCGAGGTTCCGTGATGCCGCCATATTATGCTATATATATTCCCTTGAATCTAAGCTAAATTTGATAACTGCTAACTTCTCACAAGTTCATAGAATTTCGTGGCAATTAACAAAATTCTCTAGCATTGAAGGAATGGATAAATTGATCACACGAAGCATTTTTGAGCTCAAATTCATATTCATTTTGATGAGTAAAGATTATTGAATATCAATAAAGGTCACGATGAATATTTATTTTTAGTTAATTTCACAATGAAGGATGAGTGGATAAACTTCATAGTGAAAATTAATTGACAATGTTCAGAGGTGGCCTCCATTTCAACAAATTTTATAGTAAAGGTTGAAATAAACATGGAAGATGTTCAAATTCCAAGAAAGCAGAGTTGAATGCACACAAGGGGAAAAATAAATTAGTCACGATAGTTTGAATAAAAAATGTAAATACGATCATACGACCATCAATGACCCAAATGACAGAGACTCAAAAGCTCTGTTTATCGGTGACTGTTACTAATGTCAAGATGATTTCGTGGTGAACTTACATTAATGGCAACTACCACTGTACATCAAAAAACGTGAACGTTGAAATAAGATCTAAAAACTTTTAGCCAATCAATAGTGAACAAATACATACTTTTTATATTGGATGTTAACATAACAACACATTCACAATAATAAACTTTGGAATATTTGAAAAAAAAAAAAAAACAACTCTCTTTTCGATTGACCATGAAAGACAAAATTTAATCACCTTATAAAACAAATCAAAATGTATAATATCCCTTCAAAACTAATAACTTAAAATAAATAAGTTCAATTAATTTAGAACCTCGATCTTAACAAAAATTGGGTTCAAATATTTCCAAAAATATATGCACTTTTGAATCAAATTTCTATAATACTAAACTTAAACCCAAGTTGTAAGGAGCCCTCGACATTAACGCAAAGTATAATTATCATAAATAAAAAATATTTATGATAAAAATTACTCAATTAAAAAAAATATCATAAAGTTCGAGATTAACTTGTTCGCAGCGTGGGGATGTTCTTCTTGTTGGAGATTTCAATGCTAGGACAGCGAATTGGCAAGCAAGTATTTTCAGCTCTGAAGTAAATGATAACCCTATTTGGCTCACAGAAGAGAGAAATCAGCAATGGGAAAGAATATCCGAAGATGCTAAAGGCTACAATCATTTTGGGGAAGAATTGATCACTTTATGTGGCACATTTGATCTAATAATCTGTAATGGTTTGGCTAGATGGGCTAAGTCGGGCAATTTCACTTGCAACACATACAACGGGGCAAGTGTGGTAGATTATGTAATTTGTTCGCAGAATTTGTATAAAAATATTAAAGAAATTGAAATTGGAGAGCACGTTTGGGATCTAAAATCAGATCATAGACCGCTGTACATAAATTTGTATTGGGCAAAGGATAGGCGGCTTGGGGCAAAAATCCAAGGCCCTCAACACCCACCTTCTCAGGGCAGAATTTTGTTAACTTCAGAAAACAGTAACACTTTTAGAGCTACTCTTGAGGAACTTTGTATGGGACACCCTATGTATAAGCATGGTGTTAACAGTCATGACTTATCAAATCTGATTCACGAGGCTCTTTCAAAATGCAAGAGAGCAAAAAATAGAAAATCTGAAACTAATTGTTTTCCAACCAATGCATGGTTTGACAAGGAATGTAAGAGGGCCAGGAGGAACCTAAGGGAGTCGAATAAAACTAAACTCGACATTAAGGCCTACAAACAGATCCTAAAGAAGAAAAAAATTGATTTTATGTTCACAAGGAGAGAGGAGCTAATTTTTTTGGGCAGAAATAACCCCAAACGTTTTTGGAAAGAACTCCAACCAAGGAGAAAGCAAAATGAAAATAATATTACTGCCACCCAATGGTTTGAATATGCTAAGAAACTTTATGAACAAGAGGGTGGAGTGGGACACCCACCTTTGGTCAACGATACTACAAACATTTTCACTGTGCAAGAGGTAGAGACAGGGATTAAGAAGTTGGGTGGAGGTAAAGCAAAAGATCTTGTTGCACTTCAAGCCGAATATTTGAAGTGGGGCATGAAAACTCTTGCACCGTACATCACTGAAATCTTCAACAAAATCTGCCAAGAAGGGTTTCCGAAAGATTGGACAATCAGCCTTGCAATACCACTTTTTAAGAGTGGTGATGTTAACAATCCCTCCAACTACAGGACTATAATGATCAATCCCCTCTTTGCTAAACTTTTTGGCAGCATGATAGAAACTAGGATCAGCAAATGGGCAGAAGAAAACCATAAACGTGCTAAAGGGCAAGCTGGTTTTAGGCCAAAGCACTCGACAGTGGATCACTGTGTCACTCTGAGACACATTATTGAAAAAGAGTGGGAGAAAAAGGAAGAGGTTTTTTGTTGCTTTGTTGACTTCAAAAAGGCTTTTGATACCGTTCCGAGAGACAAGCTTTGGTTTAGGATGGAAGAATTGGGGATTCCTAGGCATCTCAGAGCTGCTGTTCATAGGATGTACGAAGAGGTGAAAGTGAAAATCAGAACTTCAGATGGCATTTCAGAATGTTTCAGGAGCGATATCGGGGTCAAACAGGGTTGCCCTTTGTCTCCTACTTTATTTGGTTTATATATTGATAAAATGGAAGAGTGGTTAAACATACAAAAGGGCGAAGGCATTCAGCTAGGTGAATTTGTTATAAAGTTGCTCTTATATGCGGACGATCTCATTTTAATTACCAAATCTGCCTGTGGTTTGCAAGACCATCTATCTCCTCTTGAGCGCTTTTGCAGAATGGTGGGGATGCAGGGCAATATCAGCAAGACTAAGGTTATGATTTTCTCTAATAATAAAAAACAACATCAACATGAATTTTATTACAATGGAAGTCTTCTCGAAGAGGTTGCGGATTATAAATACCTTGGCATCGATTTCAACAAAACGCTAAGTTGGTCTAGCTGCAGGTATAAAAGGACACTAGGTGGGTGGAAGGCTTTCTATGCTCTTCAGAATAAGTGCCGTGAAGCGGAGTTGTGGGATTGGAAAACTATTCAAACCTTGTTCGGTCTTCTTGTGCTGCCAATTGTTCTTTACGGGTGTGAATTATGGGCCAGCAGCACTACTATAACACAATGGAAACAAATTGAAGGAATCCAAAAGCGCTTGATTACAAGCAAGATTAAAATCAAAAGCACGGTTCCATATGACATCATGCTAAGTGAAATGGGAGCTGTTCCTATCGAGGCACTTGCTATGGTTCGCCTTTTAAGCTATTTAAAAAGAATCGAAAAAATGGAAGAGGATAGATGGCCTAAAGTTGTTTTTAGTGATACACTATGTAAGCGAAAAAGGACATGGATGCAACAAAATATCACATGGATGAGTAAATGGAATATTCAATTCAATATGTGCCCCACAAATAATAAAGAAATAAAAGTCTTTGTTATGGAGAAATTTTACAAGAGAAATTGGGGAAGCGAGATCGGGAGGAAGAAACTATATTATATAAATGAGTTCAACCCCACTTGTGATCAACTCCAAAAAGCGTACATAGGAGCCAACATTTCTTGGAGGGCGAAAATTCTTATTGCTCAGCTGAGAACCAACTCTCACCAACTTCGTTGTGAGACCGGGCATTGGAAGAGGCCAAAGGAGGCTTGGGAAGAGAGAATTTGCAGATTTTGCAATTCTGAGAAAGTGGGAACTGAACAACACTTTATTCTAGAATGTGAGGCCTACAAAGATAGCAGAGATAAATTTGCGGATACTATATGTGACAGTTCTTGGCATAACCTATTCAACGAAGAGCACATTGAGCAATTAGGGGGGCTCATCATCAGCGTACACAAGAAGCGAACAGTGCTACTTAAATCTGCTTGAGTTGTCTTGCTGTCCCATAGACTATTTTTAGTCTCGTGGACGTTAAAATTTTTATTATTATTATTATTATTGTGTCCCCCGCCGTGGCCATTGTCGGGTGGCCGTCTGGCGGGTTACGGAATAGAATTAATATAATAATTATTTTGAATTTTTTATTTTATTTCAAGTACGGTTTAAAGGTTTGCTCCTCTTTAAAAAAAAAAAGAGTCGAGAAGTGGTAGGTTTTTATAGCCATACACAGAAGAAAAGGCAGCTGAATCCCTTCCATTTTATGTGTAGCAGAGAGTTTTTTGGGGGAAGAACTTTGGGGGTTGATGGCAGGGTATCATCAGCAATGGGCACCTTCGTCTGCAACGCCTTCTATGCAAGCGGATTCACATCACCCTTCTCACAATCCTGATGAAGAGGTACGCATCCTATATTTTTGTGAATGAGCTTCTGTTAAATTTTAAGCATGAAAGGCATTTTCGAGTTTGTAAACTTTTATTGCACATTTTGGGCCTTGTAATTTTTCTGGTAATGCGCCTACAATTATTTTAAAGGAAAAAAAAAAAAAAAAACTTCTTCAACTCTTTCCGGGGTTTACACAAGGAGAGTGGTGCAACGGCCATAATAATCAAGCAGAAGAGCCGCGGTTCAAATCCCTTGGGTTTGTTACTTATCCCTTCAGAACATACTGTACCTGGGGTTCACAGTTCCTTTCAAAAGCGTTTCATAAGAAGAAACCAAAACTCTAGGTGTTCATAGCTCATGCCAAAAGCGTTTAATAATAAAATAAAATTTTCCAGGCGATCACTCCTAACTCTCAACTGTGAGCAAGTTCGTCCGTTGAGTCTGGATCTTGGTGTACGCTACCATGGACGAACAGCAATCTACACTGGCAAAAAACCAAAACTCTAGGTGTTGGAAGCTCATGTCAAAAGTGTTGAATAATTAAATAAAAGTTCCCTGGGATCACTCTTAAGTGTCAACTAGGGGCAAGTTCAGTGCTTTGGATCTCCATTCTGTGTAGGCTGCCATGGACAAAGGCAATCTACACCGTCAAGAGTATTATTTAAAGCTCATGTCAAAATGTTTATTAAAAGTTCCATGGGGATCACTCTTAAGTCTCAACTAAGAGCAAGTTCAGTAGCCCAGATCTCGATTCAGTGTACGCTACCATGGACAAAGAGCAATCTAGAATGTCAAAATTATCTCAACTAAGATCAAGTTCAGTAGCTTTGCACTCCATTCGGTGTACACTACCATGGATGAAAGGCAATCTACACCGTCAAAATCATTAGAGCTCCGATCTCCATTCGGCATAAGCTATCATGGACAAAGGGCAATCCACACTGTCAAATTTTTTGGGGCTTGCACATGTTTTATTTAAACTATTTTTGATCTCAACTGTTTGCTGGGTTGGCTTGAATGCAAGGGAGATAGCCTTGGCAGGGTTTGTATCCATGCATTCTTAATAACATTGCTCTGTCTTTGATGTCCATGCCACTAAGCCAGACCCATCAAACGAATATGGGCTGTGCATACTCACTGGCCATTTATTTTGTTTAAATAGCATAATTTGCATTTTTTTTTGCGAATATTAATTAAAATTCCCGTGACATTTACAAAGTCGAGAAACATAACCAATTCTTATTACAATTTTAAAAAGAAACAACCTAAGTGTGTTTACTGCTATGCATTTGTTTTCACATCAAGGTTTGTTACTCTGTTTTTTCTGCTTAATTGAGAAACCTTTATTTTGCTTTATGGGTTTTGTAAAGATATTGATTTTTTTTTGGAACCATTCCCATTGTAAATTTTAGTGTACTCAGCATTTATTTGTTAACATTGGGTTTCTTACACTTTTTTTTCTGCGCATTTGAACACTTTTTCTTTAGCTCTCTGTTTTTTTTACGATGATTGAATTTTTGTTGCATCATTTCTGTTGTAAACTCTAGTGTGCTTCGAATTTATTTATTCACATTAGGTTTTATCATTTTTTTTGCTTATTTGGACATCCTTTCTTTAGCTTTCCTGGTTTATTAAAAATGATTTTGGAAACCGTTTCTTTTTTTTTTTAATTGTACCAGGCATTTATTTATTCACATTAGAGTTTCTTGTGCTGTTATGTCTACTTATTTTGAAACCCTTTCCTTAGCTTTCAGGGTTTGCTAAGATGATATTTTCTTTTTGGGAATCAGTTCCGTTGTAAAGTTTGATGTACTTGGCATTTGTTTATTCACACTACGTTTACTTCTGTTGTTTTTCTGTTTTACTTGAACACCCTTTTTTAGATACAGTTTCAGTGTTTGTTAATGGCAAAATAAACACCTGAAGGTGTAGGAATATATCAACAAACATTTGCCTTTTTTGTTGGAAGCTCTTACACGCATGATCTAAAGTGTTGCGCCACATGCTAAGATTTGTTTCAGCTTAGATGCTAGGTCCCAAATTTTCTCAGTTGGTTCTACTAAGTATTTGAGATTTTTTCGGCAAAGTGGTCCCTTGAAATATTAAAATTTTAATTGCCTTCCCCTTATTAGCAGCAGCAACTAAGTATAGTACATTATTTTTATTTCAAAAATAAATTACTCAATGAATACTTTCAGCTTCCCCTCTCTAGTAGCCAGGAGAAAATTACTAAACAAGATAGTAGCTGCTCCTAATGTTTATGCGGAAGATTCAGTATTTTGCATTTTTAGAGTTCATTACTCTTCATGGATTCGCATGGGGAATAAACATTGTTCCAGTATCTTCGTGCATGGGACCCATGTTCTGGAGATGAAAAATTATGAAAGTTGAAATATAATATGCATTTAAAATTTGGATTTGGACTATAGTAATTTGTAGACAGAAGTTTCATGGAACTACCTGAAAATTAGCACATGCATTGCAAAAATAGGAAAAAATGCGAATGGGTATCTGTGGGGTGGTGTAGTGTCCACTGAATTTTGGTATTTTCACAAGCCGTTGAATAAGCAGAATGTTTATATGAGCTATGTGAACATATTAATTAATTTTGAGAAGCCAAGGCAAGTCTGTAGCAGCTTCAAGACCAGCTTGTCTCACTTGGAACTAAATTGACTTTTTGGACCAAGTTGTAATTTCAAAGTCAGATAGTTGGAAGTAGAATGGATTGGTTGGAGAAGAGTTATTTGATCTGTAAACACTTCTTTGCTTCTTTCTGTAACCGATTTTTTCATTGGCAGTCATGGCCTTTTCTTTTATTTATTGTTTTAAAAATGTCCTTAAAAAACAATTAGATTATACTATACTGAAGTTTATAATGAATGCTGTTTTGATTCTTGATTATCGTATCTAAATATAAGATCTCTGATATCATTGAATTACCACGTAGTAATAAATTTAAGCTCCGATTTTGTACTTTAAATATTGCTAAAGGGGATAGAATTGTTTGATTTTCTCAACCTTGCTGTTTCCTCATTAACACATATTTTATGTGTATTTGTTACTTCCTCATGAATGATATTGTTTCATAAATGCACACAGGTCAGGACAATATTTGTGTTTGGATTTCCAAGTGATGTGAAAGAACGGGAGCTCCAGAATCTGTTGAGATGGTGGCCGGGTTATGAGGCATCACAAATAAATTTCAAAGGCGACCAGGCTTTGGGTTTTGCTTTATTTTCTACACCTCAATTTGCAATGCAAGCTAGAGATGCCCTTCAAGTGAGTTAGTGAATGCCAATTTTTATATAACCATACATCTATTTTCATTATTTATATTTTGGATTGAATTGATTTTTAGTTGTCTGGTATGATCAAACTAACTAATGAATATTTGTGCTCCAGAATTTGGTGTTTGATTCTGAATGTAATTCTATACTGCGTGCAGAAATGGCTAAGAAGAATCTCTATGTGAAAAGAGGCAAGTCCCAAGAAACTTTTTGTTGCTTTATTTATAATTTTTATGATGCTAAATACTCTTACATATTATTTTGTATAGGTTAATGCATTGGAAAATATCTCCATTTTCAAAATGTTTTTTAAGACCATGGTAGACACTATAGTATGTATCGTGGCGAAGTCTAGCTCTATAATTACAAAAATACAGAGGGATTCGGACAAAAATCCCTGACAGCATTTCAGGTCATGCCGAATGCATCTATACTATTCTTTTGAGGATCACACCAACTGACCAAACTAAGAGAAGTAACGTCCTTTACTATAATCAATAATGACTATCTGTTACATAAAACATAAGCATGATGCCATACGAATGAACTAAGAAAGCAAAAAATATAAAACAACAGCTGCTAGAAGATCATGACATCCATATCTTCCTTTGGGGGCTGTCTCCTAGCCGTGCATACGTGAAACATATGTTATTGATTTGGGGCATTTTAATCTTCAGGTTTGATATTTGACGATTTTGAAGGGAGTAGAGTAATTCACCTTATTTGGTGATTCCAATGGATGAATAGCCTATTAAATTTGTCTACATTTGATTTTCCAGATAATTTATTGATTCAAAATGTGAGTAAAAAATGGTCAACAAATAATATTAATTTAGTAATGTTTGCAGCATAGTTACTAGGAGATGTGGCGCCATGGGTAGTGTACATGGAACAGGGATGCCATTCAAATCAGTGTATGTGAGTAAATGATTAAGGGTATGACTCTAGTAAATGTAAATTTAGTCAGCAGAAAATGTGGGTACAGAGACAGGGACACGGTCCTCGTCCCTGTACGAGGGTTACCTGGTAACTATGGTCTTTGGACTACATACACTTGTGAGCAATTTTCAGACGACTTCTGAACTCAAATTTCAAACACTTTCCAGGTAGAATATCCTTCAAAGTCCTGTCTGTCACCCTCCATGTCTTCAAGCCCTACTTGTGAGTGTTTATAGATGATATTGAAGCTAAATTCTAATTTTCCTAGAACGCATGCAGAGAATTGGCAGCCATTAGCATGGCATGTTGGAGATATCAAACTCTCAACATATACTATGTGAAAGGTTTCCTGCCATCTCTTGACCTCGTCATGGTCACTATATTCACAAAGATAAGATCTGCCAGTGTGAAGTTTTAATTGCAGCCAGTTGTTCGAAAACATTAGACAAGACCCCATATTTTTCATGATTTATAAGGTCACAACATTAATAGCTTAAAAAATGCCTTTATAAAAATTGTGTACACGACTCACAATTGTACCATACAGCTGCAAGGCATATTTATTTATAGGTTTAGTTTAAAATTTATTATGATGTGCTAAAGGCACTAACTATGCTTATTACCTACAACTTGTAGACTTATATATGAGTATATATACTCATCTTTTTAAGGGTCACAATATTAATATCTTAAAAATTGTTTTCATAAAAATTGTTTATATGACTAGTTACTATACTATATTTTTGCAAGGCATGATTAATTATAGTTTTAGTTTATTATGATGTGGTAAAGGCACTATTCTTATTACCTACAAATTATAGACTTATATACAAGTGTATATACTCATATTTTTTATTGTGTAAACATGATATTTTTATAAAAAATAAAATACTAACTTAATTTAAAGAAATGTATATATGATTTATTTAATCTCAGGTAAAAGTAGAAGATAAATAGAAAGGCGATTATTTTAGAATTATGATCCTTTGCATGATTTTCTTTTTATAAATTTTAAATCCGTTTTTTTTAATAAATCTATATTTTTAGGGAAATGGTAACAAGGGTTAAGGGACTTGGGGCCCCAAAAAAGTGGCTAGCCACATTCCTGGATGGTGTTAATGAACCAGCCTGGGGAAAGTGATGAAAGATAAATAAATGCAGACTCAATCCATCTGCAGTCTTCTTAAAGGCAAAAAGCTGAAATTCTGTCCATCTATCATTTATCCAAATCATCACACAGTTCTTCCAAGCTGAGTACGGACAGAGTCATCATCATATTCAAGTGCATTATTCAAATTTTAAGTCCAAATCAAGAGTCTTTGTGACGAGGAAACAGTAGAACTGAAAGTGGTACTGTTCTTAGTCCAAATTCTACCCTTGATGCCTCACCAACTCTCCCATTTTGCATTTTCAGTCAGCCCACCAAAAAATGTAGTTGAAAGTGGGGGAAAAACCTCTACTTTTAGCACTGTTGAGTGCTTTGACATCCATTTATTTTAAGCATTTAGAGAGCAGAAATGAGAGCTGTTCTGAGTTCAAGCAAAAGTTGACTGAGTACATACAGAGTCATAATCTCATATTCAAGTGCACTATCCAAATTTCCAAGACCTAACCACAGGAACTAAAAGTAGCAATACCACTGAAGCCTCAACAACTCTTCCATTATTCTTTTCCACTCAGCCTACTCGAAACTCCACATTTACTTTTAGGAAAAAATTAAAACTGTAGGTGTGTGAGCGGTGCACAATGAAAAAGACTGATTCCAAACCACACTATTTCCAGCAATATATATATTGTCATACAAACAGTCTTAGAGTTTACGCAGACTGATTTGGTTGCTATCCATAAGTTAAAACTCTGAAAGTAGGGTTTGAAGCTACAGTAATCAATTGCCCTATTCTTAATTATCTTCACCTACACTGCAGATGTTGATTCTGATTCAGAAAGCACACAACCCACTGGAATCAGATTATTGACATCTTCCGAGAGTTTGGCTCCTAATTGCGCAGCCATCTTGATGTTGCCAATTCAATGCCATATATATATATATATATATATATACACTGCAGATGTTGATTCTGATTCAGAAAGCACACAACCCACTGGAATCAGATTATTGACATCTTCCGAGAGTTTGGCTCCTAATTGCGCAGCCATCTTGATGTTGCCAATTCAATGCCATATATATATATATATATATATATATATATATATATATATCCTTATTTTAATACATTAATCAGCTCTTCAGACTGCATGCAGTCGTTGTTTAGGGTTGTGGCCTTTGAGGGAAATGAAGGTTCTAGGATTCGAAGGGCGGGATCGGATTAGATCTCTACCCCACCCGCTCTTGCAGCGGATCAACTGATCGCACCAGATGCAAACAATAATATAAATCTATAGGGTAGAGGCGGGAGAGGAGAGTGGTGCTTTAGATATAGAGCATTGACTGGTGTGGTGAGAATAAGATCTGCAGAGAGCATTAGCCCTATCTATTTATATGGCGAGTGTCCAAGTAACATCATTTTTATCATCGACAACCCAGTTTGCCAATTCTGCCACTGAATTCCCAGACCTTTTGATATGCTGAACAGTGAAAAATAACCTGCACAGCCTCCATCTCCGACTTAATTTCCTCAATGATAGTTTTTAATTGCCAGGCTGAGCAAAATCCCCTCTTTGCCACATTAAGTATTACTCAGTGAAGAGAAAACTACCAATAAACCTATATGCAGGAGAAGTAATGCTAACAAAATCATAATTTTTAGCAGAAAGAAATAGTGACAGATTCAGAATATACACAGGATTTTAATGCAGGAAACCCTTTTTGGAAAAAGACCCAGCTGAAATACACTCACTCACTGTATTAACTCAACTTTACAATACAATAAGGTTTTTGCCTTTGGGTCATTTTGCAGTAGTATTAAACCCTAATCCATGTGCAAGCAGTTATAGGTACATCAATATAGGAAACTGCTAGCGGTATTACAATACAATGGGTATGAAACCATAGACCAAGAAACCACCCATAAGCACCAAATTTTTTTACAACACCACATATCCAACACTTGGGGAGCCACTTTCTGGCGGGGTGGAGAGTCTATTAAGGGTGTAAAACATGTGAAGTATACAACCCATCCAACACTTGTGAGTCACTTTCCGCCTTATTGTTTGTACCAACTATGAGAAACTTCCACTATCAGCCTGGCCTGGGTTACCTTGAGCTGCTCCATCAAAATTCAGCTCGATCCATCCTTGCAGCGGTTTCTGCCATATGAACTTAGGCTTCCTTGGTCCATCTCCACTGATCCCTTTATTGGGAATTTTAATAAAATGTATAGTTTGTTAGAAATATATTTATTTTTATTTAAGAATTAGAAATGAAAAATCTGATCTTAATCATGAAATTTATAGTCTATTCTTTTCACCAGTGTTTTCTTTGGATTTTATCTTTTGTTGAATTCAATCACGAACTTGGACTGGGGCAACTTTGTTTGAAACCTGTCCTTCAGCTTTCGTCCCTTGCTCTAGTAAACTTGTCACGACTTTAGTATGAGCCCAACAATAAATCTGCTATAAGTGCTTTAATATTTAAAGCAGAAGCCCTAGGCCTGAAAATAATCTAAATTTGAATTGAAGAAACAGAAACATGAATTCTTGATGCTCACTGCTTTTTTTTTCTTTTTTAAAGACTGGAAAAAGAAGATCTTTCATGAATGGATCTAATTGCTTAAAACGAAACAGGATCAGAATTGTAACATTTTTGAAATATCAGTTCATGCAGTACATAGAATAGGAAATAAGTTTCCTGAGGAGCAATGGGTGCTGTGCCAGGCCAAAGTTTCCAATTGCGTATGGTTGCTGTACTCGGTCAAGATATTGTATTGGTATGCCTGTGCAAAAACCCACTTCCATCCAAAACATGCCTTACTCTAATGCCTAAGCCTATTTACAGCTAATGTCCCACTTCAGTTTATTGTATTTTGTATGTGGGACAATTAGAATCTACAAACTGACTAACATAAAATATAAGTGACCGTCAAAATTCTTAACGATCTACACAAAGTAACAATAACTAATACCGAACTGGGTTATCTTCGTGCACTGTAACAAACCTTGTGTGAATATGCGTGTGCTGCTTTAGGTAATCTTACAATTGGAGTTTTTCATTCTGCTTTTATTCATGTTCTACAATCTCAGTGATTATTTGTTTGTTACCATATCTTTGCTGCCTTTTTGTAATGGCAAAAAGACAAATCTTGTGTGTTGCATGGTATGTTGTGTGAATTAATTACCCTTCTGTTGCAATTGTTAGCTTATATTGGAGTTTATCCAATCATTGCTTGTGCCATGCATCTAATTATTCTGTTTGCATCCTGTCTCACAAACTCCATGTTATCCATTATGTGTTTTTTTGATTTAACTTTGAGGAAAGTTTAGTTTTAAGTAAACAGCATTATACTTTTAGTACAAAGCTTCATGAGCTGACTTTCTGTGTCAAATACTTGCATTGAGCAGCAGAATGTCTGTTTTATTTAAAGGTAGAGGCTAGGGCATTGATAGCTTGCATGAGGGGATTTGACTTGTTCGCCCTGTTCTTGGAATGTGAGCCATTTGGGAATGTATTATTTGTTGAGTTCTCTATCGGACATTAATATATTTATCTTATCTTATCTTATCTTATCTATAACCAGTGCAGAAGTAGAATGCATTTTGTTTTTGATAGCTACTTTGTTATTGAACTGCTTGGGTTAGTTCATTGTAATTGAAAATTTTCTCTTCCTACATAATAAATTAGTCGTCTCTTTTAGCTTATGCCTTTTTAATGATTGGTTTGTCATGGTTTTATACTCTTGACTTATAAGTTTTATGCTGTTACACTACACATTTGAATTTTATTAAGGCTCATGCTGATACACTAGTGACTTTACATTTGATGCTGAAAAAATTAATTCTAATTGTTTTAGGTGTTACCGTTGTCGCACCAGACACAAACAGTTTTGACCACAGCAAACGATTGCGAACTGGTGGAGACTACAACCATGGAGCTTACCCTGCTCCAGGCACTTTTGTTCCTCAACCTGCACCTGTTTGGGGTCCACAGGGGTGAGATGTTCATAAAGTTTTATTGTATGTTTCTGTTTAGAGTGTATAGAGAGTTTTGCTGTCATTTAGAAAATATAAAACTTTTAAATATATGAATTTTCAGATACATTGCGCCGCCGAGTGCTCAATATGATCTGTATGGAGGATATCCTCAAGTCCAACCAGTTCCTATGCCTGTTGCTCCTGCAGGATATGCACCTGTACAGGTAAAGCCTTTTTAGTTTGTTCAACCTGGGATTGCATATCTCTCTACCAAGTTGTGGTTAGATGTATCTTTTTTATATTTTGGTAATGAGGTGTGGAAGAAAGAGTTTCTATTGATTCTACAGTATCTTATTTTTATCTATACTTGACCATAAAGTTTTGGCTCAGAAATGATTTGAATGGAGAATAGTATAGTGGTCTTTATCAGTCCACTTGTGTTCGAGATTTATTTACATCTACTTTTTGTTTGCTCAGCACTGGGAAACAAACTACTTTTGTTTTCAAGAAGCCTTGGAAACAAGTTTTTACCTCTCTCTTCCACATTATGATGATGATGATGATGGAACCTTTCATGTCGATGTGTGTTTTCATTTTGAAATGAGGCTTGTTGCTTGCTTCTAGATTTTGTAATATGAATGCAGATATTACTTACATGATGTCCAACTCAAAAGATGCTCAAAACAAAAATGAGTAATTGATGACTTTGAGTGCTACTTCCAAAATTTCTCTTACATTTCTTGATCCTGTGTACATTATGATATAATTAATCACTTGTTGTATGATTGTTAGTGTTGTCATACTCGTGTCCATTCCAACAAGAGGAATTATTCTTCAGACAATGTTTGGTATAGATTCAACTGCTCTGCTTCTGTGAAGGCCAATCATTCTGCAGATTCTTGTTTATTCGAAGATGCATCCAATATTATTACAGGCATAATCATATATCAGATGTTTGTCGGTGTTTAATGATTTTTTTGGTATGGAAGTTTCATGCAAAATTTAGTTGAAATTTTTAAGACATGAGTCTCATTAAAACTATGTAGTTGATAAACGACCCTATGCCAATCCCACTCTTAGTCTAATATGTTCATGGTCCCAGTTGTTACAAACACAGACGGCTTAAAATCCCAAAATGACAGTTCAATTTTCTGACATACCAAAGGCAGACATAGGTGAACTAATAAGAGTCACTTATCCCAGAGGGAGTTCATTTTCTTGCAACCGGTGGGGATTGGTGAACTCAGTGATATGAAACAATCTTCCTAGGACGATGGGAAAATATTCTTAAATTAGTCAATGCCTTGTACTGATTGTATGAAGCCAACGGGTGTTCAGGAAGAGTTAATTTCCCATGGTTTAAATGGGTTGGCAAACTTGGTAGACCAAAGGAGAGGATTTATATTCATTTCCTTAAAATAAAAGGGAATAGGTATACTGAGTTCACTCTGGGAGATGGTAGGCTTTGCAGAGTTGTAGATAGATTGGCGGCCAGAAAAGTTTGCAATTGCTGGGTTCAAAGGTTTTGAGAAAATTAATTGACATATATCCAAGCTGCAAATGTGGATAGTAGGGAACGTGATTTTCAAATCAAGATCAATTTTTAAAGAATGTCAATATGAAGGTGACATTATTCACGTATATGAAGTTGAGGTGACACCTTGCTAAAAATAAAGTTTTGAAAAAATAATGGCAAAGTATCATGTTGATGCTCAAGGGAGAAAGTGGAAAATTTCATGAGATGCCATGAAGCCAGCATTCCTGTACTGCCCTGGTGTGTTGGTGTGGTGAATGGCTAAGTATCACATTAGGACCCAGGGTAAAACTAGCAACGTTCAAGATATGCCAAAGTGCCATCCTTCAAAATCCCCCAAAAAACATCAGGCCTGTTGTCTAGTGTTTTGGTACGAACACAATAAGGGGTTCAAGAACTATCCAGTTTTAATCTAAATGACAAATTTAAACACGCCATGGGTTTACCTACACTTCTACAAGGCTTGGAAATATTTACAAACATAAAAGGAAATCTAATATAAGTTTTGGAAGTTGAGTAATAAAGGGAAAGAAAATACTTAAACAAATATATTTTATCCACTGTTATGTATCTTTTGTAAAGACGCATCAATTGATGATAGATGTCTTAACCCAATGAGGTGTTCAATTCTCTGCATACATTAAAGTAACAGAATAAATTGTCTACCTTTATCCTTCCAAATAAGTTGAAATAACGCACACTCAAACAGAAACATAAGTTAAACAAAGCAAATGAAGCTTTACCAAACCATCTATGCAAACAACGTTAGTTCAAATGCACAAAAAGTGATTAAACTTCCTTAAGCTTGCAACAAGATAAAAGATACAACACAACATTAACATAGCAAAACTCAAATTAACACCACACCATATACAAATATAATAGTTACAGAGGAAACGTCTTGTATTGATATCCTTATTGTTGCAATGTCTCTTTACAAGAGTCTTTTTCTATTCGTCGAGTCTGTCTAATAATCCTAATCTATGGTATTACAAACCCTTTTATAACTAAAAAGGAGTTTCGATACATTCCCTTCGAAGGAATATGAAACGAGTGGCCCAAAGCGACCATCCATATTCTGCAGAACAAACAAAGCATGTTTTATTTTTACTTTTTAAAACCTTGTAAGGAGGTCTATGTGGTCACTGAAGGCTGTTGAGATGAGGATGCAAGTGGAGATGCTAGCTTTGTAGACATTTTGATCCCCTTTTATTAGCACACCGTACGGCTTGTAGCCTTGTAGCCAATCTGATGTGCCACCATTTACCTACATTTGGGGAACTTCAGAAGTTCAGGGAGGTGAAGCATTCATACCCATATCACACGTTGCATATGCTTGGGGTCCCCCTAATAATTAGACCAATCAAACACTCTTCCTTGTGCCACCCATTCTTGGTAACTGCACAGTCAAAGGTGGTGGCCGTGGTCCTCTCTCTTGGCCAAGGGAAAAAGTGGGATATGCTCCTTTTCCTTTTCAAACATCACTTTCCATTTTTGGCATGATTGTCATGGTTTTCATAATAGTCATGGTGTGCATATATAGAAAGCAGGGACCAACTGCCATCTTATCTGCCCCTGAAAAAAGGACCTAAGTAATCCTCATTTAAAAAAGTGTCATATTTGGATCTCATTTTGGAATGTGGGCCTTTGCTGCACCCTTTTACCAAGAAAGTTATCCTTTAATCTTGATGCCTCTGCCAAAGTGGGCTGATTTGCCAATTTAGGGGATATCTGTAGACCTCTGCTCCATACCACAATTAGATAAAATTGACGAGCTGTGGGATTTCGAGTGACATGTTGAATGACAGCATAAAATAACTTTGGATCCTGGTTTCTACAAAATCTGCATCGGGTGGCACCGGTTAAGGTGTTTGTTATTACTCCCTTATTTTCGCTGCCATTATTGTTTCTTTTTTGTGAAGCTTTTTAGTGTTGCTGAGCTTTCAATGACCTGCAGAGCTGTTTGTGTTCTGCGATGCCCTTTTAGGCTTTGTGATGGTCTCATAGCTTTGTGAAGGTATCCGTGGTTTTACGAAGGTGTCGCATCTTGCGGTGCTCTTTGTAACTTTTCGAAGCTTCCTTTTTTTCTATGCTCTTCGCAGCTTGCGGAGGTTTTATTCTTTTCATGCATAAGATGCAAAGCTTTTCCTTCTTTTCTACTCTTTCCCACTTAGCACTTGAGCCTACATCAAAAAGAAAAGGGTGCCATATCCACTCTAGAAAAGCAATGCATGGAGGAAAAGAAAAGGAGAGAAATCAAAGGGGGTGTATGGGCATAAAACCAGGCCAAAAGTGAAGAATAAAACACAATAGAGGTAAAACTAGCAAGAAATGCCTAGATGAATGCACCCTATAATTTGATGAATGCGAAAAACCAATGAAAACAACCAGAAAGCACCTTCAAAAGCTCATTATTTGTTAGGAACCTGTGTTCTACTCTTCTATTTACATTATTAGCATAGTAGTTGCTTTGGACGCATATGCTTTGTAAGTCGTCCCTGGAGCATATTTGTTTTATCCCACATGCATGAGATGAAATAGTTGTTACAGTAGAATTAGTATTTAAGTCAGTGTTAAGGCCCAATGAAGACATCCTCGAATTGTATTGAATTGAGCTTGCTCAAAGGAGGTTGCCCCTTTGAAGAGGCCAACGATTTTGCAATTCTGCTATTGTAATTCAATTCTATTTGTTTCATTTAATATATTGCTGATTTTTCGTAGTTTATTTTGTGTATTTGCAATTATATGCTAATTTGCTCAGGATGGATCCTTTCATCTGGTATCAGAGTGCTTTCCAAGGAGAATTTTTTTCTGTTACCCATCGTATGCTTTCACTTTGTCGTAATTGGACCCTGGTGATCAGAAAGTGGTAACAGATCCATTCCCAGCGCTTCCGTGCGACAGTGTTTCATTTCGACAACAAGACGTCACCAAAGATCGTGATTTTCTATTCAACTACATTGCGTTTGTGTTCTGTTCCAGATTTTATCTTCTATTTCGGATCAGAGTAAAACCTAGCCGCTTAACTGTGAGAAGTGCTTGGGTGAAAGCCCTAAAACTCATTGTGAGGAGTACTACAGGGACACCAAAGTAGTTGGCACATTGAGAGGCCCTGCTAAAAAACGCGCAACGACCCTTTCTTGATTGACTAGTTCCCACCTGTGAGGAAAACCAATAGTTGTCGCTAAGAGGTAAATTCGTGGCTAGAAAAATTTTGGAGAGCGGTACTCGCTAAAAAAACTTTTAGGCAACCGTTCAAACCTGGCGTCCATTTGCGTCAGGCAGATCAGAAAGTAGAATGATTTATAAAACCATATAAGTTTTAGAAGACTATCAGCAGAGCAACAGAAAACCAGGAAAAAAAAAAGTGTTGAAAAGTTTCGTTTTTTTGCAATATCTTCCTGTCTGTAGCTCTGTTGCTTCTCAAAATTTATCAGGACACCTGAAATTCAATTCTCCATATTTTCTTCTTTGAGGTCCCATATCCCACTACTTCTTGGCAGTGCACCTCCCAACATTTGGCCCTATCGGTACCCATTTCATCAAAAGACTGAGATCGAAAAGATCATCCATGATCTCATGCAGGTTGGGTTATTCGACCCAGCACTAGTCCGCATTCTCCACCAGTATTGGTTGTTTGTAAGAAGGATGGTTCTTGGTGTCTTTGCATTGATTATCGGGATTTGAACAAACTAACCATCAAGGACAAGTTTTCAATCCCCGTCATCGATGAACTCCTTGATGAACTCCATGGTGCACAATTTTTCTTCAAATTGGACTTGTGCTCGGGATATCACCAAATTTGTCTTCATGATGCCGACATTCCTAAGACAACCTTTCGCACACATGATGGCCACTATGAGTTCCTTGTCATGCCATTTGGGCTTACTAATGCCCCCTCCACCTTCCAAAGTTTGATGAACCAAGTATTCCGTCCCTTCTTGTGGAAGTTTCTCTTGGTCTTTGATGACATTCTTATCTACAGTCCCACATGGGAGGATCACCTCCACCACCTCGACACCGCCTTGGGCGTTCTTGCTGCTAACCACCTATGTGTTCTTTTGGGCAAACAGAGGTATTGGGACATATTGTTGCATATGATGGTGTTCGTATTGACCCCACCAAAATTGCAACTATGACAAATTGGCCCCAACCAAAGACCCTCAAAAGCTTGTGGATTTCTTGGTCCGACAAGATACTAAATAAAATTTGTCAAGGATTATGGCATAATTGCAGCTCCGTTGACAGCTATTCTAAAAAAAGATGCATTTGCATTGTCTCCTGCAACTTCTCAAGCATTTGACGACCTTAAACATGCCATGTGCGCCACGCCAGTCTTGGCCATGCCCGATTTCTCTAAGCCATTTGTGCTTGAGTGTGCGTGTGGAACAAGTCTTGGTGCTGTACTTATGTAGGAGGGTTGTCCCATCGCCTTCACCAGTAAGGCCCTAATTGGATGTAATTTGGTATGTTCCACATATGAAAAAGAGATGATGGCTATTCTCCACGCAGTTCACAAATGACGTCCCTATTTGATTGGCCAACACTTCTGCATTAAAACCGACCATCAAAGCCTCAATTTTTTTTAAGAACAAGTATCTTCTCCAAAGCAACAAAAATGGGTTTCGAAACTCATGGGATATGATTATAAAATTACCTACAAAAAAGGTAAAGAAAAACTTGGTGGTTGATGCTCTCTCTCACCAGTTCGACGATCTGGTGCACCTCTGTGCAGTCTCTCTTTCCATTTCCACTTGGTTCCATGATCTTCAAAATGAGTAGCATAATGACATCCGAACCCAACAATTCATTCTTCAACTATCTGTTGATCCATCTGCTAAATCTCTTTATACTTGGGATGGGCACACGTTGCGATATAAAGGTTGCCTAATGTTACCAACAGGGTCCAAGTTCAAACAACCAGTTTTAATGGAGATGCATGCTTCCCCTTCTGATAGTCATTTAGGGTTTTTGAAAACGTACGAGAGAGTTCGTCATAATTTCTTTTGGCACGGACTCAAGAAGGTTATCAAAACATTTGTTGCTGAATGTGATATCTGTGAACGTACTAAAGACGAAATAGTTTCCCCTCCTAGTCTACTCCAACCACTTCCCATTCCCACACGTATTTGGATCAAGATTTCCATGGATTTCATTGAAGGCCTCTCAAAATCTGGCGGTAAATCAGTGATTCTTGTCACAGTGGATTACCTCTCTAAATATGCTCATTTTTGCACTTTGGCCCATCACTACATTGCTTCCACCATTGCTCAGACATTTCTTGATCACATATTCTAACTCCATGGTGTTACTATTTCTATTGTTTCAGATCGTGATTCCACCTTCACCAGTCATTTTTGGCAAGAACTCTTCAAGCGTCTGGGTACACAATAAAAAATGAGTTCGGGATATCATCCATAGACCGATGGCCAGACCGAAATCGTCAATAAATGTCGGGAAACCTATCTTCGCTTTTTTGTCATAAAGCAACCACATCAGTGGGTCAAATGGTTACCTCTTGTAGAATGGTCGTATAATACATCCTACCACACATCCTACTAAAATGATCCTATATGAAGCAGATTATGGGCAAGCGCCCCCACCACTTCTCCTGTATACACTTGGCAGTCGACTAGTTCAGGCAGTTGACACTACTCTTCGCCATCGAGATCAAATTCTCCACATCTTGCGGGACAATCTTCATTTGGCACAGAATTGCATGAAGCAGCAGTTCGATCAACACCGCTTTGAGTGCACCTTTGAAGGAGGTGATATGATTTTTCTTCGCCTGCAACCATACAAACAATCATCCTTGAAACAAAAGGGGTGTCAAAAGCTTGCCCCTAAGTTTTATGGTCCATATAAGGTTCCCCAGCAGATTGGGTTTGCTGCTTACAAGTTGGAGCTTCCACCTTCCTTCCGCATTCACCCAATATTTCATGTCTCATGTTTGAAGAAAGTTCTTGGCACAAACATTCAAGCACAAACATTCTTATTAGAACTTGATAATGAAGGCTCCCTCCTTGAACCAGAAGCAGTCTTGGCTCGATGCACCCGCCAACTTCGCTCTCGCACTATCACAAAAGTTTTAATTCAGTGGAAAGGACTGCAACCCGAAGATGCCACATGGGAACCATTATTCCAGATTCAACAATGTTTTCCACAATTGAAGCTTTGAGGACAAAGCTTTTTCCAAGAAGGAACCTGTGTTCTACTCTTCTAGTTACATTATTAGCATAGTAGTTGCTTTGGACGCATATGCTTTGTAAGTTGTCCCTGGGGCATATTTGTTTTATCCCACATGCATGAGATGAAATAGTTGTTAGAATAAAATTAGTATTTAAGTCAGTTTTAAGGTCCAATGAAGACATCCACAAATTGTATTGAATAGAGCTTGTTCAAAGGAGGTTACCCCTTTGAAGAGGCTAGCGATTCTGCAATTTTGCTATTGTAATTCAATTCTGTTTGTTTCATTTAATATATTGCTGATTTTGCATAGTTTATTTCGTGTATTTGCAATTATATGCTAATTTGCTTAGGAAGGATCCTTTCATTATTCATGCCAATTGATCGACTTATTATCATCCAGAATTTAAAATTTGGGCATGTTTGTGAAGCATGGCCCTTGGTAGAAAAGTGACAAAGACCAAAATATGCCACGATATCACAACTTCCTTGGTGCCTTGGGGATAATGATAGAAACTTTATCAAGTCCCAAACCAAGGCTTGAGAAAGGTGGTGTCATATGAGGTGTTTCCCTAGTGCCCTAGGTGTTTGTATGGTCTAAATTTTGGTTAAGTCCACATTGGGTCTTGAGGGATAAAGTTATTTGAAAATAAAGAAGATAAAAACTCCGGATATCCTTGGTGCTTGGGGGTTGAAATTTGGTGTGTTATAATTCCTTTGGTTCTTCGATTCCTTAACATCTCGTGATGGGAAAAGGAAACAAGTTGATATTCAACCCAAACTTAGGGATGGTCCCCATGCACATTTTTCAAAATAACGGGATTCAAGGCAAAGAATCTGAGGAAAAATCAGAGGAATTCTCCATCATTGCCATGATGCCCTTGTGTGCTGGTCAACAAATAATATAAAATTTACTAATGTTTGCACAGAAAACATGACAGTCTAGAATAGACGTACATAAGATATAAGGCACATTCATCATCTATCCTACCACATTTAGTGGCAAGATATTTTTGTCTCCTGCATCAAATGCCCATCAACTCTAAAGCCTTATTTTTGTATTACTATTTTGCCCATCATTAGTTCAATTTGCTATTTGATACCCATACAGAACAACTCTCCCAGTGCACCCAAGTTCCCAATCTTTAGCATTTAAGCAAGGGAAACATGATCCAGCAACTGCGAGTTTCTGAAATGTACATTTCCTTAGGGAAATGTTAACTAGGGGAAATCTTCTTGTTACATAGGTCCACACATACTGATGTCAATCTGAAGGTTTCATTTGGGAGTCCAGAAAACCCTGCTTTTTAAAATGTTTTGGAACTAATGAATCTTATGGGGAGGACTGACAAGCAATATATGAATCATGCACTACCTTGGTGTGGGGATTGGAGTCTTAAATCTTTACACTAGTTTTTAGATTTGTTGACTTGACATGTGGAAGCATGAGTCCTAATTCTCTCTTTTTTAACTGCTAATAAGATATTAATATGAACCATCTTTTTGGCCCAGACTGTTTCAGTAGGCTAGTATTCACTTGTGGTTACAATAATACATTTTTAGTTGTGATTCAATTCTGGGCCATAGGGAGTGTACTTTGCACGGGTGATTGAATTAATTTATGTTAAGATCCAAATGTCGAATATACAAAATTCATAATACAAGATGTATGATGGGTACCGATATACCTTAGTCTTCAATATACTGAGAAATAAAATATCCTCGAGGTAGTTTTACACCATACAATATTTCTCAAGGAACCACTCCGAAGGATAGAAGGAAGTGAAAGTTAAAAGCTAAAACAAAAGGAAACTAACACCGTCAGCACCATCTTGTCAACAGTGGTCTCTCACTTTGATCCAAACCCCTACTTAATTTTCAATAGAAGTGATCCATTCTCCATTAGATGCCTCTATATAAAGCCTCTCATTTGATAACCCTAGGGTTTGTTGATATGTGAAGTCAACATTTGAATAAGCAGGTGGTGACCAAGTTGGTAGGTTGGACAATTAACCCGAGCGTGGATCTCTAGGTAGTGATTAGGCCTCGTCGGAACAAATTCCGTACGAGTTTGTACTACATGTTTTTGAGGAGTTAGTACACATGTTTTGTACTACACATGGACTTCTACTACACATGTTTTGTAGTACATGCAGGTTCGTACTAACGTGGTTATGTGCTATGTATTTTTCCTATATAAGGAACCCCTGAATTGTAAAGTAGATTATTGAGTTGTACTCATTGTACTCATTTTTGTGCTTGTGTGTGGCAACTGCCATTATTGTAATTGCGGATTAATTCCTTGATAATAAAATACTGAAGACCTTTTCCCATGGTTTTTTTTAACTTGGTGATTTGCCAAGTTTTTCCACGTAATATCTGTGTATGTGTCTTGAATCTATTTTTCTTTCACTGTGATTATTTCTCTCTGCACGCTGTTATTTTTCAATAGGGTTTGGGTAAATTCTTAAATTGCCTAATACATATTAGGTCCTAATTACCAATTTTAACTCATTGTACAATTTATCTGATTGATCCAACAGACAAATTACCCATTGGGCCTATCCTATCTGAACATGGGTTATGTGCACCACAAGTGGGCTCTTCCACAACCCCATATACAACATTCCACCACCCTTACCATGTTTCATCGTTGAATTATGTGAGGAACAAGTAGTAAGCCTTTTACAAATCTATGTACACTTGACACCATGTTTGATCATCCATCCATCCATCCATATGCGATCTTAATAGGTTATGGTCCTTGATATATGCTTCTTTTATGATACTGTGATTGCACTGGTCCATAGCTGATGCTTTGTGTATCACTATATCCATGATATTTGCTTCCTTTATTCTATGCATGTTTATATTTGTTTCTCTTTTGATGCTTCACAGTATACCTCAATGATTTTTGTCTCTCATGGTGATGTGGATCCCAATATACCACAACCTTTATAGACAGCTTCGTTTTCTTTTGCCTTGGTCTCATCAACCTTGTGTTCCACCCGCTCCTCTAGCTCGAGTAGGTGAAGGGTGTGACTTACCATTGCTAGTTGCCAAGTTGTCATGCTCTTTTTCCTCTTCTTTCTCATGCTCTTTTTCCTATTCTGTCTTATGCTCTTCTTCAAATTCTTACTTTTGCTTTTGTTCAATCTCCTCGTGCTTTTCTTCAAATCCCTTCATATGCCATTCTTCTATTCCCTGTCCTTTTCCATAAGATATTTTGTATATTCTTCATTGTTTTCTTGTTCAAATTTCTCTTTATACTATTCTTCTGATTCTTCCTTGAAATCTTTCTTATTGTCTTTTGTATATTCTTCATTGCCCTCTTCAAATTTCTTCTCATGCTTTTCTTCAACTTTCTCCTTACACTCATCCCTTCTTTGATGAATAATACCCTGCAATTGCATTTTTTTTGTGTACCAAAGTTTCATGAACATTTTTTTGTACATTAATTTAAGAAGTGCCGGAAGTCTTTAATAAAGGATATCCAAGAATGGCATCCAAACCATCAATAGGAATAGCATACAAATTTGATTGACAAACTTATTTGTTCATAGTGAGTTTTTTTAGTTTTTAATTTACAAATTTGTGTAATCTTGCATTGTCAGGTTCCTTGATTTTAGGCTATAGATTGCTTATGCTGAGGCATCAATCTATGTGGTGCCCTTGCATAATTTGTTAGTAGACGTACTTAAGGTACACCCTTAATGCACCTTGGATTCCACAATTACAGGTTCTCCCTTATGGTCGTAATACATTGAACCTGGACCACCTTGTGTATAATAAGAGGGTTGACATGAGATAAAGTCAACCGAAGGCTGGGCCATCATATTGTACAAATAGATGGGGATTGTGCCCTATCACTCATTATTTATGTGCAATAGTTATAAATGGTACACTCAATGAACCATCATATCTTGTGTCTCTTTCTGTTCTATCATCGCCTGTTATTGTGGATGCTTATGTGTTGAATGCTATGGGGTGAAAATGGGTGGATAATGGAGTAGAGTAGACATAGATCTTGTCTCAAGAATATTTTTAAGATTTAAGTAGATCATGGAGGGTATTATTATTCTGTCTATCATGGTTCTAGCGTCTAGGTGTTAAACTCCAAGGTTTTGAGAAGCGAAGGAGCAGATTGTGGAGCCATAAAGTGTGACCAAGTCTTACAGTTAGAGTATGAAGGACAATTGCAAAATCAGGAGTTTGAAGGTGAATTTTGCGGATTTGTTCTGGTTAGTGTTAGATTGGCTATGGTTCGAATGACGGCTTTTAACTCTTCACGGTTTGCATTTAATTGAAGATTAGGGGTTTTTCCTAAAACCCTCTTTCTGGGAGTTGCATGACAACTTTGCAAAATAGTCTATCTATTTAGAATCTAAGTTAAAATATTGAGGGGTCATGTTTTTGCAAAAACTTTAGATCTGTTGTTTTGACCTCCATTTCTTCAGTGGAAGTTCTGTGCTCTTTTTCCCAAAATTAAAAAATTCAATATTCAAATTTGAAATATTTTAAAACATTCCCGTGTGAGTTTGATTTGTTTAAATATTTTTTTGGTGCTCCTCTTGAGTGCTGATGGAGCTGAGAAAGTGGTGGCAGTTTGAGTGGAGAGGGTCTAAAGTGGCGGTGGTGTTGTTTGAGCAGTTTTTTTTAAACAAAAAATCTCTTGAGCACCACTGATGTTGCCACAAACAACATCAGCAAGAGCAGAGCTACTGTGTGACAAGTTGACAACTTAGTAGTACAGGAGTGAGGCTGAGCTTCCACCTGAGAGTTTGAGCCGAGTCACCACTGTGAAAGCATAGGGCAGGTAGAGACGGTGAGCCACAGCTGGTAGGAAGAGGCAGGTAGAGGATGCTTTGAAAGTTTGGGCAAGTGTGGGCAGGGAGCTGGTGGTATGTGAAGTGCGGAGGAGCTTTGTTTGGGAGGAATGCAGACAGGCTCTGGAAAGGGTGCACAAGATTAGCAGGTGGAGGAGCTTGCATGCCGTGTTTGAGGCGTAATGTTCAAGGAGCTTGAGGGAGGGTACAAGCTGCAAAAGCAAAGACATAGAAACAAAATTTGGAGAATACCTGCAACGAAAATCCAGCCAAGGATATTCATTGCCGTCCTGGTGTCTAGCCTACCTGGTAAGTTACAAGCTTGCAATTTATAGGTCAGGGGTTTAGTACTTGGAAAATATTTTCGCAAACAAAAAAATGAGAAAATCTGATTTTATTCCTTATCAACAAATCAAAAGAGGAAATGTGGGAAAGAAGGTACAAGATATTTTTCTTTTTCAGTGTGAAATATTAGACTGGCAAGAGCTTACTAAGTCACAAGGTTCGAGTTTGAATTCGAGCTTGACGAGGATAAAATTCAATTTGAATTCGAGTTCGGATAAAAATCAAAATAAAAAATATTCAAAATATAATTATAAAAAAAATTTAATTAAAAATTAAAAATATTTAATTAAAATAATTAAAAAATCTTAAAAAAATAAAAAATAAAAATAAAAATAAAACAAAATTATAAATTTTAAACAAAATTAAAATGATAAAAACGAAACATAAAATAAAATAAATTAAATTAAAACCAAAATTTCACCGTATTTTATTTTAAAAAGTTTAAATACATACATATCGACTATAAAAAAGAGTTTTGATCGGTGCAGGTTTTGCGAATAGCAAAGAAAATCTCGTTTCAAGTTTTAGTCAATCAGAAAAGAAACAGAATGGTTTGTTGCTCTGCTTGCTTCCCTTCTGAAAATGAGAATCAGATGGATGCACAGGCAAATAATTGAAGAGCTGAGCTGAAGTCGCTGTGAAGATCGGATGGATGCAGAGTGTTTTGTCTGCTGTCGATAGTGCCTGCATCAACCTCATTGACCCTTCCCGCATCGATTCTACCTCTCCCGTGCCCTACCTGTGTGTCCAAGCCTGCCCAGTCTCTGCCCGCGTTGTCCAAGGCTCAACCCTCGCTGCTCCACCACATCACGCACAGCTAACAACAGAGATAACCCTCATGGATCCATCACAGAGTACAGCAAAGACACATCTGGGTGAAGCCCTTTTTTGCTGCTTGTTTTTTTGCTGATTTTAGGTGATTTTAATTGACAGCTGAAAAAATCGACGAATTTCGATTTTCGAGCTGAAAAATGGTGATTTTTGTGATATAGAGAGCTTAGAATTCCAGCTCCAAAGAGTGATCATTAAACAGAGGCAAATTTGGTAAAATCAACAAAACAAGGTGCATTTTGTGTGTTTTTTAACTTTTTATTGTATTGTTGATCTTTCAAAGTAATTAAGAGAAAACTTCAAAAGGCCATATCTTTTCTGTCTGGGTTCTATTTTCAAACTGTTTGAAGTGCCAGAAAGCTCTCTCTGAGATATCCCTTTTCAGTGCAAAATATTAGTCTGAAAAGAACTTAGAATTCCAGTTCCAAAGAGTGAGCATTAAACAGGCAAATTTGGTAAAATGAAAAAAACAAGGTGCATTTTATGTGTTTTTAATTTTTTATTGTATTGTTGATTAGCAGAAAACTTCAAAAGGCCATATCTTTTCTGTCTGGGTTCTATTTTCAAACTGTTTGAAGTGCCAGAAAGCTCTCCCTGAGATATCCATTTTTAGTGTGAAATATTACTCTGGCAAGAGCTTAGAATTCCAGTTCCAAAGAGTGATCATTAAACTGGAAAATTTGGTAAAATGAACAAAACAAGGTGCATTTTATGTGTTTTTAATTTTTTATTAAATTGTTGATCTTTCAAAGTAATTAGCAGAAAATTTCAAATGGCCATATCTTTTCTGTCTGGGCTCTATTTTCAAACTGTTTGAAGTGCCAGAAAACTCTCTCTGAGATCTTTGCATTCTAATTGTCTATGGAAATATGTTGAGGTTAAGAAGCAATTTACAGATAAAGAAAGGTAGAAGGTTGGTTGTCTGAGATCTTTGCATTCAAATTTTCAAGATGTATATTTATGTATCTTGACCTTGCTGTTTTTATGCTAAATTGTACTTGATTGTCCAGCGATTGTCTAGTGTGACAAAAGGAACTTTAAAACTTGTGCCCACGTTTTGTTGCAAGATCTGTTGAAATGTTGTCAGTATATTTTTGCCTAGGTCTTATGTCTCTTGAATCTCTTAATACTTACTATGTGAGGACCTAAATCCAGCGAGGAAGATATTAATATCATTTTAGTTCACATAGAAATACTGATTTTGCTGAGGCTTTTCACGACTTTGCATTATTATGTTTCTCTCTAGATTAAGAGCAACTATTCTGTTTTTTGTTTTCGAGTGACCATTAGCAGTGCGTAGAGTCCCACACATTATCTTTTTACTGGGAGAAGTCTCAATCTGGCATTATTCAATGGTGCTATTTCTGCATTTGAGAACTAATTTTTTCAGTTCATATGTTCCTTACTAATTTTTGTTAGCTACGATCTTTCATTTCTTTTCAGTTCTGTTATGTTCGAGCTTTGTCCTACCACTAATTTTATGTGGCTTGCAGAACATGAAGGACAATCCCCCATGTAATACTCTTTTCATTGGTAATCTTGGTGAGCTTACAAGTGAAGCTGAGTTGCGAGGACTTTTTAGCGTGTATGTAAATGAGTTTGATCTGCTGAATAAGTGCATTCACAGTTTGTGGGCTATTTTTGACAATCTTTCTTTTCACCAGCCTTTTATGCCAGTAGTTGGTGGGTCATTTTAATGTAATGAATTGTGGTTAGATGTATGATTAGACATTCCTTACGTTTGCTCTATTATGCAGACAACCAGGCTTTAAACAGATGAAAGTGTTGCGGCAGGGAAGAAGCACAGTTTGCTTTATAGAATTTGAGGTATGCAGTTTTTAGAAAGTGTGTGTGTTAAAATTACATAGTCTGTGGATGATTGCTGTATGTCTGGACTGGCATGTACCTACAAGGAGAGAAGATGATTAGTGTTCGGTGTTAGTTTGCTTGTTTTGATAGCTGCATTTTCAATTTCATTTTTGCTTTTTCAATCTGTCTGAATTTGTTGTATGTCCAAGTTTTTTATTCAGCCTACTTATGTACAAATATTGTATGTCCGATCCCATTCTAAATCTGTCTCGAGCTGTCCAGGATGTAAATAGTGCAGTGATTGTTCACAACAATTTGCAAGGTGCTGTACTCACTAGCTCAGATAGGGGCGGTATGAGGATACAATATCCTTTTCAGCTTAATGAAAAATTTAAATTTCATAGTATGAGTTGTATATAAGCTTGCTGGATGAATATATTTGTTTCTTTCTTGACAATAAAAAACGTATTCGAAGAATCCCTATGGAAGGAAGAAAGATGGACCACAACATGCTATTGGATTTGCTCCTGGTATGCCCTTGCCAAATTTCAATGGTGTACCTACAACAGCAACACAGTGACACCATAGTAAAGCTGATGACAACACCACCAAAAGGGACGTATTCTGCTCTTTAACGCTCCTTTTGAAGCATGCAATTTAGAAATCAATGACATCTTCAGCATCATATTGGTGCATCTAATTGCATCATTGTTATTCGTTATCATTGATATTGTGGTCATCAGCATTTTTTTTTTTTTTTTGCATTTGATCATTATTGTGATCATTTGTGCCATATCATCTATGATAGGTATCATAATGTATTTCACATCTGCTAGGGAAAATATGGAGATTTGCATTGGTATCAAGCATGAAGAAAGACTGAGGAATTGCTTTCTATTCATGGGAGGGAAGTGCATCAGATTGTATGTCCAAAAATAGTGTTTTCTTATTACACATGCAGCACAATTCAAGTTCTTCATACATTAGCAATGGATTTTTTATAGGAACATCTGCATGCAGAATTCAAAAAGAGCATTTATCATTCTCATGATGTGCTTGGTTATGCCGCCTTCTTTGAGTCTTAAAGGCATGGGCTATGGGGATCGCTTACTTCTGTGCTTCAATTTTAGCCTTTAGGGTTCAAGATTATTGACCGCCTGCCCAAATATTTTGGTAGTAGAAGTGCATCTTGGTATTTTTTCACATTCCAGAGTATTTTAAATATGCATTTTTTGTTGGTACTTTCCGCAAAGAAGTTTTATCATTTCTCATATTTAGTAGGTGGTAGCAATACACTAATTTCAAATGTAATGCAGAACACATGCTATTTTAGTGTGGATGCCCATTTCAAATGCTTTTGTACCAAAAGAATTTTAGTTGAACCGTATCATTCTTGTTTTTTGAAGAGAATGTCGAAGTGTAGTTGCATTAGAAAACTTTTCAAGTTATTATATCTTTGAATTGGGTGATTGCTTTTTTATTGTGATTTGTTTGTTTATATTGGTTTCATGTGTGTATATTTGAAATATAGGTTTTAGATCAGGTAAGATGAACATGGTATATCATTTTATTGTTGTTTTTCATACCTGTTTGAGCTTTTGGACATGTTGACTTTAGTTGTCTTTTTAAAAGTTTTTTTGTATATATTCTATGAAGAAAGACTGAGGAAAGAATGAGGAATCGCCTTCTATTCATGGGAGGGAGGTGCATCAGAATTGTATGTTGAGAGATGGTGTTTCCTCATTATGTTTTGCACAATTCAAGTTCTTCATGCATTAGTAAAGGACTTCTTATAGGAACATCTGCATGCAGAATTCAAAAAGAGCATTTATCATTCTCATGTTGTGCTTGGTTATGCAGTCTTAAAGGCATGCGCTGTGGGGATTGCTTACTTTTGTGATTCACTTTTAGCCTTTAGGGTTAAAGATTATTGACTGCCTGCCTTAATCTTTTGGTAGTAGAAGTGCATCTCTTCATGCTTGATATTTTCTCACATTTCAAAGTTTTTTAAATATGCATTTTATGTTGATACTTTCTGGAAAGAAGTTCAATCATGTCCCAGATTTAGTAGGTTTGTAGCTATACTCTAATTTCAATTGTATTGCAGAACACGTGCTATTGTAGTGTGGATGTCTGTTCGAAATGCTATTGTACCAAAACAAAATTTAGCCGAACCATATCATTCTTGTTTTTTGAAGAGAATGTCAAAGTGAATTTGCATTAGAAAAGTTTCCTATTTATTATGGATTTGAATCGTGGGAATGCTTTTTTTATTGTGACTTGTTTGTTTATATTGGTTTGATATATTTATTTGAAACATAGGTTTTAGATCAGCTAAGACGAACACATATCATTTCATTTTATTGTTGTTTTCCTTAACGGTTTGAGCTTTTGGACTTATTGACTTAAGTTGTCTTGTTAAAAGTTTGGTTGTATATATTCCATCCAGAAGTTGGGTTGCATGAGCTCATGGAGTGTGGAGGCTTCGTATATTCCACATCTTCACAATTTTCGTTTGAGGCCATGTGAACTCGAGATACCTTAAGATGAATACATTTCATTCATTTTGTCATTGTTTTTCTTATCTGTTTGATCTTTGAGAGAGTTCGACTTTGGTTTTCTTGTTACAATGCTTCTAAATCTGATGCCTTTAAAGTTCTTTGTTGTAGTTTCAGTATTTCCAACCTTTTTGCGAGTGTTACATTTCCTTGTAATTATTTTTAATTTTTTTGATTTACTATTTTTTTGATGCAATTATCTTGATTTTTTTTTGAACTTCCTATGGATTGGAAGCCATGCTACATATTGTAGGTGTGGGGTTTCTGTGTTTCTAGATGTGTTGTTTTTGTTACTAATGGCTCCTTTGACCTCCAGACATTGTCCCATTCATGAACCAGAGTCGTCGGGATCATTCAGCAAAATCCATGAATTCTACTTTTGTAGAACCGGCTTGAGAAAGCACACGTTGTTTATAGCACTATGATGTAGAGCTGAAAGGATATATAGCTGAATAATTGTCCTTGATTATGATGCTTTGCTAATTAAGTTATAAGGATATACAGTGGAATAAGTATTTGACTATGATGCATTACTAGTTGAGAGTGGGATTCGACAATTCACTATAATATTCATGTATTATAAATAATTTTTTTTCCAAGTTGAAGCTTATTAAATAATAACAAAACAAGTGCAAGTACATATTAAATAATGACCAAAGAAATCTTTTAACATTTTGTTGTCTTAAAATTAAAATATTCAAGCAAAATGTTTACTACACAAACCAGAAGTCATATTGGTTGGGATAATCAGTTTTACAGAGGTTTAAATAACTTATTTATATTTCCATTGAGTTTATTGCCCATTAGGGTTAGGCCTTGATGCCCGCTAAATTCAAAAGAATAATTCTTCATTTTTCAAGATCTTGCGTGCAAGTTTTATGTACAAAGTAAGATTAGAATGATGCCAGAGTTTTTTTATGTTTATATATCATAAGGGGGTCTGTGTTCATTTTTCAAGAGCTTGCGTGGGAGCTTTGTGTACAAAGTAGGATTAGAATGATGCCATAGTTATTTTATGTTTATATTTCATAAGGGGATTTGCCTTCATTATAAGACATTGGATGTGTAACAATGCCCAAAATAAGAGAATGGATATGGATGTGGGATGGGGACAGGGATGTGGATGTGGTTGTGGAATCAAGGAAATAGGGCAGGAGGGTCGGAATGTGAAATTAAGGTAACAAGACATTAGGATTATTTTAATGTTTATTTTTTTCTGTTTTTTGCATTTTTCAAAGATAGAAATTCCATAATGTTTTGCATGTCATTTTTAGAAAGTTTATGGTAATTTGGGTCTAACCATCTATGTAAGCACAACTGATTTATGGTATTTGTATGACATTTGAACTTGGAAGATCTATGATAAAGTGAATTGTAATAATAGTTTTACTATAACAACAAAATATTTTATAGTTTTAAGTGTTATTTTAATATTGCTAAAGGGATCTAACCTAGTATTGTAAGCACAACTGATTTATGGCATTTGTATGATATTTGAACCTAGAAGGTTCATGATAAAGTGCATTGTAATAATAGTTTTATTTTAACAACACAATATTCCATAGATTTTTTGTGTTATTTTAATATTGTTGAAAGACTCTAACCTAATACTGTAATTGTTTTGGAGTGAGTTATGAAGTTATTTCACATTGTAATTAATATAATTAAATGACAAATTATAATTGATGAGAGCAAGATGAATTTAGTATATATATATGTCAAAAGAAGTTTATATTGTTGTGTAAAATATACATACATGGAATTATGCAAAACAAAATATTTATATTAGTTTCATTTTGTTTTCATTACATATGTATACATGTTAGAAGAGGCTTATATTGTTGATGTGTGTAAAATATACATATATATAATTAAGCAAAACAAATTCTTATTACTAGATTCATCTTGCTTTCATTGTATATAAATATATATGATGTAGAATATACATGTAATTAAAAGGCTTGTTTTGCTTAGTTACGTGTATGTGTATTTTACACATAACATCAATAATATAAGTTTTTTTTGGTGCAAATTATTTGGAAAATCTTATAAATTTGAATGTATCATATATGGTTTAGTGAAATATTATTATTTTTCAAATGATGAAAACAAGTGAATATATATATATATATTTTTCTACATGTATTTATATTTTACATTACATCAAGAACATGAACTTTTTTTTAGAGTATATTATTTCAAATATCTAAAATACATTGAGCCTATCACACATACTTCAATAAAATATTATTACCGAAAAGATAGTATAAATTTTGTGCACTGTCATTCAAACATTATTACCAAAAAAGATGGTACAAATTTTTTGCACCAACATTTAAGCAAACCTAGCATATTCATATTTTTGTCACATTTTTAATCATGTGTATTAAGATTGCCACTCATAAGCTTAGATGCTTACTCTTAGTGTTTAATATTTGCCTTAAATGTAAATCATCACTTTGATGACCAAGTTTAAAGAGGGGACGTAATGTACTTCATGACTAATGGGGTCTACAAAGAAAAGTAGCACTATTTTAAGTGATATTGGTACTACAAAAGATGTTTATAAAAAATTCTTTTATCAAATGTTATTAATGTATTGTTAATCACAATCAAACATTATTTATATTTTGATAATTTATTCAAATTTTCATGGTCACTTTTAATTAAATAAATATATTTTTGTAGGATTTTTTATTGCGCTTTTAGTTATCACTTTAATGAGGAATTTTCATTTATAATCATGTTGTATTTTTTTTCATGTATATCAGTAATTAATGATAAAGCATTTACAAAACCACTTCTAACAAAAAATACAATACATCAATGTATAGACTTTCACCTTTAAACTTGTTTGGGACTAGTTATACTTTTAGATGTAAGATCTTTCTCCTATTAAAATATACATTTCATTATTTATTAACTCATCTAAAATAAAATAAAAATTAACATACAATTAGACAAAATGAACTTCGTAATTCAAATAATCTTAAAAAACATATCAATCTAAGAAATTAGTAAAACCATATTTTTCAAAATTATACCAAATATTAAAAGATTATATATCCAGCGTCTTACAAATCCTTTCGAAAAAAAGATCAACAGTAAATTGCAAGCAACCTTCTTTATATATAAAAAAGGAGCTCCATAATTCAATGTAAACCCACATCCATGAAATTCATTCCATCCAAATGCAACATTTAAGTGTCAGTGTTTTGTCCTCTATGGTTCCTTGGGAACCTCAATCTACTTTAGTCTTCTTAAATTTCACATGCAAACTTTTGTGCAAACCAAAACCTCGTCCTCCTTCGAAGTTGACCGTTCCAAATCCTTGAAAATTTCAATATGTTGTTACTCCAAATCCTCAACCTCCTTTAAACCACTAACACTTATGAACACTCGTCCGGACAGTTGCTTGTATGGCTTCATAAATCAACGTGTGCCACAACCCGAACGAATATCTATGCCCAAGGCGCCTCTTGCAAAGGACATGGCTCCATTCTGATCTCTTGGGCAGTGAAGGAATAAGCTTGGGATTTATGCTCAAAATTTGGCACTGAAGGCGCTTTCAGAATCCTTTATGCCCTTGCATTGATGGGTAAAGGTGTACCACATGAATATCTATGCCCAAGGCCTGTTTGGAACCACAAGGACCAGTTCTGATCTCTTAGGCAGGGCTTGAGCAAGCTTGAGATTTATGCTTTAAAAAATTGGTAGTGGAGGCCCTGCTTTCGGAATCCATTTTCGAGCTTGACAAAAGATGACCCTTACACTTTAGGAGAGAAGCAAGCTTCTATGTTTAAGAGAGAAGCAAGCTACTATGTTATGACCAACTTTTTTACATTGAAAAGCATTTAAAGGGTAACCCCTCAAAATCTACATGTTGAAGCCACTCTCCATATTTAAAATAGATCCGGGCATAATAAATAATAGGTTGGAAAATTTCTATGAGAACACGTACTCTCAAAAAAATGGATTGAGATCCATCCGCATCGGGATCGATCTTTACAAATTGACCATCCTTCTCCGCTAGGAATTTGACCAAAATTGGGTTTCTCATAACTAAGGGAAGATGATGAAATCTGATCCAAATGAGAACCCTGTTAAAAGACTCCACCGCTCGGTCAAAAAGGGTTCCCTGTTGGGATATGAATAACCAGAAGCACACAATTGATTACCAAATACAAGCAACTTAATATGCAGAATTAACAAGAATCAACAAGTAACTAGAATCCAGAAATAACACAAGATATGAGAGACAATACACAACTTGTATTAAAACTCTTACAGAAAAGAATACAATAAAGAAGATGCCACTTCTTCTCCACCACCTCTTCAGAGGCTTTTCACACCTCAAGTGAATAGTAATTCTCTCCTCAAAGCTCTCTCTCTTAGGTCCCAACACCCAACTCAAACACTGAGTTGGTGTTCACCTTATACCTGTGCTCCACGCACACCACAAGTGCTCCACGCACTCCACAAGTACACAAACGTACTCCAAGTAGATCTCCCTTGAACCTGCAACAACCTGCACCTCAATAGACCTTACTTATGGAAGGATCTTCCTTGCCTTCCTCTTTGCTCTGAGTACACACCTGTACTCCAAGTAGATCTCTCCTGATACTGCTCCCTGTTGTGTTGCTGTCTTCTCTGACTTTGCACACCTGCAAATCAGTCTGATTCTGCACACCTGTGAACCTTGACCTTGCACACACATACACCTGCATATCAATGATCTTACTTACCATGTAGATCTATAGAAGCCATGCTCACCTGATGACCAAGATCATACACTCCTGAAGAACCCTGCTGATTCTCCAACCCAGCACCCACCTTGGTACTGTGGCACTAGGAGGAACACACCATTGCTCACCTCACACACAGAAAGAGCTTATAATATTGCTCTCTTACTCTCTAGCACAAGTTTACAATACAACCATGAGTCTAATAAATAGAACTCATCCAAACAATAATTAGACACCTAATACAATAATTAGATCTGCAGCTCTCAGTCTAAAATTAGCTCTCATCATGCAAACACTTGGTTCGTCAACTAACTGCCCGTAATATACTCGCAGTCGAACCACACAGGCGATCGATGTCGGTCCCTATCTGCCTGGAGGTCACCGACGCCGACCGATCTCTAATCGACGTCGGTTGCCTTCTGATTTAATACTGCCGACGTCGGTTGGCCTGACCGACGCCGGTGTCTGTGACACTCCGCAACCCTTCTGCAACCTCCTCCATGTCTGCATCAGTGAAGCTTTTAGCTCCACAACCTAACAATCTCCCACTTGGAGATAAACAGTTGCACTGTACTTGTATCTGTACCCTATCTAATTTGTTCTCTGATTTGTATTTCTCTTCAAGCTCAATCCTAAAGACAACCCACCATACAACCTGTGGTGTACCTCCTGTCATTCGAGTAACCTACTGCATCCGAACGTATAATCCCATGTAGTGAAGTCCTGACCCTAAATAACATGAATCCCTGCTGCTGGGCCCTCTCAAATCTCTGAGAATCCACTTCCCTGAACTGGCTCCTAACTCTCTGACAACACCCACTGCTTGGGCAAACTCAGGTCTATCTCAGACCTCATGTGATTTCGGACACTGAACTGTCCAACCCTTAGTGTGCTCCGGCCCTGCATCCTGTGCCTCGCCAACCCCTGATTCACATCAGCTTCCACTGGAGACAAAATCAACCTGTGATCTCCATGTCTCTCATGCCGAAGAATTTCACTGCTCCAAATTCTTCATAGCAAACCACTGAACTAATCTTACCCTTAGCTCAACAAAACCCTGTATGTACACCTCTACTAGCTAGCATAATATCTACATACAGTAACAGAATGATGTTGCAATCATCATCCCCCTGATAAGTCAAACCACAGTAGTTATCCTGACATTGACTAAAGCCATGCTTCGTCTTCCACCTGTCAAACCCTGTACCACTGTCTTGCAGCTCCCTCAAGACCATATGACCGGCCTTCCGTCTCACGTATCCATTCTCTCTATTATTCAACTAAGGAATCCATTCGTCTCCCAGTGCTAACATACCGGCTGACAACCCTACCAAATCTCCCACTTGGTTCTGCATCATATACCTGCCACGCTCCCACTGTTTCCTGGATCCTTCTTGCTCTGCAGTAAGCAACGAGTGTAAAGAAGAACAATGAATTTGAGGCTTACTTATGTCTTCAGTCCTCCGTATGGGTGTTTGAGACTTCTTGACAGCTTGCTGTCCACCCAAAATCCGTTACAGTGACCGACCTCGATCACCACACAGTCTGCATCTGACCGACATTGATTCCTGCGTCTATCCTGACTACCAACCCTGTCGACGTCGGTGTCCTCCTGCTGCCGACGTCGATTTTTGTGACCGATGTCGGTCTTACCTACTGCCGACGTCAGTTTTTCTGTCGATGCCGGTACCTGTGTTTCCTGTGAGTGATGACTTTTTACTTGCGAGCTCCTTTGAATCAATCTCCATGTCCAAACTGCCCTGCTCAGAAGTATCCAGCCCATCCAATGGTCTCTGTCCGCCATCTCCTCCAAGAACACCAAGGCTTTCCAGTTCTTAAGCCTGTCAAATATATCTGTCTTCTGCTTAAGAACATGCATCTCCTTCCTGCTCATGTGACCAAGCCTACGAAGCCACGTCTCCACAACAAAAGAAGAATCAGTAATATAAACAAGTAGATAAAGAGCACCTATTTTCTTACCACCAGCGAATTCAAGTGCATTTGCTGTGAGAGTTCTCATGCATCTCTCATCACCCAACTCTTTTGAAGAAATTAACTATATCTCCAAACCTGGGACTTGCATGACCTCCTTCAACACCTGTGTGTTGGCCGCCTGCAATTTCAACTTCACTTCCCCTTTGCCAATTCTTTGGCAAGGCTCACCAACTCCTCTCCCTGGGGCTGCATGGAAAGAGGCAACCGAATCTGTTATCCAAGATTCAACTTTATCCAAGAAACCTCTCAGAGCATCCTGTGCCACATCCCTTGCAACATCTGCTTCTTCAGTTCCTTCTTGCTGATCTTCCACAAACCAACAATCTTCTTTTACCTGCTCTTTCTTTCCATAGAACCGTAAGTGACCATCTGTGCTTTTCAACTCCTCCATTCTTAGCTTACTTTGATCTGCCATTGCTCTACTCCCACTCAATTAGAAATCCCTGAGAGTGACCTGTAACCAAACACAAAACTGCTTCCTGCAACCTTAGCTCTGATACCACGTGTTGGGATATGAATAACCGGAAGCACACAATTGATTACCAAATACAAACAACTTAATATGCAGAATTAACCAGAATCAACAAGTAACTAGAATCCAAAAATAACACAAGATATGAGAGACAATACACAACTTGTATTAAAATTCTTACAGAAAAGAATACAATAAAGAAGATGCCACTTCTTCTCCACCACCTCTTCAGAGGCTTCTCACACCTCAAGTGAACAATAATTCTCTCGTCAAAGCTCTCTCTCTTAGGTCCCAACACCCAACTCAAACACTGAGTTGGTGTTCACCTTATACTTGTGCTCCACGCACACCACAAGTGCTCCACGCACTCTACAAGTACACAAACGTACTCCAAGTAGATCTCCCCTGACCCTGCAACAACCTGCACCTCAATAGACCTTACTTATGGAAGGATCTTCCTTGCCTTCCTCTTTGCTCTGAGTACACACCTGTACTCTAAGTAGATCTCTCCTGATACTGCTCCCTGTTGTGTTGCTATTTTCTCTGACTTTGCACACCTGCAAATCAATCTAGTTCTGCACACCTGTGAACCTTGACCTTGCACACACATACACTTGCATATCAATGATCTTACTTACCATGTAGATCTCCTATAGAAGCCATGCTCACCTGATGACCAAGATCATACACTCTTGAAGAACCCTGCTGATTCTCCAATCCAGCACCCACCTTGGTACTGTGGCACTAGGAGGAACACACCATTGCTCACCTCACACACAGAAAGAGCTTATAATATTGCTCTCTTACTCTCTAGCACAAGTTTACAATACAGCCATGAGTCTAATAAATAAAACTCATCCAAACAATAATTAGATACCTAATACAATAATTAGATCCGCAGCTCTCAGTCTAAAATTAGCTCTCATCATGCAAACACTTGGTTTGTCAACTAACTGTCCGTAATATACTCGCAGTCGAACCACATAGGCAACTGACGTCGGTCCCTGTCTGCCTGGGGGTCACCGACGTCGGCCGATCTCTGACCGACGTCGGTTGCCTTTTGGTCTAATACTGTCGACGTCGGTTGGCCTGATCGACGCCGGTGTCTGTGACACTCCGCAACCCTTCTGCAACCTCCTCCATGTTTGCATCAGTGAAGCTTTTAGCTCTACAAGATCCATCCTCATCGGGATCGATCTTTACAAATTGACCATCCTTCTCTGCTAGGAATTTGACCAAAATTAGGTTTCTCATAACTAAGGGAAGATGATGAAATCTGATCCAAATGAGAACCTGTTAAAAGACTCCACTGCTCGGTCAAAAAGGGTTTCCAAAGGCATAAAACTAGCCCAGTCCTACCACGAAAGCAAGGGCCATTGATAAAAACAAAATCTCTATCTTCTTTGATTTGAAATTTTATTAGCAAAATATCATTCAGAAGTGGAGTGAAAAGAGAGCACACGATGCCATTCTAATTGCTTTCCATCTGCTTGGTGATTTTTTTGACCATTTGCCCACAAGTCTTCCCACAAGGGAGCAACTCTTCATTTCCTTTGAGATCTGGTCCATGCAGTCCTTTCGAAGGCACAGTTCCATCGCGTTCTTATCCATTTGAAGAGGATATATCCCAAAGACAAAGGCACCAAACTTTGGTCAACTTGTTCCTGGGTGTATGATCCCTCCTGTCACTCTTCTCTAGCAGACAAGTCCTTCACGACCCTTCACTGGAAATGCCCCAAACCCTCACTTCTTTGGCATGCCTTCGGAGGGGATAGATGATTAAGTTCCTTAACCAGAGAGACCTTAACAAAACAAGAGATGATAAATGCTATTCTTTTGAAATCTAGGATTTGCAAAAATCACCGCAAGAACGGAAGGGATTAAAGTATTTTTTGCATTCCAAAAATGCTAATTAGGCGCCATTGCTCCTTGTCGGCCCTGAGAAATGTCCTACAGAGCCCTATCCTTCATCACGATCATCCTCATCAAGCTACCCGGATTGCCCCAATAAAACTTTCTACGTAGCCCTAAGTTGTTTGGAGAAGCCTACGATTGTTTTACGTGAAACGCGAATCTTTCTGTCTTGCAGGTAGGCTAGACCCAGCTGCCACCGTTTCCCTTTGCCATTGTTGAAACGACCAATCGAGCCCATAAAACTTTGTCTTGCCATGCTCTCCGCTGCCCTAAAGGTGCAACTTAGGTCGGGGAGGATGTAATTTTTTTGTTCCGGGTTTTATAAAAAAATGAAAGTGCAAATCAAGAGTCATAGTGAATTCAAAACTATCACACTTGATTTCATCATATGTTTTGTGCATAAAGTATTAAGAACTAATATTTTGATATTTTTGATGAAGGTGAGAGTAGAAAATAAGGTGTGCTCATTCATATAATGTGGTCATGAGTTTTGTGGAGAGATGTTTCATTTCACGATGAGTTTGAGTTATGATAAAGTGGTGGGGAAACACAAGGCCATATTAAACATGAAAGCGGTGAAATAATTTTAGATGCGTTAAGTGATGATGGTGAGAAGCAATAACAGGGTATTTCAAGTGATAGACTCGAAGAAGTTCAAAGAGATACACATGCAAATTTCAGTGATATGTCAGATATATAAATGCAATCTTTAATTTCCATCAAACTATTTGAATTACCCAATACATGTTTGAAACATGGGTCATTGTGATGAAAATAGGAGTCAAATATCCAAGGGCCCCTCTAAAAACTTAGAGAATGCATGATGTGTCTATTTAAACAAGTCTAACAGTAATTAGACGATTTTTTTAATAGTGTTTTAACTATATAAAACCAAATTAGACAACTCTAAAACCAAATTAATGAAAAATAGAAAATTTTACTCAATAAAAGATACCTCCTATATAATATTAATTGATCGATGTAGGATGCCATATGTAAATATATAAAGATACAAATATTTTCAAGCTTTTTATTTTCTCATTCTGAATAACACTAATAACAACAAACACATAATTGTTGACTAACACTGGTGCAATTATGTCACTTAAAATTACAAATGAAGTTATGAAAGATTTAACATGAGCCTAATAGATTTGAATTTTACAACTATGGAGCTCAAAGCCTTGTTGCTACCTTTGATCTTGAATAGAGATATGTTCTTTATATTCATAGAGATATGCGTAGAGATAGATTACAAAAATGGTTAGATCAAACATTAGTCGTGAAAAACACAAAAAATGCATAAGAACATAACAATAGGCCAATCTATTCAACAGGGTGTGCAAATGACAATCAAGAATTCAATGAAAGAAAGCAAACATACATTACCTTCCCAAAGAGCATCCCATCATCCACAAGTGGCTCAAAGCATGCTTTTCCCCTTGATTTGGTGATCAAGTCTTCAACAATGGTGCAAAACAGGGTCTTCCACCATCTCAAAAACACCAAGTATAATCTAAGTTCATGATATGAAATTAATTTATGCCTATCAAATGAAGCTATCATATTGCAAATAAAACATTATAATCAACACAAAGAAAGATTGTGGAGAGAATCCTGCATTATAAGTTTACAAAAATTAAGCTTAAAAATGTGAGTGAGAGGCCTCCTATTTATAATTTTTTCAAATTGATCAGAATCAACCATGACCATCCATCTCAAGATCAAGATGTGTGGCCATGAATTAATCCAATTATGTAAATAAAATCCATAAATATTCTCATAATGATTTGGCAGGAGGGGGCATTAAAGAAACATGGGAAGCCATAATCCCAATATTTGTTGCATTTATGGCCTATCAATGCCACCCTAAAAATGATGTCACTTGATGATGCCGTTAATATGAATCAATTTTCAATAAAGAAATATTCAATAACTCCACGAAATTCTTACTTAAGCTCATAATTTGGTTTAATTTGCCTAAGTAAGATTAATCAATGTTAGTGCAATTCTTTGAAAATTGGTGCACTTCATTAATCAAATTGATCAAAAAGTCATATTATTAGGTGATAATTTGATTTGAGAATAATTAAAAGGTGATGTTAGTTGCATACGGACTGTCATCCCATTTATAACGTTGTCGACACAAAATAACACATACACATATCGTGTGCTTTCAAATTAGAAAAAAATAATGTTCCAGAGCACCAAAATGTGTTTTCATCATTTTGATTCAAAATGATTTGATCAAAGTTAATAATCACATAAAATGCATTGCCCATTTAGGGATACATTAGCCTAAATCGACACTTGTATATAACAAGCTCAAATCATTTAACATGTTTAAGTGATTTTTTCTTAATTTGTGTGTTTTTGCAAATTTCAAGTAAGATTGATCATTTCAACACAATGGTGTTAGGAATTGGATATTTACATTTTGCCCTTGTTTGAGAAGGCTTGGTGAAACATTCAATGAAGTAATATCTTTTCAAAGAAAAGAGTTGTCAAGAAGAAATTGGAAGGAAATGACCCATAATGCCCCCTCGAGAGGACATACAAGGATGAAAGAGAAGGATAGACTCTTGAAAAGAGAGAGAAAGCGACATTAACTTGTAGATCAAATTAAATCCAAATGAGCTAATGCTTGCATGCGTTGATGCCATCAATGATCAAAATATAATAAGAATAAAAAGGGCCCCAAGAATGGGCAGAGTGGAAAAGATACAGTCCAAAAATACAAGCGACACACCTTGAACACACCCAAAGCTAGAGTGAAAGTTGTGCACTTATGGAATGATCAATCCTGAGATAAATTAGACACTAAAGTATTGCCAAAATGAGGGCAAAATCCCATAGAGCTTGGAATTAGAATAAAAAGGAGAAAGTTTCTCCAAAGAGAGGAGATAATATTGTGCTCTAGTAGAGCAAATTTGGTCGCTTGATAAAATAATTTTGCCTCGATAGGGCTGATTTTGATCACTGATAATTAATTGTGCCCTAACAAAGTTGATTTGATTCAATGATTGGTTCACATGTTGTGCTCGAATTGGCAAGCATAACTCAAGGATATAACCTAATCCATAGATTAAAGATGAGTGAGCATAAACATAGAGGCGATGGTCTAATGACGAAAATAACCTTTTAACACCTAGGAATATGAGGATGCATAAAGCAATGAAAGTGTAGACACTAGACACCCGTGTTGTCCCCCAAAAATATCACTCATTTTTGAGACAACATTTGAACTATTTTGGTCCAACAGACCAAAATCCTCTCACCCCTTCTCAAAAATTGTTCTAGGCATTCAAATTCTTCATCATTCAAGCTTTTTCAGATTTCTACGGACTCTGCAGACTTGAATCTACGGACTCTGCAGGCTAAAATCTACAGACACTGTTCTACAGAATTCATAGAAAGGAATTTATGGACTCATTTCTATGGACTTCATAGGTTTAAATCTATGAACTCTACATATGTGTTTCTACGGACTCAACATGCTTGAAATCAACAGGTTCAACAGGTTCAAAGGCTTCTACAGGCGAGTTCAATCAAAAGAACAAGTTTCCAACACTTAGTCATTTTCAAGATTGGTTTAATGCCTTGGTTCAACCAAAAGAGTTCATTGGCAAGCTTATATGCAGTGTTTGAACCATTGAACCGTTGAACCTTGAACCATTTTGGTTCAACGGGTTCAGTGGGTTCAAAGGTTCAACGTCATCAACAAGAGTTAAGCGCATTTGTCAAGGTTCAAAGTTCAACCGCTTCAAGGTTCAAAGTTCAACCGCTTCAAGGTTCAACGGCTTCAAAACACTTATCAAAGAGAAGAAGGATTGAACCATTGAACTACTTTGGTTTAAAGGTTCAACAAGTTCAATGGGCCTATGGTTCAACACGATTTGGCTTAAAGCGTTTGGTTCAAGCAGTCAAGTGAATGAATGGAATACAAGAGATTGAATCGATTGAACCGTTGAACCAAAGTTGGTTCAATCGATCAGTTCAATCGACAGGTTTAAAGGGCTGCCCCAAAGCCAAAGGAAAAAGAGTCTTTGTGGAGGGCAGTGAACCAAGCCAAGTGCCCTTACGGAGGGCAACGAGCAAAAGTGAACAAAGAGAATTCTTTCAGAAAAGTGAACCAAAGATGAACAGCCCTTGCGGAGGGCATAGTTCTCTTTCAGGAAAAGAATGCGACAAAATGGTTAATTCTAGAATCCTTCAGACTTTTGGTCTGAAGAAATTCACTCGAGAAGAAAGCACGACAAAAAACCTGACGAAAAGCAGAGGCAAAGCGAAGGAAGATTTCCTTTGGACAAATTGTCCAAAAGAATTCCTTCAAACTTTTTGTCTGAAGGAAAAGTCTGCCGAAATAGAAAACCCACCGAGGAAATAAAACCCTGAAGGTTGCCCGAAAGATCTCGAAGGGTAGGTACCCTTGTGGGAGGCTCTCACCAGGGAAAGTGGACCATTTCTCAAGACACTGAAGGGCAAGTTCCCTTTGAGAAAGATCAAACCTCAAGTTGCAACGAAAGCCGCCACATGTCCCTCATAAAGATGCAGCGAAAGCCGCCATGTGTTGTCCCTCATAAAATTATAGCAAAAGCTGCCAAGTCCCGTCTTCCAAGACAGTTTCTAGTAACTTTCAAAATAGCAGAACGTGCCACGTGTCATCTACAAAGCTCGGCGGAGGCAGCCAAGTGGCAACATCCACATCTTCTTCCTTTTATTGAGTAAGGACTGTTGTGGGTCTCGAGTGAGTGGCTAAACTCTAGCGAAATGTGCCACGTGTCATCGTCTGCATGAGTTCAAAAGAGTCCCAAATGTTTCTACAGTGTTTCTATGAGCTTGGTGGAAGCCACCACGTGTCATCTTTTGCAAGACCCTTAAAAGGCACCCAAAGCCTCTATAAGTTAAGCAGATGCTGCCAAGTGTCTTTGCCTATTTCACAGTAGAAGGTGCCACGTGTCATTTGTTGAGATCAATAAAAAACATCCAAAGCAAGAGAGAAAGACATGAAGGAATGGCTAAGGAAGATGACGCGCCCACAGCCATCAAATTTAGGGAAAACAAGTAGTCGTTGGCTTTCAAACGATGACGGACTCGAACACGTCAAATTTGTGACAATGAAATAACTGTTGATCCTTGCAGGCTTAAACATAGACCCTGCAAACAAATTCAGTGACCAGCCAAAGAGATAGCTTGAAAGAGCAAATCACACAGATAAGGGCAAAATACAACCAAAAAAGGTGGAATGATGAAAGATTAGGAATATCCACACATGGGATATGTTTCTAGAAGGTGAAGCAGTCCACCAGGTGGACATCAGAGAGTGCAAATATTTAAATGGTGCAACCTGTATTCCTGCATTGAATAGAGTGAACAGCTGTGGACACATAAGGAAACACATCAAGCAGCGCATATTAAAAACTGATGCTCAATTTCAGCATAGCCTATGGACATAATTTAAAATGCATTAAAGGCATTGAATGCATCATAACACATTTTTGTGAAACAAAATGCCCAAGTCTTTCTTGGAGCACTATATATTAGACTGTCTCTTATTGTTTTGAAGAGATATTTCTCTCTATTATCAGAAATAAAACTCTGCTCAAATTGAAAGGCATTACTGAGACTTTGAGCTCAGATTGTTGATCATATTTCATTATTTGAATAAGAAAACAAGTGACTTTTCAGACTTTGTACTAGAATAGCTTGGCTATTGGGGAAATTGTTCTTATGTCTATTTTCTTAATACTTTTTTGTCCATTTAATTGAATAAGTAGAATTAGTGAAAATAATCAGAAAGGTGTCTTAAAGCCAACTGTGTAGAGACTTTGTGCCCCCACAATTGCCTTTAGTGTGTTTTCTTTCTATTCCTATGTAAAGGATCTTGGGATGACTTTGTGCCCTCATTGTCCTTCGTATTTCACTCTTTGACAGTTGAGGTGGAGACTTTGTGTTACATTTCATCCTACTGTGTTACTGCACGCTGTTATAGTTACTTGTCACTACTCGAAAGGTTCCTTTTGTTTGTTGAATAGTACTTCTGAAAGAAGAGTGCTTTCTGTCATTTCATCAAAATTTTACCTTTGATTTGTGAACATCATCTTTGAAAAAAAAGAGATGGATGGTTTATCCTATCCCTGAGTGTTATTTTCTGCTTATATATAGTATATAGCACCTGTATATTTACAAGGAACCGCCCCTTGATGAGAGGAGAGATTTGTCCCCTTTTGATGTAGAAAACTTGCACATCTGGTCGACCAATTTCCCTATGCTATGGTTGAAGAGACCTATTTTGCTTATCAATTAGTTGATTGACAAAATATTCACCCAACAGTTTTTGACGACTCTGCTAGGGATTTATGTGCAATCTGAAGCCTCAAGTTTCAAATTGAAGCAGTCCCTACCCTCATCCATTATAGACTTTAGCGACTCTATTCTATGTCTTACCCATGATCATTATAGCCTTACCATCTCCCTCCACCTCCATGTCAACTGGGATAGAATGCGCAATTTGAAGCCTCAAGCTTCAAGTTGAAGCAGGGCTAGTTCTATCCCATTTTTATTTTACAATCTGACAGATCTATGGTATACGCGAAGCCAAAGGGCTAAAGGTATTGTTGACCCTATATTTGAGTTGGTACATCAAAGTAATTTTGATTTGTTTTTGTCACCATCTTGCCTCCAACAAACTAAGAACTTTCCTCCTACTAAAGTCAAGTCTCCATTACCGTGCAAAGCCTCCATTTCTGATATTAATAAATCTTTGTCAATACTTACCCCTCTGAGATTTGTTATTCCACCTTTTTATAATCATACAATGGTAGTTCAAGGTCCTTGGGGTAACTCTTTTGGCCCACTCAATTTAACTCCACCTTTACATGAGCTACCACATAGTTCAAGAAAAAATTTCTCTAAATTCTATGGTGATGGGAAGGTTCATCCTAATGAACATATTACAACTTTTAGCATAGCCTGTGGCATAATAGGTGTGGAATATGAGGATGTAGCAGTCAGTCTATTCGTGAAAAATTTATAAGGTGCTGTTGCAGACTAGTTTTATCATCTACAGGCCCAGACTGTGACTGACTGGAACACTCTCAAAGCCAAGTTTGAAGCCAGATTCAAGCCTATAGAAGATGCACATGACCTACTAGCTCAACTCATACAAATGAAGAAGGAGCCTCATAAACCAATGAGAGATTTCATAGCCAAGTTCGACAAGCTGAGGAACAGGATTCTTGCAATTGCTCAGCCTACACCTGAGAATCTCAAATGTTTCTTCATCAACTCTCAGCTGCCTGAAGTAAGTTTTATGTTGAGACGTGCTATCCAAATAGACCTTGCTGCAACTCAGGATTTGGCTACTAAGGTAGAAGATGACCTTATCTTGGCAAAAAAAATAAAGAAAGATCATAACAGAGGTAAATCTTCTTCATCTTCTGAATATCCATCTATAGGTACCACTGATCCAATGGTACAGAAGCTGGAAAATGAGTTGCTAGCTCTCAGAAAGCAAATGGTGCAAGGGATATTTTCATCTCCTTTGTACAGAGATATGCCAAGAAGGACATTCCGTAATCATTCATACCAAGGCAATGCTACCAAAAATCAAGGATAGCCAAATCATCTTCCTCCTTCATAGGGGAAATTTGCCATTGAAGCACCCCCAACCAATTCAGCAGTTGGATATCTCAAAATAGAATCTGATTTCTCTTTCCAACCTAAATTAAACTAAGAAAATGACGTTGATCTCCTTGTAGAAGATCAAGAAGAGTCAGTTGGTGACTCCAACATTAGTTTTTTGATTACCAAGATGAACCTAGAAGTGAAGTTAAAATAGATGAAGGATCATATGCTGTGTTCACTTGGTCCAAAAATCAGTCAGCCCAATTAGCTGATAAGGAGAAAGCAAAAGAGTGACCTCAACCAACAACTTCAATTGCTAAATGAGAAACTTCTCTGCCTTTCCAGCCAAAGGACCCAGTGAGTAATAAAAAGGTAAACATCAAGCATTTCTTCATCTTCAACTTCAATTCTACAGACTAGTCCTCTCCCTCCTAAAAATTAAAAATATGAACTCCCTTCCTCTCTTCCTAGTCCATTTCAGTCATTTGACATAATTGATCATGTCAAGAAGACCAAAATTCAAATGTCTGAATTTGAATTTTTACAAGCCAATCCTGAGCAGTTGGACAGGTTGGTAGAGTGTGTGAAGAATAAAGCTGTCCCTATAGGATAAAATGCTAAAAAAGTAACTCATGATCCCCCAAGGAACATGTCCATCCCAAACAATATTGTCATTACTCCTCTAGCTGCCCTTGGAAAAATAGAGCCTTTCTATGTTTCCCTATTGATAGATGGTCACAAACTGAGCAATTGCATCATTGATTCCAGTGCTTCAAACAATGTCATGCCTACCAAAGTGGCAAAATCTCTTGGACTCACCCTGACCAAAACCTTTGGAAGATGTTTCTCCATGGAGAACAAACAAGTACCTCTGTTGAGACAAATCAAGGTTGCCCAATTTGTATTTTCAGCATTCCCAGACAAAAGAATCAAGATGATAGTCCTAGTGGCCGACGCCCCAGCATCCTATGGCATTCTGCTTGGATAAATTTTTTGCAAAGATGTTGGTGGAGAATTGAGCATGCACCTGTCTAAAGCGAGGATCCCTGTCAAAGGCATCATGCAGAGGCTACTTCCTGTAAAAGAATCAAAATATATTGTCACTCAGACATCAACGCTTGAAGCTCAAATTCTATTTGAATCTTCAGGCATGGGTAATTACTTCTTAACCATAGAAGATATTCATGTTTCAACAGATGAAAGTCCTGTAGGTGATGATTCAAGAATCAAATCAAATGAAATAATAGAAGATGTGAGAGAACAATGCAAACACATAAAAAATTTCCCTTCCAAGCAAGAAGAAATCTAAGGAACGATCAGTTTCTGATGATGTTTGGATCTTGAAATTTGATGGCAACAATTATTATACCAGCTCAGGAGCTGGGATTGTGTTGATATCTCCTCAAGGAGATATTTTTATTTCTTCATACAAGTTGCAGTTCAACAACACCAACAACACAGTTGAGTACGAATCTCTATTGCTTGGATTGAACGCTGCTTGAGATAAAGGCATCAAACTCCTTCATGCTAAAGGAGATGCTAAACTGGTGGTTTATTAGGTAAAAAACATATATCAAACCAAAAATGAAAGATTACTCCACTACCGCAATCTAATTTGGAACCAACTTGAAAGCTTTGATGCTTTCAACATCTCTACCATTCCTAGAGAATTCAATGATCGAGCTGATGCACTGGCTATTTTAGCAACCCTCTGAGTTCCTCATCTAGACTTCAAAAGAAACATGTACACTATCAAATTGGTCTTTAGACAAAGCGTGCCTGATAATTTCAATCATTAGCAAGTGTTTAATGGCGACAACCAAATCATCACCTTTTTGGAACAAAAAGACAGCTTCGAACAACTTCACTTTGAAGGCAGTAAGCTCCAAAAATTTGAATCAGCCCCTGAAATGAATTCAAATGTAGGTGAAGAATTCTTGTAGCTAAAAGGGAATAATATTCCTAAAAGACTAGTTTCTTTCGAGAAACTTTTTGATAAGCACGACAGGTTCATCAAACAACAACAAATGGATTCAAACTCCTCCCAAGGGTTTGATTAGATAAATTTGGATACCAAGGAGAATCCCAAGATGGTGAACATTGGGAAGTGCTGTACTCTAGAGGAGAAACTCAAATTTACTAACCTGCTTCACCATTACATGGATGTTTTGGCGTACTCTTATGATGATCTGAAGTCGCTCAGGCTTGAGAAAATTCACCATGAAATTACTCTCAAAGTTGATTTGGTGCCTTACAAGTAGAAATCCCGAAAGTATAATCTAAAGATATTAGGTACTATTCTGTTTGAGATACAGAAAATGCTGAATGCTAGGATAATTTTTCCAATCCATCATTCAACAAGGATTGCCAACATAGTCCTTGTGAGGAAGAAGAATGGCAAAATTCACATCTGTGTGGATTTCAAGAATTTGAATCAATCATCTTTAAATGATAACTATCCTTTGCCCATCATGGATCAAGTGCTCTAGATAATGACCGACTTAGAGATGTTATCAATGCTAGATGGCTTCTCAGGATACAATCAAGTTGAAGTTAGTGAAGTAGACCAACACAAGACTGCCTTTAGCACACCATGGGGGACATTTACATATAGAAGGATGCCTTTTGGCTTGATAAATGCTGGTGCCACCTTTTAGAGAGAAATGAACCTTACTTTTAAGGATGAGATGGGTAAGTTCATTGTAGTTTATCTTGATGACTTGACCATTTTTTCTAAGCATCGCCCATATCATATACGACACTTGCAATAAGTGCTGGAGCATTGCTGCCAAAATGGTATTTCTTTGAACCCCAAGAAGTCAATTTTTGGAGTAACAGAGGAGAAAATTCTCAAACAAATTGTCTAAAGAAGGCATAAAGATTGACTCATATAGAGTCAAGTCTATTCAAGAGCTTACCTTGCCTACAAGTAAGACTGCTGTTCACTCTTTCTTCAGAAAGGTAAATTTTTTACAAAGGTTCATCCTCGAGTTTGCTAAGAAGACTCGACACATTGTGAACATGATGAAGGGAAAAGCCACCTTCAGTTGGACTGAAGAAGACAAGTTAGCATTTGAGGATATCAAGACTGCCATTGTCCACGCCCCAATTTTGGTTTGTCTAGACTACAACAAAGAGTTCACCATATACAATTATGCTTCTGAACACACACTTTCAACAATTTTGGTTCAACAAAATAAAGAAGGTATATAATCTCTCATTTCTTTCATGAGCTATCCTTTCAAAGCTCACGAGTTGAAGTACTCAAACATGGAGAAGTATGCTTATGCAGTAGTGAAGGCAGTCAAGCATTTCCACGTCTACATCTTGAATTCTCACACTACTGCCTTGGTTCCTGATACCATGGTCAAATCCATACTAACTCAACAAGTGTTTGGGATGAAAAGAGGCAATTATATTTCAAAGATCTAGGAGTTTGATCTAGTCATCAAGCCAATAAAGTTGGTACGAGGAAAAGGCCTATGCTAATTAATTACTGATAACAAACTAGAAGAAATAGAGCATGAAAAAGCAGAGGTGAAAGACACACCGATAATCTTTTTTATCTCCACCACGAATGAGTGGTATTTAGGTATTGATCATTTTATTACTTATGGTGAGTGTCCTGCTCACCTATCTTATAAAGAAAGGAGGACTATCAAGTTAAAAGCTGCCAATTTTATCCTTTGAGATAACAGCCTGTACAAGAGGAGCCTTGATGGAGTGTTCCTTTGCTGTGTGGACAAGGAGCAGCAAAGCCAACTTTTGAAATCATTCCACAATCTAGTTTGTGGAGGACATTTTTCTACTCCTGTAACTGCCCACAAGATTTTGTGAGCTAGGTATTATTGGCAAACTCTTTTCCAAGATGCATATAAGTGGGTAAGAAAATGTGAACTGTGCCATCAGTTTGTTGGGAGACCCAAGTTAGCTGCCCTGCCTCTCAAGCCAATGGTTATACAGGAACCATTCTAGCAATGGAGAATTGATTTTATTAGAGCTGTAAACCCATCTTCAAGTGCTGGACATGATTATGTCCTTACATCAATTGACTATTTCATCAAGTGGGTGGAAGCTATCCCAACCAAGCATGCTACTTCATAAGTAGTGTGAAATTTTTTCGAAGAGAATATCATTTTTAGATTTGGGGTTCCAACCAAGATTATCACAGACAACATAACTTGTTTCACTTCCCAAGAGATTACTCATTTCTATTTTTACTATGGGATCACCCTCTCTCACTCTTCTGATTACTTTCCACAAGGGAATGGACAAACTGAATCAAGTGACAAGAACTCGATGACTATCATCAAGAAGCTGGTGGATGACAACTAAAGGACATGACATAAAGCATTAATTGATGCTTTTTGGGTAGATAGAATTACACCAAAAAGGGCAATTGGTATGTCTCTTTTCCAACTTATTTATGGTATCAATGCTGAGATACCAATCACCCTAGAATTGTCAGCATTAAAATTGGCTAAGGCAATTGAAGATCAGACATATGAAAGCCCCCTTGATAAGAGGATCATGTGCTTGACTGAGCTGAATGAGTAGAGAACTATGGTGGTGGACCAAATTTCCTCCCATCAAAGTCTGGTGAAGAAGCTCTTCGACTAGAAGGCAAAAAACTGTGATTTCTAGGTTGGAGATCAAGTCCTGCTATGGGACAAGAGAAGAGAACCAAAGGGGATGCATGGGAAATTTGATTCTCTTTGGAGAGGCCCATTTATTATCCATCAGATCAATGGTGAGAACATCTTTCTATTGAAATATCAAGATGGCATGCTCTTCTCTCTACCTTACAATGGGCAGCATCTAAAGCACTTCAATCCGTGAAGTATCATATAAGATTAGTTTGTACATATGTATATTTATATAGTCTTTAGTTCTATTTTTATGATTTCATTTTTGTTTTTATCACCTTTTTTTTGGGTAGCATGACTCCATAGCCCAATGGCACACTTCAAGGCACTAGAGTTTTTGGTTTCTACTCCCCTCAGCTATTCCAAGTTTTCAACTGAAGGAAGTTCCCCAACTGGAGCCAACAGTTATCCCCCAAAAATAGCACTCATTTTTGAGACATTTGAACTATTTTGGTCCAATAGACCAAAATCCTCTCTCCCTTTCTAAAAAATTATTCTGGGCATTCAAATTCTTCATCATTCAAGCTTTTTTAGATTTCTACGGACTCTATAGGCTTGAATTTATGAACTCTGCAGGCTAAAATCTACAAACTCTCTTCTACGGACTTCACATAAAGGAATATACGGACTCATTTCTATAGACTTTGCAGGTTTATATCTATGAACTCTACATATATGTTTCTACGGACTCAACATGCTTGAAATCAACAGGTTCAATAGGTTCAAAGGCTTCTATAGGCGAGTTCAATCAAAAGAAAAAGTTTCCAACACTTAGTCATTTTCAAGATTGGTTCAATGCCTTGGTTCAACTAAAAGAGTTCATCAACATGCTTCTATGTAGTGTTTGAACAATTGAACCATTGAACCATTGAACCTTGAACCATTTTGGTTCAATAGGTTCAATGGGTTCATAGGTTCAACGTCATCAACAAGAGTTAAGCGTATTTGTCAAAGTTTAAAGTTCAACTGCTTCAAGGTTCAACAGCTTCAAAATACTTATCAAAAAGAAGAAGGCTTGAACCATTGAACCGTTGAACCATTGAACCACTTTGGTTCAAAGGTTAAATAGGTTCAACAACCTTATGGTTCAACACAGTTTGGCTCAAAGCGTTTGGTTCAAGCGGTCAAGTGAATAAATGAAATACAAGAGATTGAACCGATTGAACCATTGAACCATTAAACCAAAGTTGGTTCAATCGGTCGATTCAATCGGCAGGTTCATAGGGCTACCCCAAAGCCAAAAGAAAAAGAGTCTTTGTGGAGGGCATTGAACCAAGCCAACATCCCTTGTGGAGGGTAGTGAACCAAGCTTAGTGCCCTTACGGAGGGCAACGAGCAAAAGCGAACAAAGAGAATTCCTTCAGAAAAGTGAACCAAAGATGAACAACCCTTGCGAAGGGCATAGTTCTCTTTCAAGAAAAGAACGTGGTAAAATGGTTAAGGCAAGAATCCTTCAGACTTTTTGTCTAAAGGAATTCACCCGAGAATAAAGCCCGACAGAAAACCTGATGGAAAGCAGAGGCAAAGCGAAGGAAGATTTCCTTCGGATAAATTGTTCGAAAGAATTCCTTTAGAATTTTTGTCTGAAGGAAAAGTCTATCAAAATAGAAAACCCACTGAGGAAATAAAAGCTCAAAGGCTACCCAAGAGATCTCGAAGGGTAGGTACCCTTGTGGGAGGCTCTCACCAGAGAAAGTGGACCATTTCTCAAGACCTTGAAGGGCAAGTTCCCTTCGAGAAAGATCAAACCTCAAGATGCAGTGGAAGCTGCCACGTGTCCCTCATAAAGATGCAGTGGAAGCTGCCACGTGTCCCTCATAAAATTACAATGGAAGCTACCAAGTGCCATCTTTTAAGGCACAGTTTTTAGTAACTTTCAAAACAACTAAATGTGCCACATGTCATCTACAAAGCTCAGTGGAGGCTGCCAAGTGGAAACATCTGTAGCTTCTTCCTTTTATTAAGGACTATGGTGGGTCCCAGGTGAGTGGCTAAACTCTAGCAGAATGTGCCACATGTCATCATCCACATGAGTTCAAAAGAGTCTTGAATGTTTCTACAGTGTTTCTATGAGCGCGGTAGAAGCTTCCATGTGTCATCTTTTACAGTACCCTCAAAAGGCACGCAAAGCCTCTATAAGTTAAGTGGATGCTACCAAGTGTCCTCACCTATTTCATAGTAGAAGGCACCACGTGTCATTTTTTGAGATCAATAGAAAACAACCAGAGCAAGCGGGAAAGACATGAAGGAATGGCTAAGAAAGATGATGGGCTCATAGCTGTCAAATTTAGGGCAAACAAGTAGCTTTTGGCTTTCAAACGATGACAAACCTGAACACATGAAATTTGTGGCAATGAAATAACTATTGATCCTTGCAGGCTTAAACATAGACCTTGTAAACAAATTCAGTGACCAACCAAAGAGATAGCTTGAGAGCTCAAATCACATAGATAAGGGCAAAATACAGCCAAAAAAGGGGGAACGATGAAGAAGGATAAAAAATATCCACACATGGGATATGTTTCTAGAAGGTGAAGCAATTCACCAGGTGGACATTGGAGAGAGCAAATATTTAAATGGCGTAGCCTGTATTCCTGCATTGAATACAGAAAACATTTGTGGACACATAAGGAAACACATCAAGCAGCCCATATTAAAAACTGATGCTCGATTCTAGCATAGCCTATGAACATAATTTAAAATGCATTAAGGGCATTGAATGCATCGTAACACTTTTTTGTGAAACAAAATTCCCAAGTCTTTCTTGGAGCACTACATATTAGACTCTATCTTATTGTTTTGAAGAGATATCTCTCTTTGTTATCAGAAACAAAACTCTGCTCAAATTGAAAGGCATTACTGAGACTTTGAGCTCAGATTGTTGATCATATTTCATTATTTGAATAAGAAAACAAGTGACTTTTCAAACTTTGTGCTGGAATAGCTTGGTTGTTTGTGAAATTGTTCTTATGTCTATTTCTTTAATATGTTTTTTGTCCATTTAATTGAAAAAGCAAAATTAGTGAAAATAATTAGAAAGGTGTCCTGAAGCCAATTGTGGAGAGACTTTGTGCCCCCACAATTGTCTTTAGTGTGTTTTCTTTTTATTCCTGTGTAAAATATCTTGGGACAACTTTGTGCCCTCATTGTTCTTCATATTACACTCTTTGACAGTTACGGTGGAGACTTTGTGCTACATTTCATCCTGCTGTGTTACTGCGCCCTGTTACAATTACTTGTCACCAACCGAAAGGTTCCTTTTGTCTATTGAATAGTACTTTTGAAAGAAGAGGAGTGCTTTCTGTCATTTCATCAAGATTTTTCCTTTGATTTGTGAACATCATGTCTAAAAAAAGAGAGATGGATGGTTTATCCTATCCCTAAGTGTTATTTTTTGCTTATATATATAGTATATAGCTCCTGCATATTTACAGGGAACCTCCCCTTGATGAGAGGAGAGATTTGTCCCCTTTTGATGTAGTAAACCTGCACATCTGGCTAACCAATTTCCCTATGCTATGGTTGAAGAGACCTATTTTGATTATCAGTTAGCTAATTTACAAAATATTCACCTAGCAACCTGCACACAATGGTTCTAGATATAGAAATGCTTCAGGACCCCCTAGGGCCACCTAATCCTTCTTGACGCACTGACTCACCCATTGGACCTTGAGTCAAGTTAGCTACTTGGCCAATTAAACTCACTAATTCACTAATTGACCCTTAACCCAACCCTTTTAACTCACCTTGACCCCTTTACCTCTAGACACTTGATTGTTGATGATCAACATGATCACCAATGGTTAGGTTGACCGTCGATGGTCAAATATTCCTCATTCTAACATAAACATTGGTTTTGTGCAAGCTAATATGACATAATTTAATGTGTTTTCCTTCCCCATTGCTAACAAACTATGAAGCATAAATTTCAACAAGCCAACCTCCTAGGGAACTTTCTATCCTCTATCTCTCTTTGCCTATGAAATTAGGGGAGTAGGAGGTGAGAAAGGATCATGACAAGCATTATAGCACATAGGTATTCAAACTTTCTAGCTAGTCTTCCTTCCAATAATTTAACAGCTACAACAGAGATCTGAACCTTTGCCAAAATTGCTCTTGAGGTAAATTACTATTACTCTGTGAAAATTGCTCTAGCAATCAACCATTTAGTAAGCAACATATATATTTGTATCCCAATTTTGTTAATTTGGTTTCTGATCTCCTTGATCCAATCAGACCTTTCTACATCTTACTTGCTAAATTTTGAAACCTTAATAGACCTCATGCCACTCATTGACTCATTCTACAACTCCTTTTTTGAGCATTTTCAGAATCTACAGGAACCATCGATGGTTATTTTGACTGTTGATGGTCACCCTCAACCGTTGATGGTTACCCAATCACCGATGGTCATCTTAACCATCGATGGTCATCCCAACTACTGATGGTCACTATGGTAAGAAATAATAGCAAGTTATTTCTAACCTTTTACTACTAACCAAATTTGACTTTTTGTATCCTTACATGTTCACAGACCCTTGCTTGATTTTTTGAATCTGACCTGACCTACTTTAGCACTAGTATTGACCCATTATTGCTATATTTAGTTTATTTCCTTTATCAAGCATCTATTTTTTTTGTATTTCATTTCATTTTTTTTTGTTATTTGATGCAAGTACTTCCTTTTATCTCTTTCAACTTAACTATTATCAAAGAGTGGATTGACAACCTCCTAGCAAGCTCACGCTTTTTGGATCTAGCTCATGTTAAGCAGTCCACCTTACTATCTTTCTGAAAATCTCTTTGCATGAGTGTTTTTTTATCTATAGATCATCTTTTCAAGATAAAAGGAGATCTTCACACTTGTCCAGATCATGCACACATAACAACCAGGTTCTTCTACCACACCCTTATTACTAGTTTCTTACTTTCTTCCTTAATTATGAAATAAATAGAAATTAAGGGAAACATTTTGGCACATTCATTTGGACCTAGTAGCATCTAGGTGCCTTTTTCTTCCTTTATTTTATGCTCATACAATGAAATTGAAATTTTTGGGGTATAAAATAAACCTTGCATACATGATTGCTTGCATGTTTTTAGTTCATCTAGTTAACTTAAAAGCAAAGTAATCAATTGTAGTTTCACTCTTGTTCTCACACACTTTACCAAAACACATAATCAATCAATACATCAAAATAATTGACATAAGGCCTAACTAAGATTTCATCACCTAATGGTAAACCTTACCCTTTGGCTATCTTACTTGAAGGTCATTACCAAGAAAAGAAACCAAAATTTAGCTCTCTGATTGAGTCTAAACTCTGAAATTTAGTATATCTTGACTAAGCACCCAACACCCTTATTGATACGATGTGTGAAGTGAGGGGGTAGGCCCCAATATTAAACCATGTACTAACTTTTAATTATATTTTTGAGAGCCTTTAACACCTGAAACCAACCTTAGACTTCCTCTTTAGTACCTAATCTCCAAACCAAAGTTTTTCTTCACACTTTCTAAGGCATAAGTCAAAAGTGATCTAAAAAAGTATCCTAAGTCTTTTAAACACACTCTAGTGTATGTTTTCATTGCCTTAAGATATTTTTTCTTTTGCTTGATTTGTGTTTGAGTTGTGAGCCTTTCATCATTTCTTTTCTATTCCTCACATGGTCTTTACTAGACAACAGTTGAGGAATCAAACCAACCAAGAACCACCTTCCTCTTCTTCTTCCTTTATGGAGTACACTTCGGATATTGAGAGTTCTCCTCATCTTTCTCCCCCTCGTATCATGCCTTAGATAGTTGTCGAGGGTGATGTATATTTCACTACCTTCCTTGATAACAACCTTGTGGCCCTCCAACATTACCTCAACACCTTATCTCATCGCACCCCTATTACTTCGATTCCTCCTACAGATCCCCCTTATGGGATGCCACCCCATAATATGATTTATGCTACTTACACCCAACCTATGATCACCCAAGCATCTTCTTTCACCCATAACCCATCTTATACCTCCACCCAGACTGAATCAAACATCCCAACCAATAGCCAAACACCCCCTACACCAACCAACACTTCCAACATAGGGGCAACCTCACCTATTGTTACTTATAATTCATCCACCAGGGGGATATCTTATACCTCTATTTCCACCATTCCTCTTATCACTACCAATCCACCAATTTCCACCCACTTCAAAATTTGTTGCTTTTCATACCCCCTACCCTTCCATCTATTGGTATAAGAGTTACCACTCAACCTCAATCCACCAACCCGTTCATACATCCAAATCAAGTCATATCAATACCTAAACAAATACCCATGACATCCTACCAATATGTTCCTAATATATAAGGATACATAACACCTTCTACCTAATCTTTTGTGCCCATTAACCCTTATGTGGCATCATCCCAACCTTCAATGACCACATACCAATATGTGGCATCATCTCAATCTTCCATTGCTTATCCATATATTGCATCCACCCAACCCCAACTAAACCTACCACACAATTATGGAGCTTCCCAATCTCAAATAGATTTGGACAAAATAACCAACCTAGAGTCATCTATTTCTAGGGTTCATAACCTCTTGTCTTATAACCAAATCTACAATGAACCTATTCACCCATCCATTCTTATCCAACCTTATCCTTCCCAATGGGAACTATCCAAGTTTTCCAAGTTCCAAAGCAAGGAGGACCCCCAACAACACTTAAGAGCATTTCATCACTCTTGCTATTTCATTACATATGATGATGATCTCCCCCTTCATACTTTTCCTATGTCTTTATTTGGACCAGCATTAGATTGGTATAGTGCTCTCACCAAACACTCCATCCTTTTATTTTTCCAACTGACCCAAACCTTTTTAAATCATTTCTCAGTCAATATATCTAAAAAGGTCTCTATCACTAACCTCTACTCCATTAGGAAATTTGATGATGAATCAAATGCCAATTTTGTAGCTAGATGGAGAGGTCTTATCAACCATCACACTTTCTATTTACCCTAACCTGAGTTGATTGAAATTTTCTCTTAGGTTTGTGCCAAACACATTGCCCCTACTCTACAGGTTCAAACTTTGAGAACCTTTGATGAGGCTTTTACCATGTCACACAAACTATAAATTAGAGCCATTGATGAGGGGAAATTGGAACTGAGAAATAAAAATTCTAGCTTCAAATCCAATGATCCTTCCTCATCCAAAACTACCAACCAATCTAACCACCCCAACACCAAACCAAAATCAGCCGTAAACATGATAGTCCTTAAAAATGCTCCACCTCTAATTGTTAACCAACCCAACCAAACCATTTCCTCTAACTCCTCTAATCAACAAAGCTAAAATCAAAATTGAGCTGCCCCAAAACAATATACTCCATTAGGGGAGTCTTATGCTTTAATTTTGGACAAGTTTATCAAAGGAAACATCATACATCTTCCCCCAATCAAACTTCCCCAATAATTTGATGCTTTTTTCCCTACACTTGGTTGGTACAAGGAGAATGATCTGTGTGCTTTCCATCGTGTCATTGGACATGACGTTAGTAGGTGTAACAACTTCAAAACCATTGTCCAAAACTTGATTGATAAGGGATAACTTGTACTTGGTAATCCTAATGCACCCCAAAATCAGTCCCTTGACATCTTTTGTCAACCTTTTCCTAATCATGCTTCTTCTATCAGCTATGATAAAAACAAACCAAAATCGTCTCACGCTCATGAGGTCCATACCATCAATGTTATTATTAGTCAACCTATAATTGAGGAGGCCATTGTCTCAACTACCTCTTCCTCCACTCCACTCATGGGAGTGGTGAACTCACCATCCTCTATTCCTTTGGATACCCAAATAGAGGAAGCAACCTCCCCTCTTTTTTTACTTGATAAGACCATGGATTTATCCACATCTCCTTTGATAGAAATACTGAAGGAGGCAACCATTGCCTCACCTAGCTCTTCCTCCACTCCACTCCACTCATTGAAGTGGTGGAATCACTCTCCATTCCTTTGTACACCCAAATAAAGGAAATCACCACCTCTGTTAATTCACTTGGGACCATCACACCTTCCTCCCCCATCATGTTGTCACCTCTCTCTTTTGAAACCATCCCGAAAGAAGAGATCACCTTGTCTACTCCTTTCATGAAAGAAACATCCTCTCAAATCTTAGGACCTTCCATCAAGGACAGAGGTGAAGAAACCATTCCCAAACCTCAACTTATGGGTTTAATATTTGAAACCAATGACCAAAGAATCAAACCAATTTACAAGCCTTTTTCTATATTGGTCCAAAGTCTAGAATTCTCTTCTCAACCCAATCTAGATAGAGCCACCTTTTGGCATCATCTTGGGCTCCCCTATCAAAGCATACATGAAAATTTGACCTCAATTTCATCCACCATAAAACCTATCATCACCTTAATCCCTTCATCAAACACCTCTTCCTCCAAAACTATAGGGGAACCATCCAAACCACCTCCATCCAAAATTATCAAATCCCCTTACTCCTCTTTAACCAAACCTATCAAGAATATAGGGATACTTCCTACTCCTAGCCTTACTCACCCATCTCTAAATTTGGACTTAATCCCATCTAGTCCACCAAAGGAAACCCCAACCAAAACAATTAAGAAGGTGGAGCTACTCAAACTAGAAACATACCACCTCCTTCCCTCTTACCATCTATCTTAAGACCCCATCCTTCAACCATACTTGGAGCTCATTCTTATACCAAGAAGATGAACCCTCCCACAACTACCCAAACTAAACCTTCTCTTTTTATTCTACCTTTACCTACCCCCACCAAATCAACAAACTCCCCATCATTTTTAACTAACCTATCTACCTCTACCTTCCCACATATCTCCAAACCTTCATCATCCAAATCATCCACCTCTAAACCTTCTACCTCAAAACCAACCATAACCAAGCAATCCTGACCAATACCACCTACCAAAACCATTCCACTACCTACAAATTTCACAGTGAAGCCTACTTCTAAGAAGATTTCCACTCCTAAAATGAAAAATCCAACACCCCCAACACCTTTGGTTGAATCTTATTCAACCATTCTACAATGGTTATTGCAAATATCTTCCTTAAGCCTACCACCTATCAAACTCTTCAACCCTTCAAGTCCTAAACCATCTTGGTTCAATGACAGTCTAATCTACTCATACTATAAGACACCTGGACATGACATAGAAAACTACAAAGCTCTCCAAGCACTTGTCCATAACTTATGAGATGAGGATGATTTGTTATCAGATGAACCTCCCTTGATCCCATTACCAACCTAACCATAAAATGAACCCATCCAAAACTTACCTACTCCTCCAATCTCATTTAAAAGTGAGGAGGAACCGAAGCAACCTTCTATCCTAACACCTCCCCTCATCCACACTATCCATATGGTTACCCACTCTTGGGCCCAACAAAGGATAAAGGAAAGGCCAATGTGTCCATTCTATGGATATAACCTTCCACCCCTCAACCTTATAACCAAACCCAAGCACCTTTACCTTCACCTTTACCTTCACCAAAACCCAAAATATCTAATTTGGGTGCTTCTCCTTCCAACCCTTTTGAATCTATTCAGTGAGTGGTTTTGAAACAATTTCACCAAACATTAGTGAAGATGAGTCTTTATGAACTGATCAAAGCCTCACCCCATCATTGCCAAACACTAATAAAGGCCCTATAACCAATAAAGGTTCAACTAGATGACCCTCAACCTCTTTCATCCTTTGTTAGATCCCTTTAACTTTCTACCTTTGTCACATTCCAAGATTTAGAGATACCTTCTATCCATCCTGAGAATATTGATCCTCCCCTCTTCATCACTACTTATATCAATCAAACCTACATCAAAAGGATGATGATTGATGGATGAGCTAGTATTAACATTATATCCTCTCATGCTCATGACCAACTCCAATTGTCAAAGAATATCATGTTGGAAACTACAATAGTCCTTCACTCCTTTAATGATACTATAACTACTACCTTGGAGAAAGTTATCCTTCACATCCACTTGGGACCTCACACAATTCTAGAGCTCTTTTACATTATATAAGGTGAGTTCCAATCCAATGTCTTACTTAGATGCCCTTGGATTTACCCCATGAGTTGTGTTCCATCCACCTTGTATCGATATGTCAAGTTCAAACATGAGGGTCAAGTCATCACCATACAAGCTAACCCTAGTCTTTTTGCATCTTACAACATGACATATCAACCCAATGATATTCTTCTTTCTCCTTCATACACATCACCACCAATCAATAATAATTCGACCCCTACCATCTTTGAAGCTTCAACTAGCTCCTTTATCCCTTCTTAGATCCTCGTAGAGGACCCTTTGGAACCCATGTTCTAATGTCTCTTACTGGAGGAATATCATCTTTTATCTTTGGAAACTTTCCCTACTCCTCAAGAGTATGGGAACCTCAATTATGATCCTAGTTACAACCCTCACATCAGAACCATCATTTTTTTGGGCCTCCTGACCATCAAATCAACTTAATTTATGGGAGACTTGATCATCCACTTATTGCTTCTACCAATACCTCTTCCACTTGACTATTTACCTCTGACTTATCCTATCTAGACAAACCCACATTTTCTAAATTGTACCTTCAGAAGTGTGCTTGGAAGGGATTTGGCCTCGATTGTTATGAACATGGACCTCATGAGTTACCTTCGATCAAAACCTAGAAATCTCATGAGTTATTTAGCCTTGGGTTTGTAGTACCAGAAGAACCCATCGATTCACCCAAACCCATCGCCACCATTGAGGAAAACATCCCATCCTCACCAACCCAATCTCCTTCAAAGTTTGAGGATTTTGAAACCATTCCTTCTAATTTTTTTAGTCAATACCATTAGTTTGGGCCCTCTAACCTATGAAAAAGGTGACCAAACTAAAACCCTTCCTCTCATTCATTCTAAAATGGTATAAAATGATTCTCTTACCATTAACAACATCCAACATTAGGATGATAATTTCATTTTCACCTATCTTGGTGTGGGGGATTCTTTTATCCACAAATCCATTCTTCTTGAAAACCAAACCATGATGAATGAATCCACTATTGATGTCAACTTGGGTACTCAGGATAGATATGATATTGTAAAGATTAGTCAATCCTTAGATTCATCAGAGTGATAAGATTTCCCTTCCTTCCTTTGTGACTACAATATAACATTTGATTGGTCCTATCACGGTATGCTTGGGATTAACCCTTCCATTACTCTCCATAACATTATCATCCATCCTGATGCTAAACTTGTTTGACAAAAGCTTCATAAGATGCACCCTCACATCACCCTTTTAGTCAAAGAAGAGCTTCAACATCTCTTGTCTGTTGACTTTATCCAACCCATTAACTACCCATAATGGTTTTCTAATATCATTCCCATCACCAAACCCATAAGGGGACTTCACCTCTGTATTGAATTTCATGACCTCAATCTTGCTTGTCCAAAGGATGACTTCCCTTTGCCTAGCATTAACCAACTTGTTGATCTTACAACTAGCCATTAGATGTTGTCTCTCATAAATAGGTTCTTGAGATATAATCAGATCTTGATTACCCCCAAAGATCATCATAAGACTTCTTTCATCACCCCTTGGGGAGCCTTCTACTATAGGGTCATGCCATTTGGTCTGAAGAACACTGGAGTAACCTACTAGCATGTGATGACCTACATATTCCATGATCTCATCCATAAAATCATAGAACTCTATGTAGATGATCTCCTTGGGAAATTAAAATATCATAAGGATCATCTAGATGTTCTCAAAATTATCTTTGAGCACCTAATCTATTTCCATGTCTAACTTAACCCCAATAAATGTGTTTTTGGGGTCTTATCTAGAAACCTTCTTGGCTTTATTATCTCTCTTTTAGGAATTGAAGTATACCCTACCAAAGTCAAAGCGATATTTGAAATGTTGCTTCCAACCCACCTTAAATATCTCCACAACCTATAGGGGAAGCTCCAATCCATCTATTGCTTCATCTCTCAATTATCCAATAGATGTCAACCCTTTTACCATCTTCTCAAGAAAAATACATCTTTTAAGTGGACTAAGGATTGTCAAAAAGCCTTTAATTCACTCAAAGAATACCTTCTTTCTCCACCTATTCTTATCCCTCCTAAAAAGGACCAACCCTTCTACTTTTATATATTCTCCACTGACCATTCCTTAGGGGCAATGCTCAATCACCAAGATGAAAAAAGTAAAGAACAAGATATCTACTACATAAGTCAAACACTTATAGAGTATGAGACTCAATACACCCATTCAAAAAAACTTTGCCTCACCTTAGTCTTTGTGGCTTCCAAACATTGTCATTACCTCCTCAATCACAATTTTTTTGTCATCACTAATATTAACCCAGTCAAGTACATGCACTCTAAACCATACCAAAACCAACATATGAGTAAGTGGCTCATGCTCGTAGCTGAGTTTGACCTTGAGTTCCTATAGTAGAAATTGATCAAAGGGAAAGTAATCGCTGATCAATTAGTTGAATCTCCTTTACCAGATAACCAACCACTTCCTCTTGTATTTTTGGATGAGTCCATCATGACTCTTTCTAAATAAGATCCCATCTATCAAATGACCATGTTCTTTGATGGATCAAAGTGCCAACACGGTGGGGTTACTAGAGTTATTCTCATTCCCCTCAATGGTGAACCTCTTCCCTTTTTTTTCAAACTTGATTTTGAGTGCACCAATAATGTGACTGCGTATGAATCCCTAGTAATAGGTATCCAAACCACTTTAGCCTTGGGAGTTAAGATGACCAATATCTTTGGTGATTCCCAGCTTGTGGTTAACTAGGTCAATGGATCCTACCAATGTAAGAATGATGTCTTGCAAAAGTACAAATAGCTAGTAGATGTACTCTTAACATCATTTGACCATTACCTTATCCAATATGTTCCATAACCTACCAAAAAGTTTATGGATACAATGACTTCCCTTACTTCTTAGATCCCATTTGTGCCTACTGATCCTAATCTATTTGTAACCATCCATTATTTTATCACACCCTCTTATATACATTTTGACCTTCCTACCATTTGTAGTGTCAAGGAATCTCCCTTAGACATATGGTATGAACAAACATTTAACTACCTCAACTTTGACATCATTCCTCCCAACCTCTCTAGGAATGCCCAAAGAGCTTTTATTCAGAGTACCTCTCGTTATACCATACTAGGGGGAATCCTTTATAAACATGGTTTTAATGGCTTCCTTCTCCATTGTCTACATAGTCATGAAGCTTCTCATGCTATCAAAGAAATGCATGACAAAATATGTGGGGGACACTTTAGTGGTTTAGTTGTCACTAAACGTATCCTTCACCTTAGTTACTATTAGCCCACCCTCAACTAGGATTGTTGTAATTATGTAAAGAAGTGTGTTAAATGCCAATAACATGCCAATTTACATCATGTGCCATCCCATGGCCTTCAAGTATCCAAGGAATTTTGGCCCTTCTCACAAATGGGACTCGATCTCAATGGGGAAATCAATCCTCATTCTTCATAATGGCACCAATCTATTATCACCATCATCAAGTATTTTGCCAAATGGGTGGAGGCCATTCCTCTCATCTCAACCAAAGCCAACAAGATAGTTCACTTCATCAATCATTATATCATCTATCATTTTAGATTTGTCCATAAGATCATCATCGATAATGGCAAATCTTTCAAAAACAAGCAAGTTCAAGGTCTTTGTGATGTATTTAACATCAAGTTAAGCTTTTCCTCATGTTATTGTCCATAAGAAAATAGATAGGTAGAATCCTCTAACAAAATCCTCAATAAAATGTTAACCAAAGTAGTCAATGCTTCTAGTTAGGATTGACACTTACACATCCCTTTCACTATATGGGCCTATCGTAGTAGTATCTGAACCTCTACAGGTGTTACCCCTTTCTCTCTAGTCTATGAAGCAGAGGTAATTTTACCTGTCAATGTCTCGATTCATTCTCTTCACATATCCTTACAAGACATCATTTTTGAGAGTGACTATCATCAAGAACATCTAACACAAATTGATCTACTTGATGAGAATCACCTAGCAGTGCTTAACCATCTTCATTTCTACCAAGAGCAAATTAAGCATGCCTACAACAAGTAAATAAAAGAATGAGAATTCAATATCAGAGACACCTCATCCTAAAAGAAAACCAATACGAAGAAAAGTAAAAGAGACATTTTTGTTCAATTGGGTTGGACCCTACATCATAACCCACAAGTATGGATTAGGAGCTTATCATTTGTCCTCTCTCGAAGGTAATCCAGAACCTGAGCCTCTCAATGCTTTGAATATGCATCCTTTCTTTTGTTAAACAAGGATAAAACTCACCTTTTATCTACTTTGAGCTCATCCCTTGATTTACAAGATTTTCACCTTCACTTACCTATCCCTATCCCTTTTATAACAATTTATTACAACATAGAACCATGTGATTAACTGTAATAGTTATAACCTAATCCTAAATATGGGTATCACGGATATACCCATAGCATGGTTCTCATGGATACTTTTTATCTCATATCAGATGGAATCCCTTGGTCATTGTCTCTCAAAACCCTTTCACCTATCATTAACCTTTTGTGCTAAAGTTTTGCCCCCATAAAGGTAAAACTCTAAGCCTATATAGACTTGTATATGTCTAAACCTAGCATCAAAATAATTTAGGATACCCAAATATCACTTGGGTCACATGTCTCTAGCATTGCATACTACTCCCTTGAAGGATAGCTGTCCAAAACTAAATATATTAAAAGATAGACTGCTCCCTTGAAGGACAACTACCAAAATAAACACACCCAAACTTAGACCACTCCCTTGAAGGATGGCTAAGTCAAATTTGTCAAAAGAAATCATTTGAAGCTTCTCACATTGATCAGCTTTAAAAACTTTTCAAAACAACAAAACAAAGCAACAAAAGACCCTATATCAAAATTAGAACAAGCTATCCCTAGAAAGTTGCAATCAACTTTCATATCTAGTATTAGAAGACTTCATTTATCAATTAGTTTAAAACTTACATGAAGACATAAACTTGTTTAATTTGGTTTTTAGGTCATGTATAAAAGGGAAAAACTCACCCACACAAGGTTACCTTACCTATAGCCCAACACCCATCTCCCCTTTATACCATCTACAAATAAAAAGATTATGAGCTTATTTGACACAATGTGATCAAGACACCTTTTTATCAACCAAAGTATGCTAATGTAAAGCATTCGAAAGACTTATGTTCCCTATGCCAATCTAACTTTGGTTTTGTTTATCCTTACCAATGAAAAAGCATCACATTTTTTTCTTATCCTTTCATCATTGGTTCATGTGGACATATGTCTCATGATTCTTATCTCTTTTCCCACATATAGTTTGTTATCTTACTTACTTTATGTGCTTTCATACACATCATAACCATATTTAAAACATCACATCCATAATCAACAAAATAAAACACATCATACATCTATAACCATCAGTATCATCCTAACCATGATCCTAAACCACATCATCATAAACATCATAACCATGTATAAAATAAAGCATCACATAATCATAAGCCATGTATAATTATCTATCATAAACATCATCCATAATCATCACATGCCTAAGCTACTAAGTCCACATATCATAAAGCATAAACATAAACATCAAAACTAAAACCATGAATCGTGAAACATACATCACATTTATATATCATCATTAGCATTATAAACATCATATACATCATGTCATCAAAATAATTAATACAAGTAATAATGTATATCTCTCCCTTTCAAAACATATACATCTCACTACATCAACACATAGGTTGGTATCAAAATCATGTACACATATATCTATACATCATATCATATCACATCATGCCCCTGGAACACCACTACCACTGGCCACTCCTGCACTACCACTACCATCTAGTTCTTACCTTCCTACGGTGCCTACCTGTCCACCCACCAAAGTGACCCACTGACCTGGAGTCACCACAACTACACTGCCTACCAAATTATCTCTATACTCACCCCATCAAGACTAATCAAGACACTATGTTAGAACTATGGCCTCATAATACCTCAACTCCTCTATTGTGGCCAAGTACCATGCCATAGGGATGGTACCTAGTGGTCTTACTGGTGATACCATTGCTCCTCCCCTCAATCTCAAGGTTCCCCTTTAGCCTTGACATAACATTTTCAACTTACCTCTAGCCTTAACTCTTTTATAAAAAAACACCTATCCTAACTCACAAACATTTCAACACACTACTCCTACTTGAAAGCTAACCTATCCCAACCAACCCTTAGCATTTTAAACACTAAAAACATTTTAAAACCCTACCCACTTTTTAAAATATTTTATCAAATGCCTTCACCATTCACCTAACTATTGATGGCCACTATGACCACTGATGGTCAAGTGACCATTTGGCTTCAGTAGTCGACCATCAATAGTCACGTCTAACCATCAATGATTGAGTATGACCATTGACGGTCACTATGTGTGACTACCAATAGTCAATACCCACACTTACTTTCCTAAAACCCACCCAAAACACTAAAATTCAACAAATAGACACCCTCCCCCTACCCTACCCCTAACCCAACTACCCCCTCAATTTTGATTTTCACTTGCTAATTTTACCAAACACAACAAATCCAAAAATTGGGGAAAACCCCCCAAAACCCTACCAAATCAATGATAAACTAACACAATTCATCTAACAAACAACCAAATCAACTAATCTAATAATTTAAGGCAACACATACCCCATTCCTCAATCACTGTCAAGGATAAATCCTGCATCCCACCACCTAGACGTATCCCTATCCACCCTGTATCCTTGATCCCATGCTGATCAACTCAACACATGCCTCCCACCAATCAACTACCACCCAATCAACAGTTAACCCCACCTCATCAATATTATCAACCCAAAACACCAAATCACTAAGAGCATGTGAGTCACGAGAGTCAAAAGCAAAAATGAATTATCATTTTCACTTTTTATGTTCTATGGTTTTAATGTTTCCCCCTGATCATCAATGGTTAGGGTGATTATTAAAAATCAAGGTGACCATCAACGGTCGAGTTTTGAAATCCCTCATCATCGATGGTTAGAAAACCTTCTTTTTTCTAAACATTTTTTTTACACCAACACCTTAGTGCCACATTTTTGGAGTTTACCTTCTCCACCAAACCAAAATAAACCTTTAGAGAACCTATTCAATCAACCAACCAACCACCTAACCACATCTACCTTGATGTTAGCCATTTTGGCCTGAACTATCACATATTTTATGACAACCTTGCCTTGGTCCATTTTGATCGTACTGACCAACCTTGCCATGTTGAACATTTGAAATTTATACCACCTAGTACACACCATACTATTTGTGTTTTTTTTAGGATCACTTCCTACCTTAGATACCTAAAAAAACACTGATCCTATCTAGGAGACTTGATAGGGATGACCTGATCAGCTATGCCTAACACTGTGGCCTGGTTACCCCATCACTAGTCCTTTTAAAACTAACCTTATTTTTACCATAAATGAAAACTTTAGTCTTTACAAGATCTTGGCTATCACATTTTGTCATATTTTGTGCATATATTTGTGTTTTAAACACCTAACCACCTTTGTCACCAACCTCATGACTCACTGTAAACCACTTATCAAACCTTGATCCAATTTTGGTTTTACCTCATCGACTCTTGGATTGAGGGGGAACACCTTCTCTCATAATTAGGGTAAACAACCTTTGACCAAAAATCTATTTTTGTTTTACATCTTGTTGACATAAATTTAATAACAAAAATGGGCAAAATATAGACACTAGAAAATTGCACACAATGGTTCAAGATGTCAAAATACTTCAAGACCCCCTAGGGACCACCTAACCCTTCTTGACCCATTGACCAACCCATCAGACCCTGAGTCAAGTTAGCTACTTAGCCAACTAAACTCATTAATTCACTAACTAACCCTTAACCCAACCTTTTTAACTCACCTTGACCCCTTTACCTCTAGACATTCAACTGTCGATGGTTAGCTTGATCGCTGATAGTTAGATTGCTCGTTAACAGTTAGGTATTCTTTATTCTAACACAAACACTAGATGTGTGCAAGTTAACATGACACAATTTATTGTGTTCACCTTACTCATTGATAAAAACTATGAATCATCAAATTAATAAGCCAACCTCCTAGAGAACCTTCTATCCTCCATCTCTCTTTGCCTATAAAAGGAGGGAAGTAGGAGGTGAGAAAATAAATATGACAAGCATTCTAACACATATATATTCAAACTTTACAACTAATCTTCCTTAAAATAATTTATCAACTACAATAGAGATCTGAACCTCTACCAAAATTGCTCTTGAGGCAAAATACCTTTACTCTACCAAAATTGCTCTAACAATTAGCCATCAGTTATTTAGCAAGCAACATGTATATTTGTATCCTAATTTTGTTATTTTGGTTTTTGACCTCCCTAACCTAATCAGACCTTTCTACATCTTACTTTCTAACTCTTGAAACCTTAATAGAGCTTGGACCACTCATTGACTCATTTTGTAACTCCTTTTCGAAGCATCTTCAAAATCCATAAGAATCATTGATGGTCACTTTGACCATCGACGATCAACCTCAACCGCCAATGGTTACCCAACTATCGATAGTCAACTTAACCATTGATGGTCACTATGGTAAGAAATAAAAACAAGTTATTTCCAACCCCTCACCCCCAACCAAATTTGACTTTTTATATCCCTAATTCTTCACAGATCCTTGCCTAATTTTTTGAACCTGACCTAGCTTACTTTAGCACTAGTATTGACCCACTATTGCTATATTTAATTTATTTCCTTTATCGAGCATTTGATTCTTCTTGTATTTCATTTCAATTATTTTTGTTATTTGATGCAAGTAATTCATTTTATCTCTTTCAACTTAACTGTTATCAAAGAGTGGATTGACAACCTCTTAGTAAACTCACAATTCTTAGGTCTAGCTCATGCTAGGCAATCCACCTTACTATATTTCTAATAGCCTCTTTGCATGAGTACTTTCTTATCTATGGGTCATCCTTTTAAGATAAAAAGGAGCTCTCCACATTCATCTAGATCACACATGGACAACAACCAAGTTCTTCTACCACACCCTTATTACTAGTTTCTTACCTTCTTCCTTAATTAAGAAATGAACAAAAATTAAGAGAAACAAAAAGAGATGAATAGAAGAATGAAGGTGGCCAAGTTGACCCAAGATATACCATGTATCTAAACATTGCTTACATAATCCAAATAGACCTCAAACAAATGTAGTTCACCTTAAAATGGGGGAGAATGGAATGAGGAATGAAGAAAATTGATCAATGTTCGATTAGACTCATAATGTATGCTAAGAGATGCATGTGTAAGCATAGATTTAGGTGTATGATAAGCCATTGGCATCTAATTTCATTGGTGTTATTGAGAACTATTCATCAAATTTGCATTGATGTTGAGACTTATAACCAAATCAAAAAGTGCTTGTTATAGCAAAATGAAATTAGGCATCACAAGTATGAGGAACTTATAATGACATTACATTTCAATTGCAATGATCCAGTTCAAATGTGAATACTTATAACTAAGGATAATGGTGAAAATGACCAAAACCAGAGTTACAACTATTTACATTTAAATAAAAAATAAATAAAAAGATAAAAACAAAACATAAATGATCCTAACTCAAAATCAATATACAAATAATCATGACTTAAGTAAGAACAAAAATGTTTAAAATCAAACAATCAAGGAGATGCTCATCCAAGAGTAGAAGTTCCAATAACAGCTAAGCCAACTACAATGACACTCATGGATATAAACAATGGATCAGGGAACTAATTAGAAGCTCCAATAATAGATAAAGCGACCTGTAACGACACTCATGGATAGAAATAATGGATCAGGGAACTAACTAGAAGCTTCAATAACATCTAAATCTGGTTGCAATGGCACATGCTTACAAATCGATGAGAGAAAGGCCCTGATAAGGCAATAATGTCTGCGAAACAACATAAAAAATAAATAGAACAATATGTAGCTTGAGATAAAATATGAAGAACCATACAATAGGAAAAAAACCATGTGCTATAATATCCATGTTCACTTGTCTACAAAAGAAGCTATAAAATAATGTCCACGATCTAATTTATAAAACCGGCATTGATTGTGTTCATAATGCCTATGAGTCATAATCAGGATCATAATTGGTCAAGGGATAAAAGTGTTTGAGTTACAACCCAAGACATGAAAAAAATGTGGTCCTCAAAGAGAATGGTCTATAATGAATATGGTTCATAAGAAGATGGTCCAGGGTGGGATAAAACGTGTTTAGAGTGCCAATGGTCCAAAGCTTTCACTATCCAAAGTCATGAAAATAATATGATTCTCAAAATAACGGTCTAGGGTAGGTCAAAAGAATATGGTCCTTGAGAGGACAATCCAAGATATAATGGTAGGATAAAATACTTTAGCACAAGTTACCCTCAAGTAAGGGGTCTTGTAGACAATGGTTCAAATCTATCAAGCATATAACCTCTTAAGGTGCATAATGTTCATGAGATCTAGAAGTTCTTCTTCATCTGGAATAGTTAGGCAATATGCCCCTGATCCATAATTCATCACGATAACATATGGTCCCAACCAATTAGTTTGAAACTTACCTTTGTTTCTTTCATTCAACATTTATGTTCTTCTAGTTCTCTTTCAATACCAAATCACCAATCTCAAACTCTTGAGGGAGAATACACTTGTTTTAGCTTCTTTGTAATTTGTTTTAATACGACTACAAGTTTTCTAAGGTAGCCAAATGCTTACCATTAAGAAGTTCTAGTTCTTACAACCTTGAGACTCAATACTCTTCATCATCTTCAATATGCTTTGATGAAACTCATAATGAAGGCAACTTGGTCTTAGTCATGATAATAGATTTTGTGCCATAAACAAGGGAGTATGGAGTTGCTCCTGTAGGTATTTAATGACTGGTTCGATAAGTGCAAAGGGCAAGAAAGATTTGCAAGTGCCAATTATGGCCAACATCATTGACAATCTTATTTAAAATAGATACAATGGTATTACTTGACACCTTGACTTGTCCATTACCTTGTAGGTTATATGACATGGATTTCTTGTGCTTGATTTTGAATTTTGCACAAATGTATTTAACATATCTATTTACAAAGGCTTTGCCATTATCAGATATAATGTGTGCTAAGATGATATATCGATAGATGATATGGTAATAAATGAATATGGCTATCTACTTCTTGGTAATGTAAATAAGAGGAATGGATTCAATCCACTTAGTAAAATACTCAGTAGCAGTTAAAATATGTTTATGGCCATCTAAAGAGGTTACGTTTATTTTCTCGATGAGATCAAGGTTCCAAGTAGAAAATGGCCATGGTGTTATGATTAGATGTAGTGGTAAGGAAGGTGAATGTATCAAATTTCCATGTTATTGAAAAGGAACACACCTCCTCACATAATTATAAGCACCTATCTCCATTTTTAGCCAATAATAGCCTGTTCTGATGATATTTTTAGCTAAGATTACACCAATGGTGTGTCCCCCACACATTCCTTCATGAACCTCCTTCAGTGCTAGCTTAGATTCTCTCAAAAATAAACAATGAAGTATCATTCCATCATAGCCTTTGCGATAAAAAATGTCTCCAAGGAGGGTATAACAGGCTATACAATGAAAGAATAATATATGTTAGTTATTGGAAAAGTTAGGTGGGAAATGTGATCATGGAAGTAATTACAATAATCTTAATACCAAGGAGGTTTATGTGGGGGATTAGGACCAACAATGACACATACCCTTTTTGAATCTAACATAATATGTGCAAGCTATAGAAGATTCTCTATCAAAAATTGATACTCTTTAGCACTACCATCAATTTGTATCATTGACCCAATTATTGCCATTGCATCAATATATCTATTGTTGGCCCTTGGTACTTGTTCAAACTGTAGAGATTTAAAATGAACCTTGAGATTATCCACAATTTATTTGTAGGGTACAAGCTTGTCATATCTATTTTGATACTGATTAGTGTTTTGATTGATGATCAATTAGGAATCATCATAGACCATCAAGTATTGAATATCCCAATGAATTTCAAGATGAGGTTCTATAATAAATGCCTCATACTCGGCCATATTATTGGTACAATTGAAATTTATGTGGAACATTTCGGGAATCAAGTCCCCTTGCAGTGTAATCAATAATATGACAGCTCCATATCCATGAGAAGAGAATGAACCATCAAAATAAAGCTTCTATTACTCAAGTTCACATTGTACTTCTTCCATTGCCATAATTGAATCATCTGGCTATAATTGGGGCCTCTACAAGTTGATCAATAATAACTTACCTCTTGATAGATTTTTAATTTTGACACTCAACATCAAACTTGTTTAAGAGCATGACTCACTGAGCCATACGTCATATAAGAGCTACCTTGGATAATAAAAACTTGAAAGGATATACCTTAGTGATGATAATTATTTTTTTGTTCAACATATAATGTAGCAATTTTTTGGAAAAAAACACCATAATAAACACACCTTCTCAATAGGCATATAATTATGCTCATAATCCACTTGTGTGTAAATTAAATAATAAACTACATGTTCTTTACCTTGATCACCATGTTGGGATAAAAGTTCCCCTAGTGCATGCTTAGTTGTTGATATGTAAAGAAGCATTGGTTATCTAGTTGTTGGTGGTCTCAAACTGGAGGGTTGGCCAAATATGTTTTGAGATTTGCAAATGCTAACTGACAGTCTTCATCCCAATAAAATGTGACCCCTTTCTTCAAGAGATTAATAAATGGGTGGCACTTATCTGCTAGTTGAGAAATGAACTTGTGGATTGACTAGATCTTTCCTTGTAGGCTTTAAATCTATTTAAGATTTGAAGGTGGAGGAATTTAAACAATAGCCTTAACCTTAGCAAGATTGACTTTGATCCCTCTTTGTGATACAATAAACCCTGTCAATTTCTTTGAAGTTGTTAGTGCCCAAACTTGTACTGGGGCAATTGGGCCCTTGTCAATTAAATTCCCATGTCTAAATTAAATGATTGTCAATGTTCAGTTGCCTACCCCTATCCTTTATAAGGTCAAAATATATGTTCATAATTAATCATCTCCTTTGTCTTATCAGGTGGGAGTGTTCTTCTATTCTTAGCTGAACTCCTGAGGGGCATTTCCTAAAGATAGAAGATATTCTCAATAGCTCTAGGGAAAGTTGCCTTGCTGTACTTTCAGTGGTTTCAATGATTAAAGTTATGAAAGTATTTTTGGGAATTGAGAGTATCCTGCACTTCTTCCCATATCAAAAGAATAGTGTGAAGGCAATTAAGTGACCAAAAATCTAAGCTCATGTTTGGTTAGGACACGTGGTAGATTCTCAAGGGTTTTTAAGTTTTGGATCCATTTTAAAGAATGTCTTGATTGGTTTTTATTGGAAATGTGCAAAAAGTTCCTAGGGTCTGAATGTATGAGTAAATAAGTTAAAGATGATGCCACTTGTTAGCTCCTCAGTGTATTTGAATTTTGATCCTCATCTGAAGATTGCCCTATTTGCCTTTTGGTGGTCAAGGTTCAAAAGGTATCCAAGGTGTGAGCACCATAGCATGTAAGGAATATTAAGGAAACATGGCAAGTTCTTAGATATTTTGATGATTGGGCCCTTTTTGAAGATTGCCTCACTTGAAAGTTAGGCAAGGTTCAAGAGGTCCCTATAGAACTGGGTATCCAAGGTGATGACACATGGCATTTATTCGCTCTATTAAAGATTTGATATGTATTGCACCAATGTATTGAGGGAATTGATGGGCGAGAAGGTGTGAAAAATCTGTATGGACCCAATGAGGTGATAAAAGGTGAAATGTACTTAAGCAGGTCCACGTGTTGTAAAATGGGATGCCAACATGCTTTCTTCCATTTTTCAAAAAGCTACTCACATAATCAATGTGGTAGTTGGTAATTAGCCATTTCACTTCAAAGCATTAATGGTAAACCTAATCCTAAAGTACAAGGGATTATAAATAATCATTTATCTTCATTTGAATTCACCCTTTACATTCAAAGCTAATACTGCCTTCAAGTGATTTGTGTGCCAAGAGCTACTCGCAATGTGAAGACTAGTGATCACAACGAATTCCTCAAGAATTTTCTATTCTCATCTATGAGAAACTCTCATGATTACCAGTAAGTATTCCTAAAATCTATAGTGTTGTGTTTCTAAAGGGAGTTCAAGGGTGTTTGGAGAGTTATTAGTTTGAAGAAGTTTTTTTAGCTTCTAGTATTACATTTAGTGATTCAAGAAGAAATGGCTTCATCTTCTACAACATTGAAAAGCAATATTACATCCATTATTGATAAAGTTAGAGACACAAATATTCAAGGGTTAGATTTTGTAGATCTATTAAATATTTTATAGCAATCGAACCCTCTCCTAATTATCACTAACCTTGGTACGAGTTACATGGTCCTTGTGACAACATTCCCTTTGGCTTCCTTGTATCTTGAGCTAGTTATTGCATGTGCCTAGGTTTATCACCCCAACACTAGGACTATCATGGATGGGAGTTAATCAGTTGTATGTTCATTCATACCTGAGGCCCTCAGTGTCATGCTTGGAATCCCTACCCAACCTAATAGTATCACTCTTACCATGAAGGAGTGCTAACAATATGCAAAGACACATGATAAGATGCTATGGGATAATGTGAATTCTTGCTATCTCATAAAGAAGAGGCAAAATGTCTCCAGATTGTTAAGAAACTTAAAATTGATAGAATTCAAAGAGTTGCCTCTGTATGTTATCGCCATGGCCACCAGGGTCTATGGGGTACCCACCACAAAAAAATTCAAACCATGGATGTTTTTAGTCCTCATCTATGTGTTAGAAGGGCAAAAAAAGTTAGTCTGGGTGACTATCTTGAGTGACAATATGCACAATCAAATGATGCAATTACACAGTGTAATATTCTCAAAGGAAAAATTCATGGGTACCTTTTATATGTCCTCATATTTGATGTATATCTTTGTGCACAATAGGACCTTCTCAAGTCTTACCAAGAATATTTCAAGACTGAGGATATATGAGATTTATTGAAAGGTCACTGTGGAAGGGTTCAAGAGTAACTATTGCAGAGTATACAATTGTTTCTTCAATGCTATGATGAGCATTTTCTTCCCTTTGAGAAGTTTGAATAGAATGACCAAGGCTACACAAGAGATAATTGACATATTTGGCACCTCATATGTTCAGTTCATAATGTTCACATATATTAGGGTGAGTGGCTACTTAGGGGATCCTCACAAATTGCTAAGGTACATGGATGACAAAGTTGCTATCATATAATTGTGTAGACAAATAGTGCACTTGCATGAAATGATTATGACCAAGAAAATAAACAATCCTTTCAAATTCCTAATGGAGATAGGATATTACACATGTCCTTATCTAACTAAAGCAAAAGGATTAGATCAAGAAATGGGATTCTATTGGATTGACAAAATGCCACTTAGACCTAATTATGATATAAGATGGCTAAAATACACTGCAATAGGTGTAATCTTACACCAATCACACTTCAAAGATTCTTGGTCTAACTGCACTTTTGAGGAGGAGGTCAACCAAATTGACTACATGAGACTCACTATGTAGGAAGCACTCACATACAATTTTTACTCCATCCCCAAAGACATGGTAGATGATAAAATGACTGTAGCATCAATATATATTGAAAATAATATTGAAGCACAATGTATAGCCTAAGTAGATTTCACTGCCAAGGAAAATGACTCTATTGTATGGAGGGATTTTCCCATCATGAGGAGAAAATTTAGGTGGTTGAAGGCTCACAGGGTTGATCTCAGTACATATGACATCCTTTCCTTCCAACAGATTCAATAAGTTACATAACTCAAAGCATTCTTGCTAGTGTACACAGGTGATCCTCCAACACCATCGGTAATGGCAAGGGGCAAGGGGAAACAAAAGGTGAGTGATGTGGAATTCTCTAAGAATATTGATGTGGAATCAATAAAAACTACCTGATCCAAAAATGGGATGTCATTTTCAAATTTGACAAGCCTAGGAAAGAATTGGGAATAAATAATTGTAAGAGAGGTGCAACTAGCTAGTGTTACTCCCATATCCATCATGACTAAGGGATCTCCCATGATGCCATATATTTAAGTTATTTCCCCTCTTTCACCACCTATGCATCAAAAAAAAACCATCCTTTCCTTAAAGAATTATGAAAGGAAGAGAGGAGGAGAGGAAGAATTGGAACATCAGAGGCCTAAGAGAACCAAGGAGGCATTGCAGCCTTTAACGGGGATCCCCAAGAAAAGAAAAGAGGTAGTGTTTAAAGACATCCCCCCCAAGGAAACTTCTAAGAAGCCACAGGAATATAAGTCCTCATATGCCCAAAGTTTAAGGGATATGAGTGATGAAGAGGATTTAGATGAGGGAAGGCCGATCCTAGAGGTGATGAAGAAATGAAGGGGCTTCATGCCTCCCTAGGTGAAGATTGAACATAAACTTCAAGGGAAAGACCAAAAACCCTGATGAAACCTCCAGTCATGGGATTGTTTGAACAATTGGGACCCTATTGAGTGGAAGGAAAAGATGATGAAGATGTTTTGGATTCAGACAACCCTTTATCTTTTGATGATGTGTTGCAGGTTGGGGTCAAGGCAACTACACAGGTTCAAGTTCCCTAAGAAAAGGAAATGATCTCCTTAGACATGAAAATGTTTGTAGAAAATGTTATCACCTAGCTGTTAAGCCAAGATAAGGGTGATGAAATTAGGAATGTATGGGAATCCAAAGATGAAATTGGAAGGGAGTTGATGCATAGGGATCAAGCCCACACCATTAGGGAAAAGGTGGGGGTACATGAAGAGGAATAAATAGATAATACTATGGCTATCAAAGCAGCACCATAGGTTCTTCCCCCTCTAATGGCATCAAGTTCAACATCAAGGGAAGAAGTTGATATTGGGGAAGGTAGGGGATCAAGCCTATAAATGGGTAACCCTACCCCTTGGAAATAAAAAAAGAACCAGGTCAAATGGATGAAAATATTGAAATATGAGGACTTAAAGATACTACCTCAATTGAAGTGCCTTGAGGGTTTCTCCCCCATATTAAAGTCCATGATCTTGTTAGGCATGGAGATGTTGAAGCCATAATTGGTGAAGATTTGACCAAGGGTGACAAGGAGGACACCATAGATTCCTCTATCCAGATCACCCACCTAAGAACAAAGGATGAACTGGTTGTAGAGCATTTTTCTCAACCAACATAACATAAAAGTTCTATAGATAAATTACTCATGGAATCCTAGTGTGACGAGGTAAGTTTTGAATTCCTATAGCAAATAGAGCCAGACAAAAAGGGGGAGTGAGGAATTAATGAAAAGGATGCTAGGTCAAAAAGTGATGAGGAGGCTAAGCAGATTGTGTTAGGATCTCATACCACTCTATGATACTCCCCTTAAACAACATACCAATGACACCCCCATTCAGTGTATTAAAGCCAACATCAAGATCCACAACTCTGATGGGATTCCATACCAGACCTCTTCTTTGGATCAAAGAGTAAGTTACGGATAAAATGGACCTTGTAAGTAAACTAGGGGATATAAATGTATTAAATATTTCCCAAGAATACAAGGCCAAACCCCCTAAGAAGACCAAAACACACTCATGAACCACTTTTAATGAGAAAGGGGAAAGAACATAAGAAATAGCCATTCCTCCACCAGGGGCTATAAAGAAGGATGATCCCTTTGAAAGCTATGAAGTGTGTAGGTATGATCTGGGAGAACCATTAAGTAATGAGATAAAACATAGATTTTAAGTCTTGGAGAGCATGATGACACACCAGATGGACAAGGATAAAGCTTTAATAGAGGAGCTGAAGGCACAAAACTAGACCATGATCTAGTACTTGAAAAAGTTATTGAGTGAGCCCAAAGTAGTAACCCCAACCATGTGCAAGGCTCTAAATGCTCCTATAACTTTCTTAGGTGTGCTTGATTTTACACGAAAAATATTTGAAGGCTAGATACTAGGCCACAAAAGGCTGGCAAAAGGATTTGACCACCTAAGCCAAAGACATAATCCACTCGACACTAGAATGTCTATATGACATACTAGATAAACAAGGGGAATGTGATTCCCAGATGTTCATTTACAATGTAAACATCAATAATTAGGAAAATTTAAGGTTAAATTAAAAATAATTACAAAAAATATCATCTCCTCAGATGATTGCAAGAAACCCAAAGAGTTTCAGCTAGTGATTAAGCATCGGTTGGTAGTGCTTAAGGATGACATTTTTGATTTAAAGGGAGAATAACAATCTCTTTCAAATGTAGAAAAGGAGATTAAAGCTACCCTAAGGTATATGGTGAAATTTGATGGTGTATGTGACATGATAGAGGAGGCATTAGATTTTACCTTGAAAAGCCTTATTGATGCACCTCAAGGATACTTCGATGTCTAGAAGATTAGAGAGTTGGTGTCACTTGAAAAGTCCTGTGACCAATTAAATGCATTAGTTGAGAAATATAGTGTTAAATTCAAATACCAAGCAGGCTCGAACTAAAGGATTCTTTCCATAATAAATTGAAGGGTACACCGCATACAAAAATAGGCTGGCAAAATACTCGATCATCAAAATTGATTCTGCAATGTGACTAAATGTTTTTGTTTCTTATAAGCTGGTGTTATGTCATTCTTCCCTTCCTTTCTTCTCTCTCTTTTCTATTTTATTTTTCTTATATCCCATTAGGCAACCGTTATACCTTTCTTGTTAGTGGCACATCCTTTTTAGGGTTATTTTGATTTATTGTTTTGATTAAGGAAAGGACATCTTTATTTGTTGCACAAGTGGAAAAATGTTTTTTTTGTCCCTTTTAGGAATGATATCCACGTATGTAACTTGAAATATTCTTCCATGGTGGAGTATCAATTTTATCATCATCACATAGGCATGAGCATAATCTAAGGATTCATATTTATTATACCATTGATAGATTCCAGGCCCACAATTTTTTTCTAGTTGGAGCATCTTCAAGAATATGCCAAGCATAGCTCAAATTATATAAGTAAAGGGGGTATGTCCCTTTACAAGGGTCAGTTAAATTTTTGAGCTTGAAGCTATAGCTTAGAGAGTCCTCCCTATGTGATTTTCTAGTGCCAAATTGATTTATATTATAAAATCATTGGCAAAGCTTTGAGAACATTCAAGATATTTCCCTTGTTATAGAATTGTTTCACATAGTGCTCTGTTACATAATATTCAGGACATATTATATTTAGTTATAATTTGGTTGTTAAATGAAGTCTATCATGGTTTATCATTCCTTCTTGTTGTTGAAATAAAATGTTCTTTCTTACGTGTTCGGTAGATTAGTTGTCTGATGTATTCTTCTTTATGGTAGTCATCTGGGGTCTGCAATCAGAATATAAAATCCTTTCTAGTTTAAGATTTGAAAATAGAGAATTGATAGCCTTCTTAAGGGTAGTCATAGGTTCATTAATTTGGCTAGAGGGAGTTATTGAAGGGTGATTTCTAGTATTGCTTATAATCTTTTGAGGATCATTTGTGCATGATTTTATTTTTACCAATTTCTAAACTAAACAACATTTGTTAATACAAGTAGTGTAGCTATCTTGTGAACTCCTTTGTGCTCACTTACTAGCTATATAAATCTATATCTATCATTCAAGAAAATATGGTTTCACTCTATTCTAGACTTACAGATAACACTCTATTTCCATATCATAAGTGTTTGCATATCATAAGTGTTATTTTCCTTATAGACACATGAAATATTTTGTACTTAAAATGTGCTTGTAGTTTGTGTTTGAGATCCTAGTACTGATTTTTTTCATTTGACCCCTATTGTTGAATATTTTACAAAATATAAATTAAAATCATCTCATCATCTATCTTTAGTAGTTTGTGTATGACATAAAGCATTTGTGCATTTTGTGTGACAACCCTTCACGGGTGAAGTGTATAGGTCTGGTTATGCTTTGGTCATATCTCCATTTTGTACCTATGATCCTCATGAAGATTGACATGCAAAACTCCATGTGAGAAAGCTACCTTAGTAGGTTCTCTCACCTTGGTTTAGGTAGAGCTAAAATTATCAAGTAATTAACTATACCCTCTGTAGGTGCCTCCCAGTCATTTCCTTTATTCATTCCTCTATCAATGTTAAACCCTTCCCTAGCTATGATGACATATCCAATGGTTTCTCATTTAGATTTACCTTTCTTCTCAAGAATGTGAGGTTGAACATTAGGGGTGTACAACTGGGAACTAACACTTTTTTGGCACCATTGTTGGGGATCAATTTTGTTACCTTTGATTATTAGAATATGTTTGCAAAAGAGTTATAAGTGTTTTATTTATTTCACTCTCTAATTTTACTACAATGAGTTATTTGTCTTAAGTTCATTGACGTCTTTATAGCCTCTTGGGTGACTCCACTGAGGATATCCACCCTTTTTTTGAGAGAGGTACTCAATTTTATTGGGGTTGTCTTTAATATTTAAGGGTTAGTATCTCATTTGTTACTATGTGTGGCTTTATTTTTTTGGGTTGAAGTCTTACTCCTAGTGATGGCTCCATTATATCAAGGTTTAAGGATCAATGCCTACTATATGTTCCCTTCTCTATTTTAAATGATTCTCTTTAGATATGAAAACCTAGAGGGTGCTAGATCTTCCTTTCAGAGGAACCCATAAAAAGAGCTTATCCTTGAGTTAAAAGTCTCATCTAGGAGAAAAGAAGTGTGAAAACTTGTTGTGGGCTAGAGCCCATTCAATCAAATAAGACTTGATCAGTTCATTCCCCATTATATTTACCCCCTTTTCTCTAATATCCCTTTGGTTGAAGGATACTAGAACACTTTTGATAAATCTAAACTCCTCATGAGTCAAGCTCCTTCTCCATAAAGGATTTTTTCTTCTCTTGCTAGGCTATTAAAGATTCACTCTATGTATCCTCCTTCGAGTTCTTCACATAGTATTCATCCTCAATCATCCCCTGTTTCATCTTCATCTTTAGGTTTAGAGATGGGAGATCATGACTTGAGGAGAAGGATGTTCAATGTAGATAATGATAATGATGTAAATGATGATCAAGACTTGGCTAATAGATATAGACCATTTATGATCCCAATGTTTAGACTTATTAATTTCAATGGCATGCCAAGTTTCCCTAATGAGGTCCCTATGAAGATTATAAATGTACTACCTAAGTTTCAAGGGAATAATGTAGTGTTTGGGGAACAACATATGAAAGCCTTCTTAAATGTCATTGAAGATTATGAGATAAATATGGAAGATGTATGTAGAAAGCTCTGTGTGATCACACTTGAGGATGAGGCTAGGGAATGGTTTAAATCCCTCCCCAATGGGTCAATAGACACATGGCAAGATATGATTGATGCATTTAAGGTGATAGTATAGACCCTAGATTCTTGCTTTTTGACTTTGAGAACCTAAAAAAATCCTAACAAGTGTGTGAAGGACTTCAATTCTAGATTCAATAAGGTAGTAAAGATATTAGACCTAGTGGTGCTACTTCTTTGATTAAGTATTGTGATGCATTTGACAAGAAAGCATTCTATTATCTCAAAGATAAGGCTGCCACAAATCGAAGGATGGATTTCAATTTGGCTATCCAAATAAAAAATAATATCAGAGCCATGGGTAAGCCTTCGAGCAAGAGGGCTGATGTCAAGTTGGTGAACCCTGAAAGGCCTCAGTCATCACACAAGAGTGTAGAACTAAAGGCTTTGGACATTTTAGTGAAGGAAATCTCTTATAAATTGGCTAGAACCAAAAAGGGGTTGTCTCAAGGTCCTACTAACCATGATGATAGGAGAGATCATAAAAGAGATGAAAAGAATCATCCCCAAGATCATGGTCAAGGTAGGCCACCTTTCCAAGCCAAAAATAATGATAGGGGAAAAGGCCTAGCAAGGGATGATAGGCATGAAATAAATCAAAACCAAGGAATTGGAAGGGAAGTACTAGATCTTTTAGCTATAAAAATCAACATAGTCAATTACAACATCGACTGGTGTGATAAGTGTTTCCTCCCTCATCCCCCCTGTGGTGCAATTGGTGATGGTGGTCAAGATGTAGATGACTTTGAAATTGAATTTGATGAAGCTAATATATACATTGTTGACTTCTAGGAAATGGAAAGTTACACTTTCAAAGAGGAAGCTTTGAATGCCTTAATTATCCCTGATTTTGAGGATATCTTGGCATATGAATGTTTTATGTTCCTATTCGATGAACTAGATGTGATGGTTGTTTATCCACCAATGGAGCTAATGAGTGCTACCACTACTTGAGCATTTTGGAAGGCATGTGAATATTAAAGGGTCTCATTCCCATATTTTATCTATGAAATAAGCATGATGCATGAGTATGAGTTACCAACTCATGACTTTGAGTCCTAAGATTTATGATGAAAGAAAAATATGGAGATTCCCCTCCATCGATTGAGGATCAACAGTTTTTGATCCATGCTAAAATTACCCAAGAAAAGAAGTACAATTTGAGAAGGACCAAAGTGCTCCTCCAAAGGATAAAGATTCTACTACCCCTAGAGAAGAGACTAAAGAAAAGGGGATCATAGGGAGTATGAAAGCCCAAGGTTCCACCAAGCCTGGTGTTGCACCCTATAGTGTCAAACCAAAAAATACTCAGGCCAAGAATTGAACTCCCTTTTTGTCTATCATTCTCAGGAAGGATGAACTTGGGAAGCCTCCCTTGAAAAGCAAAGTTAAGAATACTAGTCCCCCTACTTTTATTCTCATGACTCTTGAAGGATACATCCCAAATGAAAATGTTACAAGCCTACATGATAACACTCCTTTGGCCAAATGCAACATTTGGGATGTGGCCCATTTATTAAGTCAACTAAAATTCATGATACCACTTGTAGAGTTGCTTAGAATTTTGGAGCATAGGAAAAGAGCTTTTGAGTATTTGGGATTCACAAATAAAATCATTGCCAATGAAATTGTCAAAGTTGAACTCCCTCTTGCTCTCTCTATGGAAGTTGAAAAAACCTTAGGGTCTCTTGAGCATCACTTGGAGGTATACTTGGGAATAACATTGGTAAAAATTTAGATGGATATTGACCCATTCTATACCACCTTGCCAATTAATGGACTAATTATCCACAACTACATGTTTGACTTTGGTGCATCTTGTAATATCATGCCACTAGATATATTGAATAAGCTTTACATAAGGATAAATACAACATATAGATGGTGCCTCACTACAGATTCTAGAGAAGTACCTATTGTTGGCATAGTTAAAGGACTGGTGGTGCAACTTGTGCAATACCCTATGAAATTTTTGAGCATGGATGTCATTGTTGTTTATTGCTAGCCAAAATGGGGTGTATTGCTATCCAAAAAATGGGTAGCTAGTATTGGAGGTATTATTGACATTGATCTATCCTATGCCACTATACCACTGGATGGAAAAATGGTTCACTTAAACCATGGGCCATAAATGCTCCATGTCTTAGAGGATCCTAAGTACTAATTGAATGAAGTGTTATATGTGGATACATACATTGTAAGTTTTGTGGGAAGTGTTGAGTACATAACGCTGCCTTCTAATTCTAGTGTCAATGATGAAGGCTCCATCTAGATCATGCATTTTGATGGAACATGTTCAATTGTTGAAAATGGGTTTGGGATTGTTTTTTATACACTTGAGGGTCAGGTTTATAAGTACTCTCTTCAATTGGCCTTTGAGTACATGAACAATATTACTGAATATGAATCACTCCTAGATGGCCTCTGGATCACTTGAGAGTACAGATTCAAGAAGTTACTAGTTAAGGGTGATTCAAAACTAGTGGTGAAACAAGTCCAAACTATTGACACCATAAAGCATAAGAGGTTGAAGAAATATCAAAATTATGTATGGGACTACTTGGAATGGTTTGATGCCTTTAATATTAAGTACCATGCATGAGAACTTAATCACATGGTAGATATGCAGGTGAAGAAGGTTGCAGAATTTAAAATTGAACATGGAAGTCCTTACGAGTATGAGGTTGACATATTGGTGAGACCCTCTATCCTAGATAACATCAATCATTGGCAAGTCTTTGACAATGATGACCAAATAAAGAGGTTTCTATACTATATGGATGAGTTTGGGGGAAATATTATAGATCAAGACTCTATGGTACATGTCTATGATGGAAAATAAACCTTGTATGGAAAAGAAATAGTCCAATTAAAGAATAATACTATCTCTAGGGGATTGGTTAGTCTGGAAACAACCTTTGATGGAGCTAATAGAGTCAAATCTAGAAACATTTCTATGTCAAAAGATGTGATTGATATTAATATTAGGATAATAAAAAATCCAAGGAAGATTTGGTTCGGTACTCACTTGAGTAAAAAGGAATAGGAAGTATTCATCATGCTATTAAAAAAGTATCAATATTGCCCAACGTTGTCATATTCAAAGTTGAAAGCTTATAGGGAAGATTTATTCTATCATGTTATTACTCTTCACCCCGATGCAAAACCATTCCACTAAAAGTAGTGACCCATCAACCCCTTCTTGGCTACTAAGATGCAAGAAGAATTGAAAAAATTAAGAGATGGTGAGATCATTCAACCCATCAGGTATTCATCATGGGTGGCAAACTTGGTCCTTGTCAGAAATAAAATGGAGAAATCAGTTCTATTTTGATTTCCAAAACCTAAAAAGGCTTCTTTGAAGGACAATTATCCATTGCCTAACATGGATAACATACTCCAAGATGTCACTAGATCTAAATAGTTGTCGACTTTAGATGTTTTTTTGGTTATAACCAGGTGGTGGTGGAGTCTGAAAGGTCCAATACTACTTTCACTACCCCATGGGGAACTATGTGTATGTTTGAATGCCTTTTGGTTTGATGAATGAAGGTGCCTCTTTCCAGAGAGCCATGGATGTAGCCTTTGCTAGATTGATCAACTAGTTCATTGCTATATACCAAGATGATGTTACAATATACTCCAGGAGATGAAGTGACCACTTGATGCATTTAGAACAAATGCTTGTTAGATGTAGGGAGTTTGGGATTTCCTTCAATCCCAAAAATGCCACTTTGGGGTACAAAAGTCAAAGTTATTGGGACACATTGTATCCCAACAAGGTGTCATGATAGACCTTGAGAGGGTGGAGGCCATTGACAAAGTACCCATCCCATAGATGAGAAAAGGTATTCAATCCTTCTTTAGCTAGATTAATTTTGTTAGATGGTTTATTTCTAACTTTGCAAAAATTAACCTACCTATCACTTCAATATTGAATAAGGATCAAACTATAAAGTTGGAGGAGAAGGCCACCCAGTCATTTCAAGATATCAAATCTATCTTAAAAATTGCCTCGATGCTTGCTAGTCTAGAGTAAAAAAAGATTTCCAAATCTTTTTGTTTGCCTCTACACACACTATTGCTGCAGTGTTAATATAAAAGAATGATGAAGGTCATGAGTAGCCACTTGCCTTTCTCAGCAAGGCATTACAAGGATCTGAGCTGAGATATACCATAACGAAGAAAGAAGACTTTGCCCTTTTAAACACTATCAAGCAATTAGATCTTACATTTTAATTTTGAATATTTTGGCCTATGTTCCTCACACAATGGTAAAGGACATATTAAATCATAATGAATCTATTAAAAAAATATGTTGATGGCTTAATAAACTTCAAGAATATGACTTGGATATTCAGACTTATAAGTTGGTCAAAGGAATAGGTCTAGCTAAGCTAATGATCGAAGTGAAATTATAGGCTGTGAAAGTAAACAATATAGAAGGGGTCGTTGATAACCCTAAAGCCAAGTACAACCAATCTCCATGGTAAAAATATATAGTCTATTATCTGAAGACTCTAAACTATCCCTCTCATTTAGATAAAAATCAAAGGAGGATACTGAAGTTAGTATCTGAAAAGTATCTCTTATTACAAGATGACTTAGCTTAGAAGAACCCAAATGGTGTTCTCTTGAGATGTTTGGTGGAAAATGAGATATCTTCAATGGTTACTGAGTTCCATGGTGATCATTTCACTCCTAAAGTCACTGCACACAAAATCTTGAGGGTTGGGTATTACTGGCCCACATTATTCAAAGATGTGGCTGTGATGGTAAGAAGATGTGAAGAATGCCAATGGTTCTCTGGAAGAATGAAGGCATCCAGATCACTTCCCTTACAGTTGGTCTCTATCGAGGGACCCTTCAGGCAATGGGGGATGGAATTTATAGGTGAGATATAAAATTCTTCAAGTGATGGTCATAAATGGATCTTAGTAGCCACTGACTACTTCAAAAAATGTGTTCAGGCAATCCTCACTAGGAGATCAACCCACCAGGTAGTCATCAATTACCTGTTAAATAACATGATTAGTTGATTTGGGGTGCTAGTCAAAATTATGTGTGACAATACTATGTGATTTAGAGCCAAATAATTAAGTACATTATGCAAAGACTATGGGATTAATTTAACATATGCCTCCAATAATAATCTATAAGGAAATGGGTAGGCCAAGTCCAGTGATAAGAACCTATTGAAGATCATCAAAAGAACATTGGATGCTAATAAGAAAATGTGGGGTGAATAATTGAAGTTTTCTATCTGGGTGGATAGGCTGACCCTAAAGAGATCCACTAAGAAGAGCCCCTTTGATCTTGTTTATGGAACTCACGTTGTCTTGCCCTTAAACCTACAATTTCTCACTTACCAATTCATGCAACAAATGGCTGGGAATGAAGAAGAAACAAACCACTATGAAGATAGGATTGACCAGATCATCAAACTTGATGAGTCTCAAAGAGAAGCTCATAAAAGGCATGTAAAGTTCAAGGAGCATCTCAAAAGGATCTTTGACAAGAAAGTCACCCCAAGAGCTTTTTAGATCAGTGATCTAGTAGTACTCTAGAATAACGGGCATGAGGACAAGGGAAAACATGGTATATTTGATTCCCTATTGATGGGCCCCTACATTATTGATTATCAAATAGGGAATCATACATTCTATCTCAAAGATATTAGTGGAGAAATTTTAGAACTACCGATTAATGGCAGATATCTCAAGCATTTCCAAGATTGAGCCCATGATTACCTTTATATATATGTATATGGTGTGTTGTCTTTTTTATCTTTATGATCCTATTGTGTTTTGTATTTGTATAGTTTGCATCTCCTTTTCCTTTGTTATGACTATTTTTGGTTGCCTTGTTTTTTCCATGCTTCTATGATGAAATCCTTTGAATCCATGGCCCAATGGATAGGCAATTGGTTTGGTGTTTTCTGGGTACCCATCTCTAAGCAGGAGCCTATGCTAGTGCCCAAATGTGTACTTGGGAAATTGGGCCCTTGTCACTTAAATTCTCATATCCAAATTAAATGAGTGTCAATGTTTTTACACCTACCCTAGTCCTTCAAAAGGTCAGAATATATGTTCATAATTAATCATCTCCTTTGTTTTATCAGGCATGAGTGTTCTTCTATTCCTAGTCAAAATCCTAAGGGGCATTTCTTGGAGATAGAAGATATTTTCAATAGCTTTGAGGGAAGTTTCCTTGTTGTGATTTTAGTGGTTTCAATGATTAAAGTTATGAAAGTATTTTTGGGCATTGGGAGAATATTGTACTCCTTCCCATATCAAAAGAATAGTGCGAAGGCAAGTAAGTGACCAAAAATCTAAGGTCACATTTGGTTGGGACACATGGTGGATTCTCGATGGTTTTTAAGTTTTGGATCTATTTTAAAGAATGTTCTAATTAGTTTTTATTGGAAATGTGCAAAAATTTCATAGGGGCCAAATGTATGAGTAAATAAACTAAAGAGGATTCCACCTATTAGCTCCTTGGGGTTTTTGAGTTTTGATCCTCATCTAAAGATCTCCCTATTTGGCTTTCTATGGTCAAGGTTCAAAAGGTCTCTAAAGTGTGAGCACCATAGCATGTAAGGAAGATTAAGGACATGTGGCAGGTTATCAAAGATTTTGATGATCGGGCACTTTTTGAAGATCTCTTTACTTGAAAGTTGGGCAAGGTTTAAGAGGTCCCTAGAGGCTCGAGTGTCCAAGGTGATGACACATGGTATTTGTACACTCCATTGAAGAATAAATATGTATTTCACCAATGTACTAAGGAAAGTGATGGGTGAGAAGGTGTGAAAAACTCCCATGGACCTGATGAGGTGCTAAAAGGTGAAATGTGCTTAAGTGGGTCCATGTGTTACAAAATAGGATGCCAGCATGCTTCCCTCCATTTTTCAAAAAGTTGCTCATGTAATCAATGTGGTAGTTGGTAATTATCCATTTCACTTCAAAGCATTAATGTTAACCCTAATCCTAAAGTGCAAGGGATTATAACTAAGCATTTCTCTTCATTTTATTTCACCCTTTGCATTCAGAGCTAATACTCATGCCTTCGAGTGATTTCAGTGCCAGGAGCTACTTGCAATGAAAGACTAGTGATCACAACAAATTCCTCAAGCATTTTCTATTCTCATCTATGAGTAAGTCTCATGATTACTAGTAAGTATTCTTCGGCTCTCTAGTGTTGTGTTTCTAAAGGGAGTTTGAGGGTGTTTGGAGAGTTATTAGTGTGAAGAAGTCATTCTAGATTATAGGATTACATTTAGTGAGTCAAGAAGAAATGGCTTCATTTTATACAACATTGAAAAACAATATTACATCCATTCTTGATGAAGTTAGAGACATGGATATTCAAGGGTTATATTTTGTAGATCTATTGGATGTTTTACAATGGCTAGACCCTCTCCTTATTATCACTAACCTTGGTTGAATTACATGATCCCTGTAGTAGCATTCCCTTTGGCTTCCCTATATCTTGAGCTAGTTATTGCATGTGCCTAGGTTTATCACCTTGACACTAGGACTATCATGGATGGGAGTTAAGCAGTTATATGTTCATTCACCTCTGAGGCCCTCAATGCCATGCTTAGAATCCCTCCCCAAATTGATAGTATCACTCTTACCATGGAGGAGTGCCAACAATATGTGGAGACACATGATAAGATGCTATGGGACATTATGAATTCTTGCTAGCTGATAAGGAAGAGGTAAAGGTCTCCAGACTGTCAAGAAACTTATAATTGATAGAATTCAAAGAGTTGATCAGTATGTTATCTCCATGGCCATCAAGGTCTATGGGGTATCCACCACAAAAAAATTTAAACCATGGATGTTTTTAGTCCTCATCTGCATGTTGGAAGGGAAAAAGAAGTAGACTGGGCGACTATCTTTAGCAATAATTTGCACAATCAAATGATGCAATTACATAGTGAAATTTTCTCAAAGGAAAAATTCATGGGTACCTTTTATATGTCCTCATATTTGATGTATAGAATGGTACACAATAGGACCTTCCAATGTCTTACCAAGAATCTTTTAAGACTGAGGATATATGAGATTTACCCAGAGGTCACTTTGAAAGGGTTTAAGAACAACTATTGTAGAGTATACAATTGTTTCTTTAACACTATGATGTGCATTTTCTTCCCTTTTAGATGTTTGAATAGAATGACCAAGGCTTCCTAAGAGATAATTGATAGATTTGGCACCTCATATATTCAATTTAGAATGTTCACATAGATCAGGGTGAGTGGATACTTAGGGGCTCCTCACAAATTGCCAAGGTACGTGGATGACAAAGTTGATGTCATGGAATTATGCAAACAAATGGTGCACCCATATGAAATTATTACGGCTAAGAAAATAAAAAATCCTTTTAAATTCCCAATGGAGATAGGTTATTACACATGTCCTTCTCTAGCTAAATCAAAAAGATTGGAGCTAGAAATGAGCTTCTATAAGATTGATAAAATGCCACCCATACCTAATTATGATATAAGATGGATGATAAACACTATAATATATGTAATCTTACACCAGTCACACTTTAAAGATATTTGGTCTAATTGCACCACTGAAGAAGAGGCCAAAACAATTGACTACATGAGACTCACTGTGCAAGAAGTACTCACCTACAGTATCATCCCCATCCCCAAAGACATGGTGGATGAAAACATGACTATAGTATTAGTATATTTATTAAAAAGAATGTTGAAGCATAACCTATAGACCAAGTAGATTTCACTACCAAGGAAAATGACTCTATTGCATGGAGGGATTTTCCCATCATGAGGATAACATTTAGGTGGATAAAGGAACATGAGATTAACCTTGGTATATATGACACCCCCACCCTTTAAGAGCTTTGATAGGTTGTGGAACTCAAAGTGTTCTTTCCAACGTACACTGGTGATCTTCCAACACCATCAGTAGTGGAAAGGAGCAAGGGGAAGTGAAAGGTGAGTGATGTGGACTTTTCCAATAATATTGATGTAGAATCAATAATGGCCACCCAATCTAAAATTGGGTTATCATTTTCAAATCTGATAAGCCTAATAGAGAATTAGGATAAAATAATTATAGAAGAGGTGTAATTTGGTAGTGTTACTCCCATATCCATCATGACTGAGGGATCTCCCATGATGCCAATTGTTTAAGATGTTTCCTTGCTTTCCCCACCTATGTAGCATCTAGTAACCAGCCATACCCCTAAGACTTATGCAAGGAAACGAGGAAGAATTGGAATAACTGAGGCCTAGGAGAACTAAGAAGGCATTGCAACCTTTGATGGGGATCCCCAAGAAAAGAAAAGAGGTAGTGTTCAAAGACATCCCCCCTAAGGAAACTTCCAAGAAGTCACATGAAGATAAGTCTTCATATGCCTAGAGTTTAAGGGATATGAGTGATGAAGAGGATTTAGATGAGGGAAAGCTAATCGTGGTGGTGATGAAGAAACAAAGGGGCTTCACCCCTCCCTAGGTGAAGACCAGACATATAAATTTGAGGGAAAGACCATAAACCCCAATGAAACCTCTGGCCATGGGATTGTTTGAATAATTGGGACCCTCAAGAGTGGAAGGCAAAGATGATGAAGAAAATGTTTTGGATTTAAATGATATTTTATCTTTTGATGATGTGTTATAGGTTGGGGTTGAGGTAGATATACAGGTTTAAGCTTCCCAAGAAAAATAAATGATCTCCTTGGACATTGAGATGTTTGTAGAAAATGTTATCACCTAACTGCTAAACCAAGACAAGGGTGATGAAATTAGGAATGAACAATAATCTGGGGATGAAAGTGAGAGGGAGCTGATGCATAAGGATCAAGTCCCCACCAGTACTAAAAAGGTGGGGGTACAGAAAGAAGAACAAACATATGTTACTGTGGCTATCAAAGCAACACCATAGGTTTTTCCCCCTCTAATGGTGTCAAGTTTGACATTGGGGGAAGAAGTTGATATTGGGGAAGGTAAGGGATCAAGCCTATAAATGGGTACCCATACCCCCTAGAAATAAATAAGTAGGTCAAATGGATGAAACTATTGAAATAGGAGGATCTAAAGATACTACCTCAATTGAAGTTCCCTGGGGGTTTCTCCCCCATATTAAAGTCCATGATCCTGTTAGGCATGGAGATGTTGAGCTGTGATTGGTGAAGAGTTGCCCAATGGTGATAAGGAGGACACCATAAATTCCTTCATCTAGGTCACCCACCCAAGAATAAAGGATGATCTAATTTTTGAGCATTTTAATCAATTGATAGAACATGGGAGTTTCATAGACAAATTAATCATGAAATCCCAGTGTGATGGGGTAAGTTTGAAGTCCTAGAGCAAATAGAGCCAAGAAAAAATTGGTGGTGAGGAGTTGATGAAAAGGATGTCAAGTCAAAAAGTGATGAAGAGGTTGAAGAGATTGTGTTAGAATCTCATCCCACTCCAGTGATACTCCCCTTAACCAACATACTAGTGACACCCCCATTCAGTGTGTCAAAGCCAACATCAAGATCCACAACTTTGATGGGATTATAGACGAAGCCTCTTCTTTGGATCAAAGAGCAAGTTAAGGATAAAATCGACCTCATAAGCAAACTGGGTGATATATATATTTTTCATATTTCCTAGGCATACAAGGCCAAGCCCCTTAAGAAGGCTAAAATGTACTCATGAACCACTTTTAATGAGAAAGAGGAAAGAACATAGGAAATAGCCATTCCTCCACCAGGGGCTACAAAGAAGGATGATCCCCTTGAAATCTATGTAGTGTATAGGTATGATCTAGGAGAACCATCAAGGAATGAGATAAAACATATCTCACAAGTCCTAGAAAGCATGGTGGCACACTAGATGGACAAGGATATAACTTCAATGGAGGAGCTAAAGGCATATAAGTAGGCCATGATCTAGTACTTGAAAAATTGATTGAGTGAGCCCAAATCAATAACCCCAACCATGAGCAAGGATCTAGATGATCCTATAACTTCCTTAGGTGGGCTTTATTTTGGCTACAACAAAGATTTGAAGACTAGAGACTAGGCCATACAAGACTAGAAAAAGGATCTGACCACTCGAGCCAAAAACATAATCCACTTGGTACTAGAATGTCTAGATGAAATATTAGATAAACAAAGGGAATGTGATTCCCAAATGTTTATTTATGATGTAGACAATAAGAATTGGGAAAATTTTAGGCCGAAGGTGGATGAGATTTGTAATATGGGCATCGACACTTTAATTACAAAAAATATCATTTCCTCGAATGATCACAAACAACCCAAAGAGTTTCAACTAGTGATTAAGCATCAATTGTTAGTGCTCAAGGATGGAATTTTTGATTTAAAGGGAGAAATAAATCTCTCTCAAATGTAAAAAAGGAGATGAAAGCTACCCTGAGGTAGATGGTTAACCTTTATGGTGCATGTGACATGATAGAGGAGGCATCAAATATTGCCCTAAAAAGCCTCATTGATGCACCTCAAGGATCCTTTGATGTCTAGAAGATTAGAGAGTTGGTGTCAATTGAAAAATATTATGACCAATTAAAAGCATTAGTTGAGAAAAGGCAGGTGATGCTCCAAAGGGTCATGAATTAGCTTAAGGAATATAATGTTAAGTTCAAATACCAAGTAAACCCAGACCAACAGATTCTTGCCACCATAATTCAAGGGCACACCACATACAAAAATAAGTTGGCAAAGGACTCGGTCATCAACATTGATTCTATGATATGACTGAATGTTTCTATTTCTTCTAAGCTGGAATTATGCTATTCCTCCCTTCCTTCTTTTCTTCTCTCTCATTTCTATTTTCTTTTTCTTGTTTCTCATTGGGAAACCATTGTACCTTACCTATTAGTGGCACATCATTTTCAAGGTTATTTTTATTTGTTGTTTTGATTAAGGAAAAGACATCTTTGTTTGTTGCACAAGTGGATAAAGGTTTATTTTGTCCCTTGTAGGAATGATCTCCATGTATGTAACTAAAAATATTCCACTATGGTGGAGTATCAAGTTTGTCATCATCACATAGGCATGATAATAATATGAGGAATCATATTTGTTATACCATTGAGCAGATTCCAGGCCCACAAAAGAATTTTATAGCTGGATCATCTTTAGGAATATGCCAAACATAGCTCAAATTATATAAGTAAAGGGGCTATGTCCCTTTATAAGGGTTGGTTAAATTTTTAAGCTTAAAGATATAGCTTAGAGAGTCCTCCCTATGTGATTTTATAGTGCCAAATTAATTTCTATTATAAAATCATTGGCAAAGCTTTGAGAACATTCAAGATATTTCCCTTGTTATAGAATGGTTTTGCATATTCTCTATTACATAATCTTCAAGACATATTGTATTCAGTTCTAATTCAATTGTTAAATGAAATCTATCATGGTTTATCATTCCTTGTTGTTGTTGAAATATAATTTTCTATCTTACATGTTCGGTAGATTGATTATTTGATGTATTCTTCTTTATGGTAGTCATCTGGGGTTTGTAATCATAATATAAAATCCTTTCTAGTTCAAGATTTGAAAACACATCATTGATAGCCTTCTTAAGGGTAGTCCTAGGCTCATGAATTTAGCTAGAGGGAGTTATTGAAGGGTGATTTATAGTATTGATTATAATATTTTGAGGATCATTTGTGCATGATTTTATTTTTACCAATTTCTAAACTGAACATCATTTGTTAATGAAAGTAGTGTAGCTATCTTGTGAACTCCTCCATGCTCACTTACTAGCCATCTAAATCTATATATAGTATTCAAGAAAGTATGGTTTCACTCTATTCTAGACTTACAGGTAACACTATATTTGCATATCATGAGTGTTATTTTCCTTGTAGATGCATGAAATATTATGTAATTAAAATGTGCTTGCAATTTGTGTTTGAGATCCTAGTACTGCATTTTTTCATTTGACCCCTATTGTCGAATATATTACAAAATAGAAATTGCAATAATCTCATCATCTATCTTTAGTAACTTGTTGATGACATAAAGCATTTGTGCATTTTGTGTGATAACCCTTCATGGGTGAAGTGTATAAGTCTAGTTATGATTTGGTCATATCTCCATTTTGTACCTATGATCATCATGAATATTGATGTACTAAACTCCTTCATGTGAGCGAGCTACCTCAGTAGGATATCTCACCTTGGTTTAGGCAAAGCCAAAAGTAGTAGGGAATTAACCATACCCTCTGTAGGTGCCTCCCATTCATTTCCTTTATTTAGTCCTTTGTCAATGTTAAACCCTTCCATAGCTATAATGACATATTCAGTGGTTTCTCATTTTAGTTTACCATTATTCTCAAGAATGTGAGGTTGAATGTTAGGGATGTATAATTGGGAACCAATAAAAGTGATGCCAAAGACACACTTCTTAGAATTCAAATAGACTTTATATTCATGAAATCTCTCAAATATTCTTTTTAGAATGTCAGGATGTCCAACACATGTTTTTGATTTCGTCAGTATGTCATCAACATAGTCCTCAATAATTTCATGAATCATGTCATGGAAAATGAAAATCATGGCATGTTGATATGTGGCTCCAAATTTATTCAAGCCAAATGACATGACTTGATAACAAAATGTTCCCCATAGAGTGGTGAATGTAGTCTTATGTTGATCTTCTTGGGTTATCTTTGTCTAATTGTATCCAAAAAATCCATTCATGAGGGATAAAATGTTATACCCAGTAGTAGAATCGATGATCATGTCAATGTTGGGCAAAGAAAAATCATCTTTTGGGCATGATTTGTTGATATCTCTAAAATTTATATAAAGATGTATGCCTTGTGGCTTCTTGCTAATTGAAACTATATTTGATATCCATTTGAAATAGTTTAGTGGTCTGATGAAGCCTATTCATAATAACTTCTCCAATCTAGATTTTATGAAGAAAGTGATGTGTGAGTGCATCTTTCTAAATTTTTGTTTAACTAGTTTGGCATCTAGATGAACAACAAGTTGATACACTATTAAGTGAGGGTCTAATCCTGGTATGTCTAAATATGCCCATGCAAAAATTTCAATGAAATCCATCAAGATGGATATAATATGTTCACATTTTGATTTAATAAGGGAAGCTCAAGCTAAAAAATTTTGGGATCATCATATGTTCCCAATTTCACTTCAACTATGTTTTCTACAAGAAATGTAGATCCATCTTTGAGAATAATAGGAAATGTGTGATCGTGATCATCTTGTTCTACTATAGATTCTTGTTGTTCCTCATAAAGCTCTAGTTAATGTGATGACTCTAAATCCACCATCTCAAGTAATGGCCAAATAGTAAAAACCTCTATAAACTCAAGAGTGAGACCCTCAAACATTTCTATTGTTCTGAAGAGATGTTTGTACTAGATATAGAGCTAGGACTTGATGGACCTTAAGTATCCTTTGGGGATGAGAAAACTTTCCTAGCCAAGAGTGCTTAAAACTGGTTTTCACTCAAGGGTTTGTTTTTTTTCCCAGATCAATGAACACCTCAAAGAGGTTTTCACCCAAATATTTTGATGTTTTATCTTTGTTATGACCAAGAAAGTTTGCTTGCTCTCCAAAATAGGTAGAAGGATCTAATGAAAAATCAAAGCCTTGTTTATGATCACCAATGGGCAATCCATCTCTTAGGCCCATGTATTCTGCAATTGATTCTTTATTCTAAAACTCATCATGACATATGACTAAATTTTTTTGGCCCCAATCAATGAGTTTAGGATGGTAAATGTATAGGGAATGATGAGGTGTTAAGGACATAATGGACTTTTGATCAAATAAATCCAAGTCAATAAGCTTGTCAAAAATGCTATAATGGGATGCTACATCACTGCTAAGAGTCTCATCACAGGTCAATTAAAAATAATCACTATCAAAAGTCATGAGGTCACCCCCAGGTGGTATAATTATGAGACCATGATTTAAATTAGGTACTTTAGCTGATAAAGGTTCTTGGATTCCTTGCACTCATGGGTCAAGGCCTTTTCTTGTATAATCAAAATTATCAATGATCTGATTAGGGATAAGATATTTTGGAATATACAAGTAATCAACAATGTCATCAAAATATAACTGGCCTCTTTTTGTGAAGCCTCTCAATCATGTTTTGGTGAAGTAGTAGGTACAAATAACATGGATGGTTTCCACTATTCTTTCTTCTATTACCATATCAGGGTGGGTCTGTTTAGGATTTTAGATGGTTTGGGTTTACCAAATGTTTTAGGAAACTTTAGCAACTTAGCAACATGTAAGGCATCCTTAAGATGGTACGTAGAAATTCCCATGTCTTTTATCATAACCTATTTTACAAGAGCTGCATGAAATGGATCAGCTAAAGTAGATGTAAGGTCACTAGGGTTGATATAATTGGATGGAGGTGGATGTGACACTATTACTTTATTCTTCTTTCCAATGAATTTAGAACTAGGACAATAGTTATAATTGTGGAACTCAACCTCTATATGTTTGCAATACTGATAAGGGTGTTGATTGATGGGAATAGTAATCTTGATCCCATCATGGGGAAACTTAAATCATTGATGCAAGTTGGATGAAATGACCTGTATTTCATGGATATAAGGATGACCAAGAAGTATGTTATAAGGTAGCTCAATATCCACAATATGTAATAATGTGTGGTGGGATATAAACCCAAAAATGATTGACAAATCAATGGTACCAATATATTCCCTCTCGGTGTTATTGTAAGCCTTTATGGTGATCATCTCTAGCTAAATATCCTTCACAGTGTAACCCAATCTCTATACTAGTTTAAAAGATATTATTTTCAACCTCGAACCATTGTCAATAAGAACCCACTTAATCTTATGGTTTTTAATGACTACCTCAATATACAGTTGGTTGTCATGGATCAAACTTAAGGTAGACATGTCTTTTTGATCAAAAGTAAGCTATTAAAATGAAGACAAATGTCCCACTAGTGTTTGGAACTGTTCAAGATTAATATCTTTTAGAATAGTTGATTCTTGTAAAAGGCTATTCAAAATAGTCCTATAAACTTCAGACATACACAAGAGATCTAAAGTAGAAATCTAGGTAGGGTTTTTTTTTTAATTAGTTTGATAGACTATAAGGATTTTCAACATTAGGACAAGATAATTTGGCTTTGGATAACATAGTTTTAGGCTTTAGATATGAAGGCACAATATTCACATTGGGTTCAGTGGAAGAAGAGGGCAAAGGGCCCTGAAGGGTAAATAATTAGTGTCTAGTTGTGACTATGCAACCTAGAGGCGACAAGGATCCATTATAATCAAAAGATGAAGGCAAAGGGTTTTGGAGGGTGACTCATGAGTGCCTAGTTGTATTGGAACAATTTTGAGTCGATGAGGATCCATTATAATTAGAGGAAGGGTGTTGTCCATAAATAGTAACCCATGTAAATAGAGTCATAATAGAATTATGTGAACTCGACATGGCATTACTACAGGGAGAGGGTGTTGACCCTATAATAATGTGTCCTAGATTATGAGGAGTATGAGATGGTTCTTGATATTTGACAATATAATTGGTAATGTGGGTTACAAAATTACATCCCACAGTGTTGTTATAGTCGTAAAGCATGTTATTATAACCCAAGTTATTAGCATGGTTATTATGATCCTAATTATGATCATGTTGATTACAATTTTGACTCTAATTTTGGTTCTAATTCTACTGCTGATCCAAAACTCAAAAGCTTTTGTTGAAAGATAAATCAATAAACAAGAATAACACAATTCAAAATAATGTTATCTCTTAGAAGAGATGTTTTATTGATCAAATTTGTAGACCCAAACATATGCCTATCTCTGAGAAGAGATGTCTAATTTCCATTTCAAGTTACATCTTAATTTATACATGTTTTGAAGGTGGGAGGAGGATGTGGAAGGTCACCAATCTCGAGTGAGATCGAGTGGTTTGACTTCCACGATTTACAACAATATAGAATTCGAGGAATTATTATTTTTAGAAACTAACTATTTTTAGACTACACTACTAAAATTAAGATTTGGGGCCCTTCCATTAGGTTTTCAGGGGCCAAACTTCATTGATAAGAGCTCAATGCCATCTCATGACATTACCCTCATTATTATCTTTCCAACAGTTCAAATGGAAAGTCAATTAGAGCTACGGCGCAAAAGTTATGGCTCCTAGAAGTTTGATCATCAATTGGGGTGGACCCGTCACCTGAATTATTGCCTGAATTGTTGCCCAGAGCAACTAATAATTTTATCCTCAGCTTTGGTTGTTCCTTGGTGGTTGTTGATTATGTATAAGAAATGGATCTTGGTAGATTCCCATGTCATGATTAGTGCCTTATGGGGTAGGCTTGATCTCAACTTCACCACTTTTGACCAGATTTTCAAATAGGTGTTGTAATTAGACATAATGATAAGCTTTATGGCCAAAAACATTATGGAAGTTACACCATTCATTTTATTTGTACCAATATAGCTTTGGTTGATCTTGAGGAAATATCCTTGGTACTGACCATACAATTAGGTTGGCTGCTATGAGCTTTTAGAACACTACCTCAATAGGCTCTCCCAATTTGCTAATGACTCTAAATTGATTGTGGAATGTCCTCCACTAAGGTTGCCTTTGAAAATTGGCTATTAGATTAGGGGGAGATAATTATACATTTGGGGATGATAGGGTTTGCACAATTTGTATGTGTCTTATTTTAGTCACACCATACTACATTTTTGTTCTTGTTGAAACCCTTAGGTTTCTCTTACACAACCATTTAAACTAGTGATTGGGTTTGATTTTATGTTTGACCCTAGACAAAAATCTTGATAAGGCCCTTGGAAATAAGATCCTTATCAATCTTCACCCCTTTGTCTATAATTTAATCAAATGAATTAACATAAGCAAGCCGTATATTATGTGTGACCTCAGAGTGTAAGTTTTATGCAAAAATGTTTGCTAATTATTTGTCTAGCAAGTTATTTTAAAAGCAAACAACTAATGCTCTCCACCTCTATATATATGCTACAAAGCTTTCTCCATCATGTTTTTTTCTTTGCACAAGTCAACAACAGTCAATTCATGCTCAATGTTATGTGAGAAGTGGTTGATAAACTTTTCAGATAAGTCATTCCAATCCACAACCAATCCCTTGGGTAACTTATGTATCCAATCTAGAGCTTATCCCACTAAACTTCATGGAAACAAATAAAGCAAATAAATGCTACTATAAGCAACCTTTTGGCATAACATAAAGAATGCTTGAATGTGTTCACAAAAGTCACCCTTTCCTTTGGATTTTTCAAACTTAGGTGCTTCAAAATAATATGGAAAGGGGACCTATAAAATAGATAAATCAAATGGATATAGACATATCTCATTAAATTTATAATTCTTGATTCTATTTCCAGTCTCTAATCGTGACACAATCTCCTTGATGGAGTTCCACTCTTGCATGTATGGTGCATTTATGGGTGGAACATAATTCTATTGGGGTGGTATTTCCCTTTCTATTGCATGGATTTTTGAGGGATATACACCTTGTGATATGTGACTTGGTTTTGGTTCACTCCTTGAGTCGAGTAAGTGAGCTATTGATTCCTAGGAATTCATTGCCTTGAATTATACATGTTCTATTGATTTTGAGGAGTCTGCAGTCTATTTTCCAAGTACGTGTTGGTTGAGATAAACTAGCTAAAGTGTTTTGTATGATTTCTTCAATGCGTATTGAATGTTTTGATCTTTCCTTCTATGAAGGAACAAGAGGTTCTTGATGATTGAAAAATGTGTGCTTTATATCTAACAAAGCATGTTGTAGAACCTATTGAGACTTAGATTATTTGATTGAGACATTTTGATCCATAATCATTATGTTCTTAACTAAAGTTTGCATTGGTTCAACAACATTCCCTTGCTCCTTGGAATCATCATTATGAATTTAAGTAGCCACTAAAGAGTCTATCAAGTTTGCAATAAGTTGGTCTGCATATCATTTACTTATCTTCATAATCTTGTTGACAAGATCTTGATCATTGGGTTTCTTCTCTATAATTATTTCCTTTCCCTTACTAGAAGAAGGTATGTTTGTTTATACAATGTTTGTAAAGGTTTGTTCTCACAGTTTTTCTCCTTGTCTAACCAAAGTGTGCAATTATTCCATAAGAAATTCCAAGGGTAGTCGAGCATCAGATTCTATCAACCTTAGGAGTGATTCATCCTTATCCTCTTGGGTTTGATATTCTAAATAGTCTTGCTCAGATCTTACAGTTGTGGGAATATATTCAAAGACCACATAATTGTCTTGACCATCATAATAATGCTCTTCCTCATAGCTAGGGCCATAATGGACCCCACTAAAAGTGTCCCTTTGTTTCATGTTTTTAAGGTTTATGCTATATGTTTGACAAGATTTGGAAATTTTTTTGTAAACATTTAAACAAGGTATGTGTTTTGATCTTCCCTAAATAAATGACAAGGCACAAAAGAGACTATAATAGAAAAGGGGTGGCATATTACCACACACAATGAGAAGAATGTGTTCATGAAATTACTCAACCTTAGGTAGGGTTAAAATCTTATGAATTAGAAGAGGGTATGATAACTCAAATACCTAAGTGTAAACTAGTACACCAAATGCAGGTTAAGAGATACATCAATACCATAATATCTAGTTTAAATTTGATGAGTTGCTACTATAAAATTAGAATAAATCCCTTCATATTAGGAAGGCAACAATGCAAACCAAGAAACTTAAGATGTGAAAACATGTAAGAATTCTTAAGTATAAAACTAGAACCAAACGGGTAGCATAACACCATCACATGGTAATAGTAAGTAAAATAATTTGTGTTCTAGTGTGAGTGATACACTTGATGACCTAAGTTCACAATGATCAAATGATGATGAGTCTATAAACAACCTTTAAATCAAATGGAAAATTTAACCCAAGTTAAGTCAAGTCCCAGTGCAAATAAAAAAACCAATTAACATGTTAACCTAGTAACTTAGAAAGGTGAAAGTCTAAATTTGAATTATCAATGAAGGACTTAAAGATTTTGGAAACTAGTTTATACTCAAATAGGTTGCATAACTATGTTGTTTAGACAATAAACATAATGTTTAGGATGAATATTTTGAACAAGGTAAAAATTGATTTGGATTTAACCAGTGTAATGCCTCCTTTATTTAGGAAATGGTGGACAATGCATTTGGTTATGATGTTTATTTACAATCAAGTTTTGACTCAAATCAATACCAAGTAAAGCCAAAGATCAAAATACAACTAAGTAAATTGTCCTAAGCCCTAAATAGACAAGGTTGATTTATATTGTTGAAATCCATATTTATGCATGCACTTGGGAGGGTTCTAAGTGTTCATCCAAAATAAAAGCAATTAATTGGTAGGGTATTTTACACCCCCATCTCCCAAGAGACAATACAATGACATGGACCTTTAGGCATACCTTGCATCAATAATACTTCATGACAAGTGGGGTTGTCTAAAACTTATAATTTATGACCATTTAGATGGTCCCAAATATGGATAACATAATAGATGCAACATGTCAATTAGATTCACATCAATTAACTTGTTATGAAAAGGTATTATCCTTTTCACAACCACTACATATGTCAATTACTCAGTGTAGTATGATGTCTTGATTGATCATATGTTCTGGGCTAGCTTGTCACTAATGGAGATGGTTTAACCACTCAAACCACCATCTCAGTAGGGTGATCCAAATTTATATACCCCCCCGTGGAGAGGGGTTGAAGTCAATGCTGGGAGATGAAGCACTAGGTCAAAGCCTCCCTAAATAACTCATGAAGAGGCAATGACCTCCCCTCCACAAGCCAATTGCATGAAATAAAATGATCTAAGTGAAAAGGCTTTAGAGATTGTTTTTGGATCACCCAAATCATATAGGTTTTGGAGCCTAGACGAATTAATTTTCACACCTTGGATAAAGGCACAATCACAATGAAAAGGTGCTTTTGGTCACCCAAATTCCTTATAGGAGATGGGGGGAGAGCATACACACATTTCTCTTCTTGATCAAACAATCTAACAAGAAATAGATGATTTACATAAAACAACTTTAAAAATTTTCAAATTTAAGCGAAAGTTCATTTTATACACCAAATTGAAATGTTAAGTGAAGTTCTTGGCCCCTTGGCCTTAGTTTTCAAAATATTCAGAAAAACATTCACAAAAGAATCAAATAAACCATCTAAGTTCCTTTTAAACACTAAAGGGAAGGTTCAAGATTTAAACATGCTCATCTAGGTTTATTTTAAACACCAAAGTGAAGGTTATAGACTCAATTATGCTCAAATTAACCACTTTTCATCACAGGTCTTGCAAGAAAAATTAGAGAGTCTCCATTAGCTTTGAGTCACAATTTGTAATGAACCAAGTTTGGATTTCTTGTTCTTGGATTCTCTATTTTTTACACACAGAGACCAACATTAGTCAATAGTGATTGATTCTAGATGCATCACGATCAATACCAATCATAAAAGAATTGTTGGCGATAAAAAATGATCAATAACAATCACCTGTGAAACCTTAGGTTAAAAATATTTTGAGAAAAATTCTTGTTAGCACAATTTTAGGATATAATCTCCAAAAATAAACTTCTAGATCATGTAAATATGTTCATACTAGAGACTTAAAAACTTGATTTGACAATTATAAACTTAAGAAAAGTTTTAAAATGTAAAATTTTAGATGTATTTTTCCTTGTAACCTAACTGATGCCGATTAGTCTTGATTGATGCTAATTACATAGAACTAACATTGGTTACTATGTGACATGTGTCTAAACAAAAAATGTCAAAAACATAGGAAAAATAAGCTAAAAATTGTTGTTAAAGGATTTTTAATGAATTTTAATGGAATCTAAGATTGTCAAAATGTCTTCCTTTTTTGAGATGGATGCATTGGCCCACCAGGCATGACAAGGTGTATAGATGGATTACAAATATGGTTAGATCAAGCATTAGTCATGAAAAACACAAGAAATGCATAAGAACATAACAATCTAGGCCAACCTAGTCAATAGGGTATGCAAATGATAAATAAGAACTCAATGAAAGAAAGTAAACACACATTATCTTCCTAAGAGCATCCCATAATCCATAAGCAACTTCAAGCATGTTTTTCCTCTTGATTTGGTGCTCAATTCTTCAACAATGGTGCAAAGTAAGCTCCTACACCATGCCAAGAACATCGAGTATAATATAGGATCATGATATGAAATCAATCTATGCCTATCAAATGAAGCTATCCTATTGCAAGTAAAGAATTATAATCAACATAACGAAAGATTGTGGAGAGAATCTTGCATTATAAGTTTAAAAAAATTAAGATTAAAAATATGAGTGAGATGCTTGCTATTTATAGATTTTCTAAATTGATCAGGATCAACCATGACCATCCATCTCAAGATCAAGATGTGTGGCCATGAATTACTTATAATTATGTAAATAAAATCCATAAATATCCTCATAATGATTTGGGAGGAAGGGGCAATAAAGAGGGATGGTAATCCATAATCTTGATATTTATTGCATTTATGGCTTATGGATGCCACCCTAAAAAAGAACTCACTTGATGATGTAGTTAATAGGAATCAATTTCAAATAAATAAATATTCAATAACTTCCAAGGAATTCTTACTTAAGCTCATAATTTGGTTTAATTTTCCTAAGATTAATCAATTTTACTGCAATTCTTTGGAAATTGGTGCACTTCATTAATCAAACTGATCAAAAAGTCATATTATTGGGTTGTAATTTTATTCAAAAGGAATTAAAAGCTGATGTTAGTTGCATACAGACCATCATCCCATTTAAGATGTTGTCGACATAAAATAACACATGCACATATCATGTGCTTCTAAATTATATGAAAAGAGTGTTCTAGAGCACCAAAATGCATTTTCATCATTTCAACTCGAAATGATTTGATCAAAGTTAATAATCATATAAAATACATTGCCCATTTAGGGATACATTAGCCTAAATTGACACCTTTATATGACAATCTTGAACCATTTAGCATGTTTAAGTAATTTTGGCTTAATTTGTGCATTTTTGCAAATTTTAAGTAAGATTGACAATTTCAACTCAATGGTGTTAGAAATTGGATGTCTACAAGATAGAGTTGGATGAATATGGACCAATTTTTTATGTTTTTTATAGAAACTATTGGATATCTGACACCTATTTTCATTGAGATGACAAGTATTTCAATCATGTATTTGATTATTAAAATTGTTTGGTGGAAGCTTGGTCTTAGTGGTAGTTGTCTTTCCTCCATTTACAAAATAAAGAGTAATGAACACTACTATTACAAATGTTATTGTTGTTAGTGTTATTGAGAATTAGAATGGAAAAAGCTTGGAAATATATATCTCTATATCTATTTGCATATGGCATTTTGTATTGGTCGATTATATTATATAAGAGTATATCATTTAGGAAGCCTTTCCATTTTTCATCAATTTGGTTTTAGAGTTGTCTAATTTGGCTTTATATAGTTAGAGAAATCATAATTTTTGTCTAATTACTTTTAGACTTGTCTAAATAGACATGTTTTAGAGGATTCTTTGTATATATAACACATAATTTAATTGACATGACATCCATTTTCATTGACATGACAACTATTTAAATTATTTATTGTGTAATTGAAATAATTTGATGGAAGCTACATATTACATTCACATTTTGCATGTGTGTCTTCTTAGGCTTCTTCGAGTCCATCAATACCCCATCATTTCCCCTCACCATCACTGCCCAACTCACATAGAAACCTTTCAACATTTGTTTTTTAATACACGACCTTGCCATTCCTAACCACTTTGCCATTAGTCAAGCTCACCATGAAACAAAGTGTCTCTTCCCTGCTAATTGTATTGCCACACCATATGAAGGAATACACTTTCTCATTTTCCACCATCACCTCTGCTAGAAATATCATGTTATTGTTCCTTAACACTTCATGGGTAAAAGGTGAGATGGGATCGATGGTCATAGGTTTCAAATGTGATACGATTGCTGATTTACACACTTCCACTTTAAAAAACCCTGCTTTACTAGAATAAAAAATTACACCCCTTATGATGTAACTTGCACCTTTGGGGCAACTACTAATTACAGCGATTGCCTCCTTATTAGTACCTCCAAGGGTACTATAGTCATCTCAAAATCATTAATTTTTCCTTTTAACCACTCAATCTCTATTATTTGATTATTCATAATGTTTGATATACAATGTTAATTATCTTTCCTCTCTTATTCCTTATTTTGTGGTTAAGGGTACAAAGTGAGGTTTTTAATGCCATCAATAGTGTGAAGGGCATAATTTTAATTTTCTTATCCAGGGCACAATATTCTATCTTGATATTGGGTTGCTTAGACAATAACTATCAAACATATTTTGTATGTATTTTTGTCTCTTAGATGTGTAGAAGAAAGAATAAGTTATAAGCATAATATTACTATGCGTTTACTTACAACTACAATTTATTAGTATCAAATTTAGGACCTCTCTCTTCTTCATATAACATGAAAGAACTAGGGAGTTTGTTATATAAATTGGAATAGGTGAAAATGAAGTGTCAGTAGCTACCAATGAAGGAATTGTGATTAGGTCTGCATGGGCATCCAAAATCTAGAGCAATATAGTTTTAAAATTTCATCTTTCATCTTTTTTGATAATTATTATTCCTCTCCTATAGATCTAGAGAGAAAATCCACTCATACAATCTATCTTCTTTGGCATGATGATGTCTCCAATTTGAACTCAACATTGGTGCTCCAATTTGAGTTTGACATCGGCCTTTCCAAATCAATTTCTTCCTCAAATTATGATTTGCATTCTTAGAAAATCAAGGAATCACAAGGCAATCTATCCAAACCAAAAATTAAGCTGATTAGATTATAGTTAAATAAATATTGAAAACCATAGGGATAATGTTTGTAGGAGCATCAATCCCACAACTGGGTTGAGCTTTTCTACATATTGCTTGTCGACATAAATAATGAAAAAATCTCAAAGTCCATTTGAAATAACTTGTCATTTCCCCTCACCATCATTACTAAACTCACCTTGAAATGTTTCACAAATTTCATGTTCTATATGGCTTTACTATTCCCTGTCACTTTGCCATTGCTCAAGCTCACCATGAAACAAAGCATTTCCTCCCTGCATAGTGCATTGTTAAGCCATATGAAGGAAAACACAATCTCATTTTCCACCATCACCTCCACTATATATATATATATATATATATATGTATATATATATATATATATGTTATTTTTGCTTAATTATTCATGCAAAAAAGGTGAGATGAGGTTAGCGGCCATGAGTTTTAAGTAAGGTACAACTTCTATTTTACACTCTTTTGATTTACAAAACCCTGCTTTACCAAACTATAAAATTACATCCATTATGAAATAATTTACACCTTTGGGGAAACTTCTAGTTTAACACATGATACCCAAAGTAAGATATACCTCTGTATTGGATCTTGGAATTGCTCCTCTGACTCTTATTTAATTTGTTGGTAATTCTAGTGGCTGCATATGACATGAACCTAGAAAGAATATTCTTACTAAAATTTTATGAAATATTTTAGAGTAAGTAATAATAAAACCCATGTTTTCCAATTGTCTCACAATAAAATTTATAAGGAAATATGGTGTCCAAATGAAACACAAAAATACACACCCAAAGTTTGGATGACACACAAAAAATAAGAGTATACAAATAAAAACACATAGAAGATTCTCTATCCATCTGGGCAATATAATGAGTTAAAAGAAACTTTTGAGTTTGTCCTAGATATGAAAGATATATCATCTTTCTATAGATCTGGGAGTCAAAGCATCTATGTATATATGATTTGAATATGACACAAACTTCCATGTACTACTTGGTAAACTCATCTCCAAAAAAATTAGAGGATAAAAATATAGTATGGAAGCTACTTCTTTAAATATTTACAACACTTGTCTCATGCCAAGCCTCCCTTCTACCTGAGGATTAGAACAAAGCAATGCTAATTTAAGCATTTTATCCATTTGATTTGTAATGTATTCACCAAAAATATGCAGATTGATAACATCCATGAGGCTATAGTTGGCATAAAATTATCTCCACAAATCTACCATAACTATTTGCATAACATGAACAAAGTGATTAAATGTCTTCTTCTGTATGAAAATTACAACATAAAAATATAGAAGCTAAAACTTTGAGCAAAAGAATATAATGGTTTTAAAAAATGGTTCGTATAGCTACAAAGAAACCAACATACACTATGCATATTTTAGTCTGATAAATATATAAACCTTGCCAAATTATCGACATTGTCTATATATAAGCTTAGACTTAGGTGGCCCTTGTATACACATAATATTTTCAAACTTTATCAATTAATAATGCTTTCTCTCTTGTAGGAACCTATCGAGTCTCAATCTCTCTGAGTGCATGTCTTAAAAGGTAAACTAGGAAAGGGGTGGGTAGACCATTAGTGCTTCATAGGATTATTGTCCCTTATACCACCACTTACTATCTACACAACTTTCTTTTATGTACTTCCCAAAGCCTTTCCTCATCTCTTACACACTGCAACAAGCATTTCACCACCTTTATTAGCACCCACCTAAGCCTAAAACCCCTTTTGATAATTTATATTACATTATTCGCTTTGATTAACCCTCTATTCAATTTTTTAAATACACGTTACGAGTCTAGGTCAACTCTAGTCAACCTAGGTTAGGACCTAACTTATTTTTATTAATTAATGATACATATTCAATTGGGTTGACCCTATTGGCTAAAAGTTCATAAAGGTTTAGGGTTATATGCAACTATATATACACATCCATTTGCATCATTTATAAGAGAGAAGAGAATAATTATAATATATTGTGTATCTACTTATCCACCATTCTATTTGAGGATCTTATCTTAAGGTTTCAATACTTTATTTGGAGATACAAATCTTTTCTTGTGGAAAAGTATTTTGGATGCATAGAGAAGTTGTGTAGCCTAGAGATGCCTTAACCTTATCATCCTTACATAGCACAAAAATCTCTTATGAAGCACCTTGGCCAAAGGAGAGATTAAGGCTTGATGAGTTTGTATTCAAATGTAAGTATTCCTAAATTTGTTCCTCCTTTATAAGAGTAGATAGATTTGCATTTATAATTATCTCCTATACATTAGGATTTCCTATACATTGATGTGAGTATATATCTTATATGCATGTTTAATTTTTATGTTTATTACCCCCACTTTGTGCCTCAAGCTTTGGTGATCACTAGATTAGATTTTAATTTACTTTGCATTTACTTAGTGAATATGAAAACATAGGACCTAACTAGTATTAGTGTATAGTATTATTTGACTAGAGGCTTTAAAACCCTCTCTAGTGATGTTATTATGGTAAAATATTCATTGGTTAGGTATAACATATCCATCTTGGTCATTATCCTAAATATCTAATGTATAGACAATCGAAAGTGTAAGTAGGATTTATCATCTTTGAGCTAGGATTAATTAATAGATCAATTACATTTCCCTTTGTATACTTTTTAGTGAACCTGACATGAATCGAACCCTTGTAGGTTTTATTTCATGCTCTCATTCTATCATTATATTATATATTTTTATTTTTACAGTAATATATCAAACCTCTCAGTATAGTTGTAATAATTTGTGTGCAAGTTTAACACACAGTCATTCAAAAATGACTTTGTTTTATTTGTGTAGGTATTCTCCAAATATAGGTGATTGGATCAATCAACTCGACACAATATTCTTATTCAATTCCAAATTTGCATACATAGTCAAACCAGTCAATTTTTTTTGAAATTCTCCTCTTTCAACATATAAGTTTGCAAACATAGTCGAGCCAGTTGACTTTGTTCACAACTTCTTTTTTAGCACACATGTTTTATAAACACTATTGAGCTAGTCGACTCTATTAGCAATTTTTTTGAATCAACACTTGAACATCACAGTATAAAATTTTGTAACATAAACATTTTCAAGCCCACCAAGGTTCATTATTACCTTCTCTATCATTTCAATTTTTATTTTTCAGTACTATTTTTTACAAGTTTGTAGTTTGTAAAACTACAACCCTAAAACCAACTAGGTTGGATCGCTTGACATAGTTTTATAGCTTGTTTTCTATCTCAAATATATAGTTGACTTGTTTAACTTTTTTCTTCCAAATATTAATTTCATAGAATAATAGCTACCTAGTCAACTCTATTATGCATTGTTTATATACAGTATCACTTGACCTAGTTTTGTAATCTTCACAATTAAATAATTAACTTCTTTTTACTAGTAATTAATTCACCTTTCTTTTCATTTACTTGCATGCTTAGATTAACAAACATAGATTAAGTAAGTAGTTTTTAAAATTACCATTTTAGTCACACAATTTTCTCTTTTGCACACCTGTAAAACTGTAGCCCTACAACCAACTAGGTTGGTTTGCTCAACATAGTTTTGTAGTTTGTTTTCTATCTCAAAGATATAGTTGACCTGTTCAACTTTTTTATTCTAGATCTTAATTTTGTAGAATAGTAGCGACCCAATCGAATCTATTCTACATTGTTTACATATAGTATTACTTGAACTAATTCTATAATCTTTATAATTAAAGAATTAACTTCTTTTTGCTAGTAATTAATTCACCTTTCTTTTCAGTTGCTTACATGCTTAGATTAAAAGACATAGATAATTAGGTAGTTTTTCAAATTACCATTTTATTCACACTATTTTTCTCTTTTTCACACACTTCAAAATCACTTTACACACTAAAAAACATTAAATATTTGTCTTCCCAAGGTCTACCTACTTAGATTTCATCACTAAGGGGGAAGCCGACTTGGTTTTTTGGCCAAGTATAAACACATGGTTGATGATATATTTTGGAAAAGTAATTGACACCCTTATCATTATAGGATTGTGAAGTGAGGGGCACAACCCCAATACCAAGCCAATACCATCACCAAAATGGACCTCTTTCAGCCTAAACTTCCTGAAACCATCCTTATATTGATTTTTAGTTCTTTATTAAAATGAACTTCTAATCACATTACATTTAAAATTCATTACAACTTAATAACACTTAGGAATGACCAATTAGTTAGCATTTGATTTTAAGTTGTTGCTTGCTCTTTGATCATTGTATTTTGTATTATAAAACTTAAATTAACAAGTGTTGGTGCAAGGTTTATGTTGTGTGTTTCAATTGGATCAATCACATTGATCCAATTACTTGTGTGCTTAATGTCATTTGATTAGATATTATATTTCAAAATATTTATCTATTTTTAGAACACTATCATCCTTATCAACACAATATTTTATAGATTGTTCAAACTATCTACCTATAGTACCTAACCAACCTATCTGACTGTGTCTCCTTATCTTCCTATTTAGTCTCCTATTTAAGCAGTGCATAGTCAACATGTCTAGCTATGTTATCTTGTATTACTTCTTATTTAGTAGTAAATAGTCAACTTACATGATTGTGTCCTCTTGTTTATTATGTTCCCTGGTTATAGAACATAATTGACTAGTTCAATTCTATATCTTATTTCCTAATTTTTATTTTCATCACCTCTTTCACCTCCTTTTCTCATCATAAATTTCCCATTTTAGGATAATATAGATTTGAATCCAATATTTATGATAAGATTTACCAAACCATAATAGGTTTCCACTTTAGATGAAAGAAATGTTCATATATCCACTCACACTATGAATTATGGGAATCCTCCTTATTCATCCTCAGTTCATAATATTTTATTCTTATTATAAGATGAACATGAATTATATTACACACCTGAAATGATCTTATTCATTAACAAATTTTCTCAACATAGAGGACATGGTCCTTCAACCATCTATAATCTTATATATGTTCTCAAGTAGAAGAACCTCTTTCATCTTCCCCTGCCTTCTCTCATAGATTTAGGGGAGAAAATTTCTTTACTTCTCAACCCTTTACCTTATATTTTGTCTACTTCCCATACCATGACATCTTATTCTATGACCTCTTAAACCTCCATGCCAAGTATCTCCAATAACATGGTAGGTTCAACCTTTGGTGGGTCTTTTCCAATGACCCTCCTCCTTAATCATGCATCTAGTGCATCCTTTGATACCATTATTAATCATGCTATGAGTGCTTCCTTTTCTACTAGTAATTCTCATGCCACTAGTGCAACATATGCTACTACTCATAGTATAACCCAAACCACTAATACCAATACCAATGCTTCCCATGCTGTACACACTAGTCTAAATACTTCCCAAAATCATCAAATTTTATTAAAAGTAATCAATAAAATTAATAATTTTCAAACCAATAACACAAACCAAATGATGCAAATGTAAAACCATCTCATTAACCTTCAAAATCAACCCTAACATGTTTCATGGGGAGTGGAAAATCCAAATACCTCTACCCCCCTTAGGAATTCCCATGGTAACCTTATTTCCAAATCACCCATCCTTAATCAAATGATAAAATATCTCCAAAATGAACCTATTGTACCTCAAATTGATAATATAAACATAGGATGTATCATACCTACTATCAGTTATAATGGGTCTATTGATCCCACCATGAATTTAAAAATATTTAGTAACCTCTACAAATATTTGGTCAAACTTAATACCTTGGCTTATACCAAGGTATTAGCTAAAACACTCTTAGGAGATTCTTGAGATTGGTACAATCAATTAAAACCCATTATATCACTAGCTTGGAATATCTGGTTAACTCCCTAACATAAGAATTCCAAACTAATGATCTCTTTGAGAATAATTTAGCTCACTTCATAGATTATAAGCAATTTGAAACTAAAAGGGCACAAGATTTCATCAAATGATGGAAGAAATTGTATAATAAATGTGAGCATAACATGGAAGATGATAATTTCTTTCATTTATTCACTAATGTTCTCTACCCCAAGTTATAATATCATGGTAGGACTCTCTCTCCAAGTACTTTGGAAGAAGCCCTAAACCAAGCTAAGAGATAATATTTTCTCATGCACTAATTTGAACCATATCAAGCTCATATGAGAACTTGTGTGCTTATTAAAAATAAAAACTATCATTCTACCTGTTTTCAATTTGGCTTATTAAGGCCAAATGCCCACCCTTATAGTTTGAAACTTTTCTTAGGTGTAACCCATTTGGAATGATGTAAAACTGAGTATTTTTGCCTAAAAAACCAATTTTCCATCTTCAAATGTAAAAATTCAAGTTAAGAGGGTCATAAAATAAAGTCAAATGTCTTTTATTATATTCAAAAATATGTTTTATGCCTAAGTCCAAAGTTAAAAATCTTGAAAAGGTGATCTTATATGCTAATTAAGCCCCAAAACCCCCCACATGTGCCAAATTTACATTTTAAAACATGAAAAAGGTTATAGAATTATAATTTTTCATGTATGGAACATTTTAATTCTCAAAGGTTCTATTACAAGTGGTGAAAGTGAAAGTTAGGTTTTAAAAAGGCAAAATGAGGCTCTTTTCCTTCAATTTTCAAGTGACAGTATGGATTTTGTACATTAGGGGTAGGGGAGGTCAATTTAAGGTAATTAATAAGATCCATAATGAATTATAATTTCATGGAAATTGATGGCCATACATGCCCAAGACCATTCCTCTTTAGGTGCTTTCCTTGTTTGTACAAAAGGACATGCTTGTAGGTTTGAGGATGGTATGGTCTGATGGAGGAGAGTAGAGATCTAAAATTTTGATTGAAAAAACTATCCTCAGAGGGATTATTGATGGATCAAGTGGTTCTTAATTTGGATTCTCCAAGCTCATGAACCATCTAGTTAAAGATAAACCAATTTATGTAGCTCTGCAACTAGAAAGGCAACCAATTTTCTCTATTTTCTCTTCACCTAGGTAGAGTTTCAAGAAAATTTAAGTTATTGTAGAATATTGAGAACTTATTATACATTTACATGTCATCCTTTAGATGTTATTCATGAAATTTAGGGTCAAACAAGTCTCACAAACATAACTAGTCAATCTATAGTGTAACATGTTTGCAAGGAGAAGTATGGTCATGGAAGAAGGCACCCTCAAATTCTCTTGATTTTGTGTTTTTAGGGTTTTCATCAAGTTTTTTTTATGGTTTCCAATCATAATTATTAGGATTTTTCAAAGTATCACGGCCAAGAAGTCATCTTACGCTCTCAAAGTGCCTAAAGAGGCTTAATTTAGCATTATTTAAGGTTTGTTTGCAAATTTTAAGGTTTTTGTAGAAAACTAGGTTTGTGTTTAACCCTTTTGCACTCCTATAATGACCTCCAAATTCATGTGGTGTTATGTTTTTGTGCTCATGTTTGCATATATCTCCTCATCCTAGTCTTATCATGCTCCCTAATTCTCTTTTCCACCACCATCCATTCATCCCCAACTCACTATCCTACACTACCTTTTTTCACTGTGTTTGTTTCTTTTCCATCTCCATTCATGTGTTTTCATCACATTCTTCAGACCCATAACCATTACACACATATAAATAATCTAGTTTCATCTCAAGAGTGTCAAGGTTGACAAGAGACATTATCAAAGCATGATCAAGGGGAAAATCACCTATCAAGCACCAAATATAGTCATAAATGAACACTTATAGTAGGGTACACAATCACATGTGGCCATAAAGTTTCAGTGGAGATTTGAAGAGAGAGAGACCTTCCTCAAGGTCTAGTGGAAGAAATAAATCCATGGTGTGAGAAAGTACCACCATAGATCTAAGAAAGGCAAATTAGACCTTCATTTTTGACATCATGACACCAATTTAAACACCTACAACAGATGCATACAGCCAGGGAAATCAAATGAAGTCATACAAGTCTCAAGGGCATCAATATTAGAATGATTGTATTCATAGTTGTAGTGGTATATACAAGTAGTCTCACCAAGCATATGCGAAGTAAGAGCAGGGGTCATATTCATACATAATGGACTTTCCAAACACTTTATAGTTTATAATCTATACAATGAGCTCATAGTATACATCAAGCCAAAGTGACAATAGGGTTATCTCTACAATGTAATGACCTTCATTAATAATAATAAATAAGAGTAGGAAGAGAATGCTTACCATACTATGTGGTAAAGGAGTAAGTAAGAAAGATAAATTCCAAGTAATAATGCTTACCTACAGTGCTATAGGAAGCAACCTATATGACTATTTAAGTTAGAGATAATAATGCATAATACTTCATATGGAAATATGAATATTCAAAGTTTGAATGAATATTAATAACCTATGATTGTCAATACTCGTAAAAATTGGAGTATGTTTTAATTTTGATCTACTCAAAACATGAAATGAAGCTCTACATGCCTATATGGATAGTGACCTACAGCATGGTCAAAGGATGAGTCAATTACAAAGCAGTCTAAATGGAGAGGTTGAGTTTGTTGAAGTGTTTCAAGAGGAGGAGAAATTTTTAGTGACTTTAGAGTCTTGTTGGGGCAAGACCAAGCTAAAACCTATTTGATAGTCCCTACACTCACCTATAGTGGTAATTAGAACCCTACATGCCTATAACATAGTAAAGAAATGACCTAGTCCCTAAGAGGCATATAATTTCAATGGCTAGTTAATAATCAAGATAGAAAGGATCCTATAGTTAATATAAGGCTTGATGGAGATAATGAGACATTTTGTAACCCTACAGGCTTGTACGAACATATCCACAATGATAAGGGTCTTGATCATCAAATAAGCCTTCTAAGGAATGTAAGCATGCCTCAATATAGGGTTGTGAAAGTTATCAAATGTGAAATATAATGCATCAAATCACCAAAAAAAAGGAATAAATAAGTATGCCAAGTAATAAGGATAACATTTACTGCCATATAAATGAAACCTTTAGGAATGTAGCCTAGTCAAAAGGGTCTAGTTACTAGGAAAAATGGACTTTTCAAAGTATTAAGACTAATTGGTCATCAAAGGAAAGGATACTTTAAGATTAAAAATCTCATGAAGTTGAAGGAAACTTTCAAGCTATAGAATGACCTAGTATTGGAGTATAAATACCTATAGTCAACTTACTAAGAGGAGTCACAGTCTAGTGGTTAAGAGGTGTTGATGTCCCATTGAGAGTTTTTTATCTTTAAGAAAAGGATATTGTTTTCAAAGAATATTTATCATGCTTAGGACTCATGTGGACTTATTATCATGCTCAAAATATTTAAATCTTAAAAATACCCTATTCTCAGTCTGTATAGGGGCTATTGGATATGAAAACATAGTCAGGTGAGGGCTAGATTGCCTGGTTTGGAGGTCTAAGCATGCTTAAAATAGAGGTAGAGGTTGTTTTAAAAATCTTAAAAGGAATATTAAGCAATTTTAAGATTATTTTGACCTTTAGAACATATAAAAACCATGAAATTAGCTTCTAAAATATCAAAACTTAGTCAAATTCATGCTCACTCCATACAAAAGAGATAAATTTGAAGGAATTTTTGAGATTTCTAGCATCTACAGGTGGATTTAGGACTTGAATTTTTTTTACATAGAATAATAATGAGTTTAAGAGTAATCCACCCAATTTTCAAGGCCATTAAATGAATGAAAGTGCTTTTTTTTTGTCACAGTCATCAACATGTCCATTTGAGATCACCATTGGAGCAAACAACGTTCTGAAGTGCCACAAAGGTTTCTAAGTATAGGTGAAAGTTTTAAAATTTTGAGATGATGTTTTAAAATCATAATAAGACCTTTAAATAGTCTAAAAACTCCAAATTATATGCAAAACATACTCATACAGGCTTTTGCAAGTAAGTAGACATATAGGCCAAAAAGATATTTTTTGACTTTTCAAGCTAAAAGATAGTTTAAAAGTATTTTTATAGCATGTTAAAGATCCCATGATGATTTTTTTAGGAATTTTGAAGTAGGATAAGATTCTTTTTCATCTTAGTGAATATTTCCATGTTTTACAGTTCTAGACACCCTTCTAAGCCTCCTGTTTAGATGCTCATATCTTTCACCATGTGAGGTGTTTGAATGAACACTCTTAGTATATTTTGAGGACCCATATATAATTTTAATTCATTAACAATTTAGGTCAGTTGAGGGGCTGTAATTTATGAACAATCATTAAGAGCGTAGGCAACCTAGAATGCAAGCAAAACCCTATAGGCAAATTTCTTCCACATGATAACTTTGCATATCTTTTGCATGGGAACCCAATATTTTCAAGGATGTTAGGGGGGTTAGTGTGATAGACACAAATGGAAATATTTTGGGATTTGAACGTCTTTATTTCCTGAATCATCTTTTGGAAGATTCAACTTTAAAACCCTCCCAACCCCTCAAAAAACCAATTTTGAAAAAAATGACTTTCTTGCCATAAAATCACCATGGATCAACCTGAAACCTTTTCAAACATAAATTAAAATTAGAGAAGATTACAAAAAGGACCATTTGACATATGGAGCTATATGGATTAGAGCAAAAATCATGTTTTTTTAATGGAAAAAGCATATAAAATGAAACATAGGTCAGTTCAATAGAATATAATCAATGGAGTTTGAAGCCTGAAACTTGTTCTTCATCCTCAAATATTTATTTGGTCATAAATATTTCTAAAAGTACCCTTAATAGCTCAATCAAAATGGTTAGTCTATAGGAAAATGAAGCAAAATGGGCCTAGTCAATCCTGTTGATTGAATGATGAGATTTTTCTCATCAAAATCATATATCTTATGATGATAAAAATTGTTCCAGTCTAATACAATATTTTTTTAGGTTTCATGGTTTCTTGTGTAGGTCCTATGGAGTTTTAAGTGCTCAGATAGGCTTTTAGGCTTAACAGACCTAATTGGTCAAATGGTCAAGTTTGAAATTGGCATTGAATGGTTATCTAAGGAGCTAACATTGAGTTTACACATTGAATATCTGATCTTATATTTGAATTTCATGCACATTTTCATCCTTCAAGTGCCTTTTCATGTATGAAGGAGCTAATTAGATTTGACTAGTCTTGTACTTTAGTTAACTAATTGATAAGTGCCACATCTATCCTTGGTTATCATGTAATTGAAGGCTTTCCAACACTTCCAAATCATTTAAAGTTTGACTTAAGGCATCCAAAGTATGGTGTATCTCTCATTCAAAATAATATTGACTTGTCAAAGATGGGCATACCATTATTTTTCAATGAAAAAACAAAGCTTCATGCAAGACAAAGAGACAAAAGGATATTGTTTCAAAGATTTGTTATCATTTTTATAACTCATTTTGGACTTAGGTTGGCATGGAGTTGATATTATCTTCTATTTATAATGCCAATCTCTTGGCTTTTTCATGCTTTTGTTATATATGTTGGTTTTTTATCCATTTTTGAGGATCCATTCCTCTTTGGCATGACCAGACTCTACCAAGATTGAGTTTTGTAACCTTTTTAGATAAATAAAATGACTATTTTAGATTTCATCATGATGATATAGTGTATTTATGTCAGGTGATTTGCATATGTGGTAGAGCTTTCTCTCTTGTCAAGTCCTGATTCTGACCTAGTTACTAGTTTTTCAAATTATGTAGGTCATGTTCAGTGTTTGATGTCTTTTGGCTAAGCTTATAGTGGATATAAGTGGCTGGTTAGTGCCTTAAATCAAGCCTATTCCATCATTTCCCTTATGCTTTGATCACTAGATAAAACCTCTTCATGAAATACTGATGCATAAGAGATATTTGGAGTTATAGATTCAATTTTTACTTGTCTAATTGGTGTTTTAGGAGCTCAAATAGAGTGGATGAACTATAAATATAGGTTTATCACCAATAACAAAGTAGGAATTCAATTTTAGTTTCCTTCTCCCCTTTTTCATCCCAACAATCAGTAGTTTAGAGTTAGTACATAGTGATACATTAGAGGAGCTAGCCTCAAAAAAATCTAGATGTCTGGTCTGACTTTAGGTGTCCCATAACTCATATCATTCAAATTTTAGTCTAGGTGTGAAGGTTTCAGAGACAAATCTACCAATACTTCAAGTAGGGTGTTATTTGGGTTGCTAATAGTTTTGGAATGCTTGGTGGGACATGAATTCACTTATTGGAGTATAAGTTTACAACACATTCATCCTCAAAGCCAATTTTTAGTACTCTTATGGACCTCATCTCAAGGTAAAAGGTACATTGTATTCATAATTTTAGTTATCTTCATGATTTTTTAGGCTATGACAGCCTATAGAGAAGAATTTTATTTTTATTCTCCTTACCAATAATTCTAGTATTATCCTCATGACTCTTATCAGTATTATCATGAGCCATATCAGCCATATGATGAATATAAAGAGCCTTATTAGCATTATGAAAGCTCATACCAGTCCTATAACTACTCTCATGAGTCTTTTTATCCTCCCAATCAACCCAATCAAGTCCCAAAATAATCCATCTCAAGCTTTAAGAAAATTCTCTTTGCCTATGAGAAAGAGATGATAAGTATATACACTAGAAAGAGCTATAGTGAGGACATTTCCAAGTATGAAATTTAGAGTATGAGAGCAAATTTATAGTGGGTTAAAGAGGTATGTGTAACTTTCATAAGGCAGGGTCACTCAAAGTCTAGTACTGATATTTTAGACATTGGTGGTCTAATAGTAAGCATTGAAGAGAGGTTAGTGGTTTATGAGAAACCCCTGGGTCATCATAATCAATAGTATGTTCCCATAGAGCTACCATTTTACGTTTATGATAAAAAAAATAATGTTTATCAAAGCCTTCAAAAGTCAAACCAAGTCTTGCCTAGCTTTCCTACCTAGAAGTCTATCCAAGAGAGGTCTCAGAATGTTGAAGAAGTTTGTTATGAGAAGTCTAATTTTTAGATTGTCGAGATTATACAAGGGCCTACTTATTCAAGTTTTTAGGAATAAATCCAAAGTGATCTAATCCATGATTTTGAGGCTAATCTAACCAAGAAAATTGAGCTTACAAATTAGCATCTCCAATATTCAATGGCAGCTGTAAAGTCAACACCAAAACATATTCCTTCTTTCACATCTATGGCTGCCACAACTCTAGTTCAAAAAGTTTCTAAACCCAAGTTCATGACTTGGAATCAAATACAACAGTATATAGAGAAAGAAAAACATTTAAGCATACTTCAAAATGCTGAGTTCAAGAGCAAACTTGAGATCATTCAGCCTTCACCCCTTCCTCCTAAAAAACCAAAGTCCTTTCCTTCATGGAAATCAATTCAAGAAATAGTGCAGTAGAGATAGGAGGTGACAGTTGTTCATGTTCAACAGCCTCAAGAGCAAAATCAAGTATCTATGGCACATCCATTAAATCTTTCTCATCTTATTGAATACTTTCAAGGATCTACTATGCCTATCCTAGAGAAGGAACCCATCCTTTTTGAAGCAAAAGATGAAGTTTTAGCTAAGGTAGATGGATATGAAAGAGTTTTTCATGAACATAATGAGGACATAATCATAGATACACTTGGTGTGAATGAAGAAATTGATCCAATCATATAAGCTATACAAGAAATTGATGAGGTCAAATAAGTTGCTATTGTGATTGAAGATTAACTGAGAGTAGATGATGAAATTCAAGAGGAAAACACTTCAATTGTTCAAGTAGAATGTGTTTTACATGAACTCATTGATCCAATAATCATTTCCATCCATCATGGAGAACAAGAGCTTGCATAAGTGACAAAAAATGAGTACCAATCAACATAAGAAGTTAAAGATAATTTGTAGCCTTATGATCACAATGAAGAAGTTCCAATTGTACTTCAAATTCATGAGATCAAGTCTTTAGATTTGTTTGACATAATTTTTTAAGGGTATTATTTACTTGAATGTGGTCCATTTCAAGATGAGAAAAGTGCTATCATCAAACAAGAAGCATTTATTCCCTCAAGAGATGACATGTTTGAACATCTCAAGCATGGTTATCAACCTCTCTCATCATTTTTAGATGCTTGTCTACTTTTAAAAGCTAAGAATTAACATAAATGGCTTTAAGAAGTCACAAGATTAGAGCCATATCTGTTAGAGGTCAGCCTTTTAGATATGACAAAGGAGATACAACAAGCTGGTCTACATAATCATGATCAACAATTCATAAAATAAGAAGAATTAAAGATGTTCTTACAAAGTACATGGATCTGAGAGTGTGATGATTGGATCTTGGATCTGTACCTTCAATCAATGTACTTGAGACTAGAGGTTGGAATCCCAACTATACCATCAAGAAGACATGAGCATCCAATTTCTCCTAGTTATAGAAAAGAGCTATCCAGAGATGGCAAATACATTTCAAGGTTCCATGGTGCATCAAATAGCTTTCCATTTGATCTTGGAGGAAATCATATTACTTTAGGTTAGTTTTTCTAGGTTTGATTTATGTTAATAAGTGAGTAGTAAAAGCTACATTCTGCTCTCCTTTCATTATTTTCCTATTTTCTATAGGTTAGTTATCTCTACTTTCTAGTTTAGTTGTTTTTACCTTCGGTCTTGTTGTGTCATAGTCAGAAAAGGTGTCTCCAAGCATAAGAGAGTCTATTTTCCAAATGAGTTATTTTGACTAGCATCCTAGTCAACCCCTGTGAGTTACCAAAAATGTTGGTAATTTACGTTGTCAAGGCCAAATACCAACCCCTATAGTTTGAAACTTTTCCTAGGCATGGCCAATTCAAACCAGTTTGAAACTGAGTATTTTTACCTAAAAAACCAATTTTACATCTTCAAATGTCAAAATTCAAGTTAAGAGGGTCATAAAATAAAGTCAAATGCCTTTTATTATATTCAAAAATATGTTTTATGCTGATGTCCAAAGTTACAAATCTTGAAAAGGTGATCTTATATGCTAATTAAGCCCCAAAACCCATCACACATTCCAAATTTCCATTTTAAAACATGATAAAGGTTCTATAATTATAATTTTTAATGTATGGCACGTTTTCATTCTCAAAGGTTCTATTATAAGTGGTGAAAGTGAAATTTGGCTTTTAAAAAGGTAAAAGGAGGATCTTTACCTTCATTTTTCAAGTGATAGTATGCATTCAATACAGATTCCATACATTAGGGGCAAGGGAGATAAATTTAAGGTCATCAATCGGATTGATCATGAATTTCATGGAAATTGATGGCCATATAGGACCAAAACCATTCCTCTTCAGGGGCTTTCCTTATTTGCACAAAAGGACATGGTTGCAGGTTTGAGGATGGTATGGTCTATTGGAGGAGAGTACAAATTTGAAATTTGGGGTGAAAAAAATATAATAAAAGGGATTATTGATGGATCAAGTGGTTTTTAATTTTTATTATATAGGGTCATGAACTATCTAGTTGAAGATAGGTCAATTTCTGTAGCCCTGTAACTAGAAAGGCAACATGTTTTCTCCATCTTCTCTTCACTTGGGCAGAGTTTCAAGAAAATTCAAGTTGTTGCAGAATCTTGGGAATTTATTCTACATTTTCATGGCCTCTTTTAAACATTATTAATGCAATTAAATGTAAAAAAAGTCTCACAAACATAGCTAGTCAATTTTTAGTGCAACATGCTTTCAAGGAGAAGTTGTACGGTCATGGAAGAAGGCACCCTCAAATTCTATTGATTTTGTCTTTGTAAGTTTTAGATCAAGTTTTTTTTTATGGGTTTCAATCATAATTCAGATGAGTTTTATAAGTATCATGGCCAAGAAGTCATCCTATGTTCTCAAAGTGCGTAAAGAGGCTTAGTTTAGCATTCTTTAAAGTTTCTTTGTAAATTTTAAGGTTTTTGTAAAAAACTAGGTTTGGGTTTAACTCTCTTGCACTCCTATAATGACCTCTAAATTCATGTGGTGTTATTTTTTTGTTCTAATTTTTACATATATGTCCTCATCTTGGTCTTTCCATGCTCCATAACCCTCCTTCCCACCACCATCCCATTCATCCCCACCTCACTGTCCTACATTGCCTTTTTTCACTATGTTTGTTTCTTTTTTATCTCCATCACGTGTTTTCATCAAATTATTCATACCCACCACCCTTACACACATATCCATCATCTAGTTTCATCTCAGGAGTGTCAAGGTTGACAAGAAACATCATCAAAGCATGATCAAGGGGAGAATCACCTATCAAGCACTAAACATAGTCATAAATGAACACCTACAACATGGTACACAATCATGTGTGGCCATAAAGGTTCAGTGGAGATTTGAAGAGAGAGAGACCATCCTCAAGGTATAGTGGAAGAAATAAATACATGGTGTGAGAATGAATCCACCATGGAGATAAGAAAGGCAAATTGGACCTTCATTTTTAACATCATGACACCAATTTAGATACCTACAATAGATGCATACAACTAGGGAAATCAAATGAAGTCGTACAAGTCTCAAGGGAATCAATCTTAGAATTATTGTATTCATGGTTGTAGTAGGGTATAAAAGTAGTCTCACCAAGCATATGAGAGTAAATATCAGGGGTCATATTCATACATAACACTTTATAGTTCATAGTCTGTACAATGAGCTCATAGTATACATCAAGCCAAAGTGACAATAGGGTTCTCTCTACAATGCAATGACCTTAATTAAGCATAATAAATAAGAGTATCAAGAGAATGATTACCATAGTAATTGGTAAAGGAGTAAGTAAGAAAGATAAATTCTAAGTCATACTGCTTACCTACAGTGCTACAAGAAACATCCTACAAGCCTATTTAAGGTAGAGCTAATAATGCATAATACTTCATATGGAAATATACCTATTCAACGTTTGAATGAATATTAATAACATATGATTTTAAATACTCACAAAAATTAGAGTATTTTTTAATTTTGATATAATCAAAACACTAAATAAAGCTCTTTAGGTTTATACAAATAGTGACCTACAACCATAGTGAAAGGATGAGTCAATTACAAAGCAGTCTAAATGGAGAGGTTGAGTTTGTTGAAGTGTTTCAAGAGGAAGAAATTTTTTTAATGACTTTGGAGTCTTATTGGGGAAATACCAAGCTAAAACCTATTTGATAGTCAGTATACTCACCTACAGTGCCAATTAGAACCCTACAGACCTATAACATACTAAAGAAAGGGCCTAGTCCCTAAGAGGCATAGACTTTCAATGGCTAGTTTATCATCAAGATAGAAAGGAACCCTATAGTTCATGTAAGGCTTGATGGAGATAATGAGACATTTTGTAACCCTACATGCTTGTACAGACATATCTATAGTGGCAAGGGTTTTGATAATCAAATAAGCCTTCCAAGGAATGTAAGCATGCATCAATCTAGGGTTGTGAAATCTATCAAATGTGGCATTTGATGCATCAAATAACCAAGAGAAAGGAATAAATAATTATGCCAAGTTCCAAAGAGATCATCTAAAACCATACAAATGAAACCTTTAGGCCTATAACATAGTCAAAAGGGCTTAGTTACTAGGAAAAATAGACTTTTCAAAGTATAAAGACTAATTGGTCATCAAAGGAAAGGATTCTTTAAGAGTAACAATCTCATGAAGTTTTAGGACACTTTGAAGCTATAGAAAGACCTATTATGGGAGTATAAGCAATTACAATCATCTTACTAAGAGGAGCCACTGTCAAGTGGCTAAGAGGTGTTGATGTCCCATTGAGAGTTTTTTATCTTTAAGAAGATCTTGTTTTCAAAACATATTTATCATGCTTAGGATGCAAGTCGAATTATTAGCATCCTCACACTCTCTAAACCCTAAAGAGACCCTATTCTCAGTCCATACAGGGGCTATTGGATATGAAAACATAATTAGGTGAGGCCTAAATTGCCTTATTTAGAGGTCTAAACATGCTTGAAATAGAGGTAGAGGTTTTTTGTAAACCATTGAAAGGAATATTGAGCCATTTTAAGATGAATTTTACCTTGAAAACATATAAACACCATGAAATTAGCTCCTAAAATATCAAAACTCAATCAAATTCATGCTTAGTCCAAGCAAAAGGGATAAATTTGAAGGAATTTTTGAGATTTTTGGCATCTACAAGTGGAGTTAGGACTTGAAATTTTGGTACACAGAATCATAATGAATTTAAGAGTCATCCACTCAATTTTAAAGGCATTGGATGAATGGAAGTGCTTGCTATTTTGTCACAGTCATCAACATGTCCATTTGAGATCACCATTGAAGCAGGCAACATTTTGAAGTGCCAAAGAGGTTTTTAAGTCTAGGTGAAAGTTTGAAAATCATGGGATGATGTTTTTAAATAATCATAAGACATTTAAAGAGTGTAAAAACTCTAAATTATATGCAAACCATGCTCATACAAGCTTTTGTAAGAAAACATACATATAGGCCAAAAAGGTATTTTTTGAATTTTCAAGCTAAAAGATAGTTTTAGAGTGTTTCTATAGCATGGTATAAACCCCATGATGATTTTTTAAGGAATTTTAAAGTAGGAGAAGATTTATTTTCATCCTGGTGAATATTTTCATGTTTTACAGTTCTAGACACCCTTCCAAGCCTCTTGTTCAGATGCTCGTATCTTTCACCATGTGAGGAGTTTGGCCAAAATATCTTAGTATTTTGAGTACCCATATTTAATTAGAATTAATGAAAAATTTAGGTTAGTTGAGGGGTTGTACTTTATGAACAATCGTTAAGAGCATAGGTAGCCTAGAATGCAAGCAAAACCCTACAGGCAAATTTCCTCCACGTGATAACTTTGCATATATTTTGCATGGGAACCAAATATTTTCATGGATCTTAGTGGAGTAGTGTGATACACCCTAATAGAAATATTTTTGGATTTGAAGGTCTCTATTTCATGAATCATCTTTTGGAAGATTCAGGTTTAAAACCCTCCTAACCCTTTAAAAAACTAGTTTTGCAAAAGTTGACTTTATTACCATAAAATAACCATAGATCAATCTAAATTTTTTTCAAACATAAATTAAACTTATAGAGGATTACAAAAATTCCAATTTGACATATGGATCTATACGTATCAGAGCAAAAATCATGTTTTTGTGGAAAAAAAAAAATGAAGTACAAGGCAGTTCATTGAAATATAATCAATGAAATTTGAATCTTGAGACTTGTTATTCATCCTAAAATCTTTAGTTGGTCATAAATATTTCTAAAAGTGACCCGACTAGCTTAATCAAAATGGCCAATTTACAAGAAAATAGAGCAAAATGGGCCTAGTCAATCCTGTTGACTGAATGACGAGAGTTTTCTCATCAAAATCACATATGTTATGATGATAAAAGTTGTTATAGGTATAATTAATTATTTTTTATTTTTCATGGTGTATTTTTTAGGTCTTATGGATTTTAAGTTCTCAAATAGTCTTTTAGACCTTTTTGGCATAATAGACCTAATTGGTCAAATGGTCAAGTTTGTAATTGGTGTTAAATGGCTGTCTAAGGAGCTAATATTGAGTTTACACACTGAATATATGATCTTATATTTGAATTTAATGCACATTTTCATCCTTCAAATGCCTTTTTCATGCATTAAGGAGCTAATTTGAATAGTCTTGCACTTCAATTGACTAATTGACAAATGCCACATCTATCCTTGGTCATCATGTAATTTAAGGATTTATAGAACTTTGAAATCATTTCAATCTTGAGTTAAGGCATTCAAAGTATGGCATATATTTCATATAAAATAATATTTACTTGTCAAATATGGGCCCACAATTCCTTTTCAACAAAAAAAAAGCTTCATGTAAGACAAAGAGACAAAAAGATATTGTTTCAAGGCTTTGTTATCATTTTTGTAACTCATTTTGGACTTAGGTTGACATGGATTTGATCTCCTCTTATATTTACAATGCCAATATCTCGGTTTTTTCATTATTTTGCTATATATGTTGGCTTTTTAGCCATTTTTGAGGATCCATCCCTCTCTTGGCATGACCAGAATCTACCAAGATTGAGTCTTGTAACCTTTTTAGATAAATCAAATGATTGTTTCAGATTTCATCATGCTAGTATAGTGTATTTATGTTAGTTGATTTACATATGTGGTAGATCTTCCTCCCTTGTCAATTCTTGATTCTTACCTAGTTACTAGTTTTTTAGATTATGCAGGTCATGTTCAGTGTTTGATGTCTTTTGGATGAGCTTATAGTGGATATAAGTGGCTAGTTTGTGCCTTGAATCATGCTTATTCCATCAGTTCCCTTAGGATTTTATCACTAGATAAAACCTCTTCATGAAATATTGATGCATATGAGATATTTTGAGTTGTAGATTCTATCTTTACTTGTCTAATCAATATTTTTAGAGCTCAAATAGAGTGGGTGAACCAGTAATATAGGTATATCACCAATAGTAAAGTAGGATTTCCCTTTTAGTTTCCTTCTCCCCCTTTTCATCCCAAAAATCAATAGTTTAGAGTCAATACAATATAAAAATCAATAGTTTGGGGTATATCACCAATAGTAAAGTGAGTCTGAGTTCAAGTGTCCCACAACTCAAATCATTCTAATGTTAGTCCAGGTGTGAAGGTTTCAAATCCAAATCTACAAATCCTTCAGGCATGGTGCTATTTGGATAACTAACACTACTAATGATGGTGTCATTGATACTCATGGTAATATTCTCAATGTTCAAGCCATCACTCTAAATAATACTATGAATCATGCTCCCTTTCTAAACAAAAATCATAATACAAATTCTTCCCAAACAAACAAAATCAATTCCCAAAAAACATTATCCTTAGCTAAGATTTAAAACCATCTTTCAAGGCCTCTAACATGAGATGTTGATGCCACTCATCCAATGAAAACATGGTATAATATGAAGAGATTTTTTTGATCTCATGAAAGTTGGGGCCACTCTCACAAGAATTTTAGATAATTACATAATCTAGCTATAGATTTCCTTATTGGCCCACAATTTTATCATGAATCACTCATTCACAAATGCTAATAAGCACATGACATAGCTTTTAAAGACCATGAAATGCAAAATAAAAATCAATATTTAAATCAATCTAATGCTTATCTTGCTATATATAAAGATCCTCTTCCTAATCATCAAGATAAAAAATAAGTCTACTCCTTCCAAAAATAATGTTCAAAGTCTTATAGTTATTATTAATGAAAAAATTATGGTAAATATGACTAACATGCAAAGAGTAGTTAATTTTATTGATTCTAATCTAACACACATGCATAAAACCCCTCAAACATTTTACATCATTCAAGACTCTTCCCCATCTCATCTCATGGAGTTGGGTTAAGAGGAACTTATAACTTTTCAAGAACCACCTTCAACATCTCAATTGGATAATACCTCACACTATTTATACTATTCCCTAAATAACAACACACATAGACAAAATTCCTCAACCTTCCAATAGTATTCCTTTAACCCAATCACAATAAATACCTAAATTAATTATCCCCCACTAAAACTAAACCAATTACATCCTACCAATAAACGTTTAATTTAACTTCCAATCCTCCTTCCCAGGAGCTCTTAAAACATTATGCACCTTTATCTAGCAATCCCCTCATGGGTTATGATGAATAGGACCCCATTACATAAGTTTATCATCTCTCATCTCGAATAACTTTCCTAGAACTAATGTAAACTTCCCCCCATCATCACAACCATCTGATGTAATTTTTATTTAAAATGAACATCTCTCATCCTCCACTAGAAGGACATGAATCTACCTTGTTTGGGTCCAAAGATAGTATAATTCAATAATGCGAAGATATGTTCATACATGTTGATGAACCAATGGTTACTTATCTTTCCTTTAAGTTTCCTATCACTTTCATGATTCCAGATGAGATTTTTCTTCATTTAGATGATCCTCCCCTATTTATTATCAGCCAAATCAGTGATATCCAAGTTAAGCATGCTTTGATTGATGAGGGTTTAGGTACTTACATTGCCTCCCTCAATTTCATTAAAACTCTTGGATATTCTGAGTGTAATCTCAAGTCCACACATAACACATGTCAATGTTATGATAGAAGGTAAATGCCTCCTTTAGGTTGTGTATGGCTTCCTATTACAGTCCCTCTTGTTACTATCTACATGAAAGTTATGATCTTTAACCTTCCCCTTTATTATAACATCTTGTTTGGTAGACCTTGGACTCATCATATGAGGGTTTTCACCTCATATACATGCCAATGCATCAAATTCCCCCATAATGGTGCTATTTACAAGATTCAAGGAGACCCAAACCCTTAGAATTTTGAATAATTTCAAGAATGTGGTGTCTTTAAAATTCCTACTCTTGAAACCTTGCCTAGTATCCCATTTAGGGAATCTCAATGTTTTAATTATCCTATCAATTCTACCCAAGGTTATAATGTTCACCCTAAACTCATCAAGAACATACCACCTAACCTCATTGATTCTAATGATGATGAGTTGAATGGGATATGCCTCAAGATCAAAACTTATAATTTATCCCCTCATATCATTGCCAAGCTTCTTCCATCTTTGTAAAATTGATCTCGTCAACCTCCCATCTATGATATACCTATGGTTTTAACCAAGACTAGAGATTCTATTCATCATGAAACTTTTGATGATAAGATCATATTTACCTATACCATTGACCTATATACATTTAATTATGATGATGGTTATGTTTTAAACAATCCATTTATAGGAGGAATTATCTATGCTAGAGATTCTAAGATTCTTTGATATCATACTTCTTTCTTTTAGTCTTCTCATTTATCTTATCATATTCTTTATTTAATAGTTCCTAATTTTAGTATTCTTTCTATTTTTCATAGCGTAGGGATGGATAGATCATATGGTACACCTCTAGTTTTAGTAGATCCTATTAGAAACATGCTCATGGATCATGCCATGATTGGTGCTTACCAGTTTTCTAGATACCATAATATTTATAGTTTTCTTCCCCTAGAGTTTCCAAATACTACTCTTAAGCCTTATGCACATCCCACATCACCCTTAATTGAGCCTAGTCAAGTTCCTATTCTTGCTCTAACTTTAATTGAGCCTCATCCTATTTTTGATTTTTCTTTACCTTCAAATGAGCCTAGCCTAGTTTTTGCACCACCCCCACCTTCTCTTGGTAATGGCCTTCTTCCTTTTCCATAACTTCATCTCATGCCTACCTAATGGGCTGATCAACCTTATTATAATATTCCCAAAGTTGTTGGTTATTAGATTAGAGACTGCTAGTTACATCAACCTTCCTCAGCTTCTCCTTCTACCTCTTCCATCAATAGGCCTCTAAAGTCTACTAAAAAATGTATCTATTACTTCCATGTAATAAATAATTATTATTCTACCTATTGTTAAAACCTTCAAAAATACATTGAAACATTGTATCCCACCCTTGCTTAGCCTAAAGATAAGGCTATACCTCCACCCAAGTTATTATCTGAGTATATCCCTATATATAGAGAGGTATATTATCTTTGGCACTGGTGCCCCATCATACTAATTATTGGTGCATTATCCAACAACACCTTTATGATCAGCTTATGATGATTCCTATACCCACTATTCCTCCTTCCATAGGTCACCCACACAAGAAGGATCCTTCTTCTTCATCAGTGGATTTTTCCCTAGCTGTGGTTGCCTCCCCACCTATGGCTCCTTCTCCACTAGTGGTGCCTCTTTCTTATCCTATAGATACCATTATTATTTAGGCATCTATTTCCCTCCTTGAGTATTCTACGCAAGAGATACATCATGAACATGATCCTTTAGTTATGCTTACATTTTCTATTAAGGAAATTTGGAGAGAGGTATTTTCACAAATTTACATGAGGATATATGAGACTCTTGTTGATATTAGGATCTAACTTTATAGAGATGTTTCAAATGTCATGAATAACATTTGTGGATAAATTTATTAGTATTTATGAACACAACATGGTGTTCCTTCACTTTTTTCTTCATTTTGATTTTAGATTGGACTTGTGATTCACTTTTATATATCTTATATCATTTGACTATGTGTCAAACTTGGTTTCACATATCTGCTTCACATGGATCTTTATGTTGCTCATTATGTGTTGTATATGGTTTCATTTAATTTCATCTTTTCTTATGGCTTATTCTCATTCTTTCCATGATTGCATGCTTATATTTATGAGTTCATTTTTTTCATTAATATCTTTATCTTTTTTAATGATTGTTTGATACCTTATCTGAAAAACTTAGATAATTATTATTGTGACTTGGTTATACAAACCTTGATTCCCTTAATAATCTTTCCTCATGATGTGATCAGTTAGAAAATAAGACGTCTCATTATACTCCTATTTTATTGATCTACTTTGGATCTCGCTTTATTCCTTTATCTCCTTTAACATACTAAACATACATACAGTTGAAACTTGAGATTACATATTGGTTCATAGGTAAGCCTAAGTGTTTAGTCAATCATATATTTAGTTACTTAACTTTATTTAACCAGAGTCTAAATCTCATTCATGTGTATCAATTTTATCACTCATGTTGGTTATTCCAAATTTGTATAGAGGAGGACTCATAAAATCCATAAAAATTTAAAATCCAAATCATTTAAACAAAAAACAATGATACAAAAGGCAATATATAATTTGAAAAGTCAAATCATACTAAAAGACATGATTCATAACACATATTATTTTTCTAATCAAAGATAAAACTCCATAGTTGGCCTCATGATAGAGTCAAGGTCCATTGGGGTGTGGTAGGATAGTAGATTGGGAAAGGATAATAAAAAAATCTTTAAGTGCTAGCTAGTTTATCACACAAGTACCCAGTCTTCATAGTAGATCGATGGCTCTATAAGAGGTCATGATGAATGGGGAACATGTTGTGGGAAGGTAGGTCTATTTTAATTTTCTTGTTCATATAACCAACATGAGTCAATCTTAGTATCTCACCAATTTTCCTATATAGCTTTGCACTTATTATGAGTAGGTATCCTTTGTATTTGATGGTCACTAGACTCTTAGTGTTTCTCTTATGTACCTAGTTTGCCTCATGTTTCCTAAGGTATTATCATAGATTCATATCTCATGTTTTTTCCATTCCCTCTTTCATTACAACATTCTTAATATTTTACTTTTAGAAATATTATTTTGTTAACTAATTATTCCCCTTAGGGTTTCCCTTTGTGAATTGTAGTGTAAGGTCATGGATAGGACTAGGCCATCCTCATAAATTACCACATTAAAAACATCCTTTTACAATCATTCCCACAATTGTTTCCACTTCATTGGTGTTCCATTTGTAAGTTGTAGTGTAAGAGCATGAATAGGACCAATCCCTTGTCACAAAATATTTCAATACCTAGTTCCTACTATAACCAAGTCACAATGAAATTACATGCTTCAAATTTGAGATAAGTAGTGTTTAATTATGATTTAAACATCATTGACATACTTTCGAGCTTGATTTAGTATGTTTTATGCTTAATTCATTAATATTTCACTTTTATCTTTTTATCTTCTATTTGCATGTATGCTTACAAATATTTTATTAAAATTTTCATACTTCTTAGCTTGAATTATTGTGATCAATTTAATTTAATTTTACATTTTGTCTTTCTTTTTATACTTCCTAGCTTGATTTTTTATGATTGATTGAATTAATTATTTTTGTTTTTATACGCTTGGTATTTTATGTGCCTTCCATTTTATTACTCTCCCTCTATCTATAGATATTGAGTTGCCATATATATATAGGGTACATACTAAAATCTTTAAGGGAGATCCTCCCTATGATCTAACGTTAGGTCATTCTCAACTATCTTCATTATTAGAACTCTATGCCCTGACAATCCATTACCCTCTAACCCATATATTGGGGGGGGGGTTGGAGTAGGGCCAAAAGAACTAGATATTTGGGGTTAGGGGGGAGGTAGGAGTGGGGAGTGCCACCATATAGATTAAATGGGATAGATATTTGGGGGGAGGGGGGAGAGGTTGCCAAAAATACTATATATAGTTGGAGGTGACACCCCTATCTATATAGATTAGATCCCCTCCCCTTACCTCCCCTTCCCCCAAGCCCAAATTTATAATACTTCCCAATGTGATATAGTGTGATTTTAATTTGTTTTAATTTGGTTCAAATATTTTACATGTTTTAAAAACATTTGTCCCCTTTTACCATCTTTTATATTTAGTCATCTTTTGTTATTACACATTTCCCATCATGATATAGTGTGTATTACATTTATTTTGATTAATTATATTTTTCCAAATATTTTTTTTACCTTTTTTTAAACCATGCATGTGTCTCACATAATGATAGAAAATAAACTATACATCATATATTTCCCATAGCATATACAAAAAAAGCTAAATACATCTGCTAAAAAGGAAATATATCCATGCATTGACATCCAAATCCAAGTACAACCCATGAGATCAATATAAAATATCAACATCAATATATATATATATATATATATATATCATGTGCTTTTATATAATAAAAAGTACAAAATATAAAAGCTTTAGTTCTAAGGCTATGATTTGTCATGTCTATCCTGTAGCCTAGCCATGTCTCCCATCAATGCCTATGACTATCCCCTCTAAATAGTGTGTTGTAAAGAGGTATTTTGGGATCTCAATCTAGCATCCTATCCCTATAAATTGGCCACTTGACCCTATACCTATATTAACTAGATGGTGGTTACCATGTACACAACTCTCTCTTAAGAGCCTACTAGGCTTGTGCCTCTCCTAATCAAACCCTTACCAATAGCTGTAGTCTATCAATATGTGTTTGTAGTTACATTGTAACATCTCCCACAAATATAAACTAACCCATTTAGGTTGGGGTAGATGGAACCTTAAGATCATCCAGAGAAGTAGGGTCATATGGTTCCAACACCCTATCCAAAATGTTATGGTGTGCAACCATAACTAAGGATCCTCATATGATCTCCTCTATCACAAGATATATAAAATAAAAAATAGATAGACATTATACTACACATAGACATATAAAACCATCTATTTACCACAATCACAATACAACTAGTGTCCTCTATCAAAAACTTGAATCATATTTACAACATTTCTCACTAGTGTTAGTGTCACCGATCACAGTCTCCTTATATTCCCTCCCAATAAGCACCTCTTCCATCATCCACCTCTAAACCAACATAAATATAGGAGTCACCACTTGATCCTGCTATGATCCTCTTCTTAAAAGTGTCTATATGGACCAACTATGTCCTAGAGTGATTATTAGGTCCTTATATGTAATGGCTAATACCTGCATCTCCTCACATCGATGGTCTGTCCATCTTTGATGAGCACATGGTGGTCATTATTTACTCTATTGTGGTGCATATTATGCTCCTGCATCCACATCCATTGTATATCCTCCTACTAGTTCTATGATCTCTTATTATAGTAGTCAACTAACTCATAGTCTAGCATGCTGAGGCCTGATCATTGGTATCTTCATAGGTACCCCTCTACCTCCTCTCCTTATCAAATCTCTATCATGTTGTGCCTAATAATTAGGCACTACTAGAGGAACCACTAGATGAGGGAATCCCAAATATCTTGATACACATGCCACTAGATATGACTCCATTCATAAAGTGTAGTGGCCCATGATCCACACATTGCCAACCCTATAGTAATAGTAGAGAAACTAGGACATATGGTAGTTATGTGAATATAAGGATACCACATGATATACCTTGGTCTGATAGTATATAAAGATATCACATTGGGCATGGCCTACATTAAATTATCCTCTCTCTATTGCAAGACTTGAGGTAACCTATCATCGATTGTATGGGGAAACCTAGCTGAGTAATACATAGGGAATCTCTCATATATCCATGCATTGAGTAAAATGACAAGTACCATGGTCTTATGGCCTCTAGACAACATCCCATACATATCATGCATGAATTAGACCTAGATGATAGACCCAAAATCATAAAGTGCTCCTTGATCCAATATGGACTGGCATAAGGTTATTGCATATAGTAGTACCTTACCATCTAGCTTGTGACACAACACTTATTCTATCACAAGTCCTATCACTACCTTTCATATGTCCAGAATGGCCATAATATAAATATAAAATAAGCTCATTTTCAATGCAAGGTGGATCCCATTTGAGTAGGTATCTCACTAGGCTAATGCTCATCTCTCATCCTTAGATTCTTGTATATCAGTGATCATTGGTGTCCCACCTATCAAAAGTTTAGGTAATGTGTGGATGTCCTCCAAAGTAATCCCCATATTAATGGTGTCCCCATCCACCTCCCATCAGAAAGTGTTGGTCAATCATTCCCATGCTTCTAGGAAAATGATAACGAGATCAACACTTAGAGGGATCCATTTCATCTCCATGATGCTGCTGAAGCCCAAAGTGACCAATTGAGCTCTATCCATGTCAGTCAAATGATCCAATAGATCTTCTAGCCACAATAAATCTACCAAGTGACAATATCTCTAGTGTCTCTTCAAAATATCAAAGAACAAAGGATGTATTAGATCTCCATGTCATAAATAATTAAAATACATTCTAAAAAATTTACAAATTAACTACTTGAGATAGTTTAATTTAGTTTCATATTTTTTCTTATTTTCCTATACCATCAACCCATTTGATACTAAAATAGCCTTTTTTTATTTTAGACTATATCAGCCTATTTGATACCAAATCAACCCTTTCCTAGTTCTATCATACTAAATCACCCTATAGTATATAGTCAACCCTATTTGTCACTCTGTATCAGCCACTTACTACCAACTGCATTGATTAGAAGGTACATAGTCGATCATCTTCTCATTTTAGACTATAGTAGCCTATTGTTATGCAGTTGGCCACCTTTAGAATTATTATGTCATTTCATTGCTATACAATTAACCCCTTATTTTATTCTCACCTTGCAAATTGAGTCAACCATGTCGACTTTATTCTTTCCCTATAATGAATTTTTGACCATTTAACATAAATGCCTTAGGCATTTATTGGTCCAAAGTTTTTCTACCCAGTACCCCATTTTCCCTCTAGTCTACCTAAAAATTTCTTAGGGTCAGTTTGGGTTCCTAAAATTTTTATACTAGTTAATTTTGTTATATTTATCTTAATTTCAAATAAATTTGCTCAAAAAATTAGAAGTTTATTTTTTGTTACACGTGCTGCACTAGCTGTGGCCACTAGGCATCCTCCCCATCATAACTGTTGTCTTCTCACCATGGTTGCTCTCTAGTCTCAACTGAGTCTCTCAAAGCTCTATTTTCTTGGAATAACAAAACTAAAAAATTAATTATTCTTCACCCTATTTATATTTTCTATTCAAAATTATTTACCTATCAAATATTTACCACTAGATTCTATTTTTTGCCCATATCTTTGTTTCTACTAGTTTTTTTTTCCTAAACCACAAGATGTTATAAAATCTTAATGTTGTAGAGAATATTTTCACATATTACATGTATAATTTTCAAAAGTTTTGATATTTTTATAATTTATACTAGTTTGCCTAATGTTCCCTACATTAGACACCTTCACATTTATTTCCATTCATTCTTTATCTACAACACTAAGGTAAGTAAAGGTATGCATTTTTTAATTGTCTTTTCATTTATCTTATTTATTTCTTACTATAATTTACTCAGCTTCAACATTATATGTTGCTATGTTCTTTTCCTAAAGCACCATCATCTATTGCACCTATGTGACATGAGATGATCTTTAATTGGGGCATATGTATACACATAATGTTATAAAACTTTATCAATTAATGATGCTTTCTTTCTTGCAAAAACTTGTCAAGTCTCAATATTTTTGAGTACATGCCTTAAAGGGTGCACCAAGAAAGGGGTGGATAGACTATTGGTGCTTCAAAATATTTTTTACCCCTATATCACCACTTGCTATCTACACAACCTTTTCCTATGTACTTATCTAAGCCTTGACTCCTCTCTTACACACTCCTCCAAGCATTTCATCACCTTCATTAGCACCCACCTAAGCCTAAAAACATTTTGACTATTTACATTACACTATCAGCTTAGGTTGACCTTGTATTCAAATTGTTAAAAGTACGTAATGGGTCTAGGTCATCTTGGTTGACCTAGATTGGGACTTAACTTTTTTTTATTAGTTAACAATATAGAGTCGATTGGGCTGACCCTGAACAAATTTTTTAAAAGGTTTAGGGTTAGATTCAACTCTCTCTCTCTCTATATATATATCCATTTCTATCATTTATAAGATAAAAGAGAAGAATAAGAATAATATATTGTGCATCTACTTATCCACCATTCTACTTGAGGAACATAACTTAGGGTTTTAATATTTTCTTTGGAGATACGAATCTTGTCTTGTGGAGAAGTCTTTTGGATGCATAGATAAGTTGTTTAGCCTAGAGATGACTTTTGATTATTATCCTTACATACCACAAAAAACTCTTACAAAGCACCTTAGCTAAAGGAGAGATTGAGGATAGATGGGTTAGTATTCAAAGATAAGTATTCCTAACTTTGTTCCTCCTTTGTACGAGTAGATAGATTTGCATTTGTACTTATTTCCCATACATTAAGATTTATTATACATTGACATGAGTATAAATATTAAATGCATGTTTACTTTTTATGTTTATTATCGCCAATTTATGCCACAAGCTTTAGTGAGCACTATATTATATTTTACTTTACTTTGTATTTACTTAGTGAATATAAAAACATAAGACCTAGCTAGGGTTATTACATAGTGTTGATTCACTAAAGGATTTGGAACCCTCTCTATTGATATTATTATAATATGATATCCCTTGGTTAGGTCTAGTGGATCCATATTAGTCATGACCCCAAATATCTAATGTACTAATAATCAGAAGTGTAAGTAGGATTTATCTTATCTGAGCTAGGATTGATTAATAGATTAGTTTCATTTCCATTTGTAGACAACCCTGACAGAATATATGGCTTTAATGGACATGTAAGAGTTGGAGGAGCTACTCAAAGGGGATATGAAAATAGCTAAAAAGGATGGTCAACATTGATTAGATGGGTAGTAGCTATGTGGTATGCTTCTCCTGGGTAATTTTGAATGTGGAGTTTGGTCTCTATCTAGTCTAATTTCTAGTTTTATTTTATGGTCTTCAATGAATCAAAAACTTAGACATAGGCACTTCCTTTAACACATATACACTTAACATGTCACTGATCACTTTCACCATTCCTAATCAAAATATCCATAATAAATGTGATAAAAGGTACTGAGATAAATATGAGGAAACGACCTCTCAATGAAATGCCTTCAAGGTGATTATTATTTTTGATTGAAACTAATATTAAATTATTACACACCAAGATTTGTATATTATTATTTATTATACAAATAAATTCATTTTTGAGCTATGTTGAAAGTGTTGAAGAGTTCATTATTTACTTATCTTTCAAAGGAGAGTGCATGAATTCTAGCAAAACAACACTCAATATAAAAGAATACATATAAAACTTGTAAGATTTATCATTGATTCCATTTGATATTACATGTAGACACATTCTTCATATTTATTCATTCATAGTTTTAAGACACCATTTGGAATCTTCTTCTTGTTATTAAATTATCTAGATAGGGTTTAGAATAGTTTTAGTTACTATAAGACAGACACCTATAATACATAATAAATTTATGAAATCCTAGAAATAAAGTAAGACATATTAATCTAAGTAATATAGCTATATATTTTGATTAAGATCACTCACCTAATTTTACCAGTATAATGGAAACTCTCATTCATAATATCCTCACACACTAAGCCTATATGTTCTTATATAAATAAAAGAGGAGGGTGAGGATAGGGTTAGGGTTTTGGTGAGTAGTTACAAATAAAATAAAATAAAACTATTATTATCAAAATTCAATTAAATACTTAATTAATAATCTTATTTAATAATAAGTTATGTGGATAAGTATGTACTAAATAATACTTTCCCATGAATTAAAAATAAGCCATACAAGTGCATCTTAAAACCATACAATAATGTATGATAATTAAATACAAAAATATTCCCTTGAAGATGTAATTTGATAAAGGGAAGGATAGAGGAGTCACTAAACTATCCCCCCTTAATGACACATATATTCACTAAAAAATGTTGCCTAAGCTAAAAATATTAGGCTTCAAGTACTAATTTTGTGAAGATGTCTGCAACTAGAACATTTATTCAAAAAAACTTAAGATCATAAACCTTATCTTGTATCAATTACTTAATATAATGCATGTGGATCTCAATGTGCTTTGTGCATTGGTACTCCATTGGTTTACAATAAATGTGGTTAACATTTTGATTATCACATCAAAATAGTGTGGTTTAGGCCTGTGAAAATCTAGATTTTAAAAGCAAGCATCAAATCCAAATAGAATCATGGATAGAAATGAAAACTTCACTATAATCAACATCTATAATAGATAAAACAATAGTAGTCTACATTTTTTAGGACCAAGTCACAAGGCCTACCTCAAGATGATAGATGTATCATGCATTCGACTTTTGGTCACCTAAATCTCCTACCCAATCATTATTTATGTAGATGATAATCGTTGTGTTCCCACCAGAATTGTAAAAAAAAATTGAGGCTTTGCATCTTGACTTGTAAATGCTACATTTAATTATATATAAAGGGTCCACAATCATGCTAGCTACCATAAGACTTATACCCACAATACCTACATAATAAATATATGAAAACTTAGAAACAAAGTGACATGAATGAAATTCATCCAAGTAACATAGCTAATTCTTTTGATTAAGAACACTAGCCTAATTTTTTCAATATAATAGTAACTCTCATACAAAATATGCCTCACCCACTAGCCTTGTATGTTCTTATGTAGATAAGAGAGCAGGTTAGGTTAGGGTTTTGGTGAGCAGTTACAAATAAAATAAGATAAAGCTATTATTATCATAAGTTAATTAAGTATTTACTTAATTGATGATCTCTCTAATAATAGGCTATGGATATATATGCACCAATTAGTTACTACTCACGATTTATAAATAGTTAATACAAGTGCATATTAAAAACATACAATAGTATATGAGTAATTAAATATAATAACAATTATTAACCCTGCTTTGTATTCTGAAATCTAATTTATCAGTTGCAACTACCTTATCATCCAAATAACTAAATCATAAACTCAACATAACATAACATGGCTTAAAAAGTGAATTTTTTAATTTATAATTACATATACTACCATATTTACATTCTAATTTTATGCAAATAAATATATTTAGAATAAAACTTATACCTCTTAATGATTATCTTGTATGAAACTATTGCCTTAGCTCAAACACATAAATAAACCAAGAAAGAACACAAGAGAGAGCTTGAAAGAGAGAAATAATTCTTGGATATGTTATTAAAAAAATAATTTTTACTTTATAGGAAAGCAACAACTTAAACTCTAATACTAGAGTGACATAAATCCTAACCTAAAATAACTTAATTGAACTTTAAATCATGTTTACATTATTTGATAAATCAAACTAATTCCATAAAGAGAATTTGTTTATAAGTTTATCATTAAGACTAATATGACCATTATGACTTTATGTTACAATGCCTAACATTATCCCATAATGTTCATTATAGAAAATAAAAGTTTATCTCTAAATTTTACAAATTTATTTGGGAAAATAGACTTGGTAGGAATGTTTGCAACCTCACCTTGGGTTGGGCAATATTGTAGCTCAACTTATCCATTTTCTACGAGCTTTCAAATGAAGTTGAAATGTACATCAATATGTTTTTATTTCTAATGAAAAATGGGATTGTTAGCCAACCAAAGAACTCATTGGTTATCATAAAATCATAATGTAGGTTCAGTTTGATCAACTTGCAGAGTTGTAAGCACTCTTTTAAGCAAAATTATTTCACATGCCCCTTTAAATGCTGCTATATATATATGCTTCTATAGAGGAAAGTGAAACTAAATGTTATTTATTTCTAATAAGAGAAACTAACCTATTCATCTAATAAACACATAAACTATTGTAAACTTCTTGTCATCCATGGATCTTACCTAATCTAAGTTTGAATATACACACAAATGAAGCTCCTTACTCTTACCATATATGATGCCAAAGTCTAATGTTTCCTTGACATATCATAGCACCCTCTTTTCCACTATCCAATATTATGTTTTTAGAGCTATTATAAATTATGAGATGTAACTATATACATATCATTTGTCAATCATAGTGGTGTATGATAGATTAAGCTATCAACTAATTGCTTATAAAATGATTCATTTACTAATTTTGATTAAGTCTTGGCTGAAGGTTTGAATTCTATCTCCAAAGGTGTAGATGAAATTTTAAAAATTACTCACCCTAAACTTGTTGCATATTTTATTTGAGAATAAAACACATGTTTATCAATTTTACATACTTATACACCTATGAAATATTGTAGGAGGCCCATATCTATCATATCAAAAGTGGACCATAAATTTAATTTTGCCTTGTTAATAGATATGACCTCACTACCCACTTTGATTTCATCAACATATAACACTAGAATTACCAAATCATCTTTCTCACTTATGATGTATAGATTAGGGTCAGAATAGATTATTCTAAATCTTTGTTCTCCCAACTAGTTGTCACTTTTTATGTTCCATGTTATGAGAGCCTGCTTCAGCCCATAAAGAGATTTATTCAATATGTACATGATATGTTCCTTCCCTAGAACTTGAAATCCATGTGGTTGGTTCATGTATACTTATTCCTCTATAACTCCAATGAGGAATACATTCTTCATGTTCATCTGATGTAATTTTGAGCCAAACTATGTGTCCATGGTTATAACCAATTAGATTGTTTTCATTTTTGAAGTAGGAACAAATATCTCCTTATAATAAATCCATTCCTTCTATGCCAAGACATTGCGACCATCCTTGCTTTATGTTTTTAAAGTATATCATATGATTTATGATTGATCTTATACACCCATTTTTATCCAATGGTATTCCTCCCAATGAGGAAGACAGTCTTCATGTTCATCTAATGTAACATTATGCCAAATTATGTTTCCATGGCTAGAACTAATTAGATTTTTTTTTGAAGTAGGAACAAATATCTCCTCATAGCAAATCCCTTCCTTCTATGCCAAGACCTTGCAACCATTATTGATTTATGTTTTTCAAGTGTATCATATGATTTATAATTGATCTTATATACCCATTTATATCTCTTCTATAACTCATGTTCAATTCTTCATTAAAGTTTCATGTTTGACTTGCATAGCCTTCAACCATTTTGATTTTCCTTTGGCCTCTTCAGATGCTTTAGGGTCAAAATAATGTTGAAGGTTAGCCATTAAATAATAATTTAATGTATCAAATGTATTATCTCTTTTTGGTCTTCTTAATCGTCATGTTGATTAGCCATATCCATTTAGACTATAAACTCAGCCTTATCTATGTTTTAACTATTTGTAGTTTTAGGGTAATTATCACATGCACAAATAATTAAAAGGGATGCAAAAGGGATATCATCAATAATACAGTCCAAGATATAATATGATATACCCTAATAGCTTAAAATAAGATCAAATAAGATAAAATATAACAAATAAATGACTAGGCACACAAGAACAATGGAAGTAAATAAAAATGACATAATCTAACACATTGCTTTGTGGTTAAGTGTAACACTCTATGAAAAGTTTGGACTAATGAATATATTAGGATAAAATATGTAGGGCACTAAAAGTGAAACATACACAATTGATAGGCAATTGAATATACCTTTTATATTGTTGAATGTGTATTTGGGTGCTACTTTTTTCCTCTACTTAGTTTCATAACACATAAGTTTTTGAGAAGGTGTGTAAGATGATGACAAGTAGGACTATGTGATTATTATGTGGAATTGATGAGAATAATATGATGCATTATCTCTCTTTCACTTATTTATGTAACCATCAAATGTATCAATAAAATAAGTATATACAAGTTAGCTAACTTGAGCCACCTCTTTATGAGTTTCATCTACATATTCTATGTGCTTACAATCAGAGTCAATGTAGTTCTCTTGTGGATGTGAGTGAAGTGTAATTTAGAGAAAGGAATTCACCTTTACTCCTTAAAAAATCCAATGAAAATACATTCACATTAACCTTAACCACATTTATTGGTACATGTTGATGATGGCACAATAATTAAAGATGATGCAGAGATAATGATAATCAATGTGCGAGATTTTTTGATAAGTGTAGCGAAGGATGAATTCAATGTTCATATAAATAACTTAAAAAAAGTTCTTGGTTTGATTGATACTTGGTAAATGACTAGGGATGGATTTATATATATATATATATATATATAGGGCTATCTAGGAAATGACACATAAAGGTCACATATGGAATAATGTTTCAAGTGAAATCAAAGGCACATGAAATTATGAAAAGGCAAGAAGGACCCAAAAAACATAGGGGAAAAAGTTTACATGTCATCAATTATGTACCGAGCTGAATAAATGATCTAAATGGAGATAAAAAATCTTATAGAATGGATGAGTGGGATCATGAAGTTGAAAACAAACAAATCTAACATGAAGCTAAGAATATATATATGAATAAACTTTAGAGAGAATCTAATGTAGGCTAAAAAGAGTTTGAAACTAGTCAAATATACACAAGTGGACCAAGTGTGTTAAAAATTGGAAATGACTTAATGGGAAAGGATATTGTACCAACATTAGGTGTCTACATAGTTCCCATAATTTGATGTGCATATACGCTATGAATATATGCATGCATCATAGTAATACATTAAATTGAACCATACACTTGCACTTACCTAGGGAAGGATAGATGAATCAATTGAATGCTAAGACTCTACCCACATGTGATGACATATCTTGGTAAATCTAGATTGCTCTTGTAAATAAGTGTAATAATTCAATGTCATAATACATTTATTCAAACATATAAATAAGAATAAAAATTGAGCATATGAGATATGAATGAATACACCTATTGGTATATGATCCACATTTCCTTATCTTGTAATTGAAACTAAAAATTAAATTCTCATGTTTTCTCAAGTACTTAAAAACTTTAGAGGAAGATTTAAGAATTCAACTCTAATTTTTGATTAGGGAAGCAAATATTTGATGTTTGAACATTCATTGTGCCTTATTTTCACTTAATATTTTTTTATCAATATTTCAATTCATCTTGAAAAATATGAATGCAAAAGATTTAGTTATGTATGCCCCCTTTTCAGGTCAGGGATTGTAAACTTCTTCCCACAATCATTCATTTAAAAATAAAAATTCATGTGCATTACAAGTTATAATGTAATATAACTAAAGTTGTTAAAATACATGAAAAATCATAAGAAACACATGTATGTAATCATCATGAAATATCACAATGTAAGGATCAATATTAAGATTAACCTCATGTGAAGATGAAAGAGTGAGGGTGAAAAAATATGGCCCAACATAAAAATGTTATGGGAAATTAAGTTATGCCCCAATATAAGCTCTGTATGTGTAAGATATAGGTAATAATAAGCTCAAGGAGATAGTCAAGAATATGATGCCCCAATGGAAAATAAATGTGCCCCTAGGAGGGCTAGATAAAATAATGAATCCCACACACATAATAATAATTTTCCAATAGATGCATGATAAGGACCATGGTAATGTAGGAACCAAGCATAGTAACCATAAATAGTAATGTGCATGATATGGATCGTGGCACCAAACATATTATATCACCTATAATATGCAATTTATTTTCACAAAAATCATGTAATGAAATATAGTAATATAAAATCATCATGCAAGGACATATGACTCCCAATCAACTATGCCACAACATGACATGATGACTAGAGAATCCTTTATGGAGAAAGAATTTACAAGACTTAAATAAAAAGTGCACATAAACAAAGGAAATCACAAGCACACACATGTAGGTAATCAATAAATCATAAGTACACAAGAGAACATACAATGTATCAATATAATAATCATATATAACAACATAATATATATATATATATATATATATATATATATATATATATATATATATATGTTTAATAAATGTAAGTAGCTCTATTATGATAAATGTAAAGCATTGAAAGAAAGTATCATAAAATTTATTGTAGAGAGACATCTATGGTATAAGGCATACCACCAATGTGACAAGGCCCTCCAAATGAATATGATGAAACCACATAGCATTTTTACGTCCATGATCATATGCAACGTGTATACCCTACAGCTAACCCACTCAAACAATAACATGTGTGTAACATGTAAATGTAAAAGCTCTGACATAGGTAAATAAGTATGATATATATATAAATATACAAAGATAAAGAAAAAAAAAATTGATTTTGATTATTTTTTATTGCTTTTTCATGTTGTAAATTTTTCTAATAAGTTTTAGATCATGAAAATAAAAATTGAAAGAACTCAATTAATAAAGAATTTAAGCCAAGGGGCACAATCAAGATAATAACACAAATAGTCAAGCCAAAGGGCATAAATAAATAAAGCCAAGGGGCATAAGTAAATCAAGCCAATGGGAAAAAACTAGAATAAAGAAGAAAAAGAGGATTCAAAAAAACTTATAACTCCCTTTAGAACATAGTGCATGCTAGGATGCAAGGTATCGATATATATGTTATCATCATCGAGAAGTTTGTGAAAGTGTTTGATATGGGTTCAAAAATCAAGGGGTAAGGGCTAGTACAATGTAGAAAACATCATAAACTAAGGGTAAAATAGAATGTCAATGTAAATAAAAGACAAAACCATTAATGTCAAATCTAGAAAAAGATGAGACAAGGCATAAGCTCAAAGGAGGAAGACACATGAAAGGAATCATACATAAAATAACATATGAAAATATATAAAAATTGTTGTGACCAATACACCCCATTTTCAAAAATTCAAATAGGGACCCTCTATCATTAAAATTCCTATGCTTGGTCTCTATTGAAGCATAAATTGACCTTAGATACCCAAACATATCAAAGCCTAAGTTCCATTATTCAATTTTTATTTTATAAATTTTGGCTTAAAATCAAGGCATCAATCAATTTTAAGGTCAATTTCCCCTTTCATCTAATTTATCTAACTAACCAAGCTAATCATTTTTGGTCCAAGTGGTGGGGTTATTTATTTAAAGGTCATATCTATGATATAGGTCAACATTGAGTTTGCCACATGTCACTTTTATGCTTAAAATAAAAAAAACTATCACTTGCTTTTCAAATTTTGAATATAACAATGAGTTATTATTGACTGAGTATACAAACCCATTTCATTAGCATTAATATCAAGGACATACTATAATTTTCATGCCCTAACCTTAAAACTAAATGAGATTTCTCAAAATGCCATCCCTTCATTACATCTAGAAGAACAATTCAATGCTATGAGTTTTATAGACTAGTGACTAACTGACTACATAAATAATGCCATACATCACCATCTCAACTCATTACAAATATTTGGTAGATTGTTTAAGTCATCAAAATTAATTACTAAGTGACTAAGTGATATTTTTGTACTTTTTAGCATCTTGATTTATCATAGGCTTTCAAGTTAAGATCTAAGTTTCAAAGACAAGTGAAAAAATGACTAAGTGAGATCATGACATTTGTCATTATATCTATGTATATAAGGCATTATAAAAAAATTATAGACTATGAAGATATTGACCAAGTGATAGACTGCCATGTGTCATATTTTTCATAATTAGTTGTCATATGTCACTTATAGATGATGCCACATGTCATCTTTTTACATAATCATCTATCACATGGCATTTGTAGATATTTCCAAGTGTCATAATCTACATAATCAACTACCACATGTCACTTGAGGATGATTTCATGTATCATCCTTTGCATAGTCATATTCCACATGTTACCTCTTCACTTCTCTATAAATTGAAGACTTAACGATAGGCATAAACCAAGAACTAAAGTGAAAGGATGCCACACATCCCATAATGGCATAATCAAAGGCTAAGTTTCACTATAGACATAATCAAATATGAATAAGAAATATAATGATCATGACTAAGCAATATCATCACATCTATAAAAACATATGGGCACATTAAAACTTAAAGGGATGACTAAGCAGCCAAAAAATAGTGATAAAATGCCATATGTCAAAAAACCCCAAGAAAGCTTACATTATAAAATCAAATTAAAAATGGATAGATAAGTGATGGAGATTGTTATAATGTAATTAATTATCATGCATTAAGGATTCAAGTAATGAATTATCTACTAAAAAATGGACCATATGCTACAATCCAAGTAAAATTCAATTATAGTTTATTTTTTGCTAACTTATAAATTTATATCCAAATCTCTACAATGATGAATCCCTATTTGATAAAATTAAACACAATGCTCAATAGGAATGAAAATGGAAATTGATAACTAGGAACCGACACTCAATTTTCTATTTTAGAAATACACAAGAATTTAAAGATACATGGTTTAATCTAATTGCACTATATAACACATATCATCACTATTCATCCATGGATGTGGAGGTGGAATCTATTCAACCATATATTTATAATTAAAATTTGACTCTCATTGAGAGAGAATACATAGATGATTTGATCTTCATAAAAGATGTCAAATTACATAAGGCAATAATAAAAAAGAGGTGTTTCCTTGCACTAACCAAGTCTTTAATTTGGTTACAATAGGCACATGCACAAAGGATATTTACATAGTAATGGTAGAAAAAAACCAATGACATATATAGCTAGGATGGAATTTGAAAAAGATTATAGATTACCCAAACTAGATATGTCCTATAATCAACAAACAATGACATAATTATTTAAAGACAACAATGTTAGGGACACTTTGAAAAGTTATGCTAAAAATATTAACAAGTTTTCCATGATGAAAAAGGTCCCAATTTGCATAATTAATACCTATAATTAGGATTTATATGGATCTATTGAATAGACTACATGAATCCCCATCCATAACCTATGTTAATGAAGTCTAAGATCCTTTGTTATCCATAATTTTAGAGGGAAAAGGTGTCCCAACATTGGGAGAGATTATAAGCTACAATTTTAAAACCCAAAGGGTCACATAAAATAAACTAGATACCAATTTATATACGATATCATCTTTAGTGGATGCTATATAGGGCACTCTGATCCCTATCCATATTCCATCTTGGGAATAAGACGGAAAATAGTTTGATTATTACCACATTTATAATTATAGAAACTAAATGCAATAAATAACAAATATATTCTACCCAATGGTGTATAAATAAATTAATGAGAAACCAATGCCAAAATTTTAAATAGATATCAAAATATCATTGGGTCTTTGGGTGATTAATGGTATTATCCAAATCCTACTATCATCAAGTAGAAGGTACATTGGTAGCTCCTTTCTATTTTCCCAAGATGGTACTAGATAAGGTGGTTGAGTAGGAAATTGTTTACAAATTATCTAAAAACATTGATGAGAACCTTAGAAAGGCCAAACTAGGGAAATTTCATAAGACACCCCTCAATATAAGAATATGATAGTTTCAACATTCAGAACAATTAACCAATTATTCTTGTCATATAAATTGTTGACTACTAGACTTGCACCCTTGTGAAGATAGTTTTAGGCCTTCACAGTATGAAGTAACATGGAGATAATCTTAGGCTATGCATGGTCTAATAGGTGGATTGAATCTCTACTTTATAAGGGCTACATCCTATTGATGTATCAGTTAGGATCCCTAATCTACACTACCAGCTTGTAAGGGAAAAGAGAAGAAGGTAAACTAAAAGGAAAACCTATCTAATTGGGGTGATACACGAAAATGTGATTTCCACTTGTGTAATATGCACTAATAAGGTTAAATAAGAAGATAAATTGATTTCACTTCACAAATGAGAGTCTCAAAATAATAATGTTTCACATATAGGCTCAGGATTGATGCATGATCTAAGGCTACTATTCAATAGGTCTCTCAAAGACACTTAAGAAAAAATTACACTTGCCAAGAATACAAGATGATTATAACACACGATGAAAATTATAAGGATGATCTAACACTTGCATATAGGTAAAGAGGAAAGGAAAAGATGAGAAGAAGCATGAACTATCATTGTTATCTATTAATAACCCATGAAAATACACTAAACCAAGCTTTGAGGAGGAATGAATTCTATCTTATTCCTTCAAAATAGGTAAGTAAAAATGTTTCATAAGAATATCCTTTCCAAAACTTAGGTTAAGGATGTTTAAATTCCAAAAATTGGCTTATATATAGAGAATTGAGAGAGAGGAGAGAGGAGACAAGAGCCCCTAAAATTAGGAAATAAAACCTTCACTTAGTCTTCTTGGTAGCATTCCCTAATTAATATCTCATCCATATTCTCAAAAAGTGGTATAGGGGTTAATGTTGATACATATTTTGAAGGTTGAAGGAGTTATGAGCATTCATTTTTGGTCTTTGAACAACACAACCTCCTAAATCTATGCTTGCACACCCCTATATCCTTGGTCAAGAAGTCATTTCCATGAAAATAAGCCTTGATCCTTGAGGGTAGGTCATCATGAATTGATAAAGTATTTTTTCATGACTAATTCCATCATTAGAATCCATCCATGATGTAATATTACCTGTTCCAAATCAAAAATCTTCTTTCTCTCTCCTTTACTTTTTGCTCATAAGGAAGAATTAAGTGTTTTCAAGTACTAAATGATGCATAAGAGTTATTAAATAAGATTTATAAATATCCTTATCACCATACACACTAAATTCAAGTGTGGAAAAATTAAAATTAAGTTTTGATAAGGTTTCAAAGGTTGGGTAAGGTCTCAAAGACTCCAAAAAGGTTTTATTTCCTTCTAATGCCTAGGGTGTGGAAGAAGTCAAACAAGCTTCAAAGACCTTCAAAGAATCCAATAAAGGTGTGAAAACCTCATTAATGGTTTATAAAATATTTAAATTTAAAAAAAGGTATTTGGATCCCTAAAACACTAAAAAATACTCAACTTTGCACCAAAACCCTAAATTCCTTCATAATTCATTATAGCCTTTTTTTAGCAAAGATCCTTGTATGGGATAATATAGAGATTATAATGAGAAAATGAGAACAATTATTGATACCCAATATCCCATTACATCTCCACACAAAATTTGGTGTCCTAACTCTAAGTGCAAGTGTCTTTTCTAGCACATTCATTCAATCAAATTAGGCCTAATTAGCCCTCCTAGGCCTAAAAAGTAAATATATTTCTCCTAGGAACCCCCCCATATGTGTGAAAATTAAAAAAAACACTTGATTAAATTTACCTATGATTTAACCATGATCCATGTCAAATTTGGTGATCTGGAACACTGTGGAAGTATGAGAACCTTGAAATGGCCATTGGCAAACTTGCCCTTTTGAAGCATTTTCAGACTGGGCTAAAAGATTTAAATGGTTTGGGCCCTTATTATCACTTTTTGATACATTTTTTAAGATTTTAAAGTTAAAATAAGTCTTGATCTACCTTATCCATTGATTGGCATCAATTCACACTCTCCAGAACCCTCGTTTTAGCTCAAAAACATGAAAAAGTATAGTTTTTATACTATTTCATACAAGTGAAGGTCTAATAAAAAGACATTTTGAGGATCCTATGAGAGTATTATAAAAAATATAATAGGTTTCAAGGCCAATAATTTTAATTTTTAGACAAAACCTGCGTCATCTTCTCTATCAACCTCTTATGAGGGTTTAAAGATGATTTTGGTGGTTTTGGCTCTTAACAATCATTCATAAAATATTGATGTCCAAAACCTAAAAAAATTACATTGAGAATAATATTAGGACCCTAATCAGCTATCCCTAACTCCTTGGAGTACCATTCAATGTGTCCTTACAGATATGAGTACGTGAAAATGGACTATTGGGCTTTTGAGCGCATTCTAGGTGACCTTGTCATGATTTTAGGCCAATTTGACCATTCTATGTTGTTCTTATACAACTAAATGGATTTTATAAACTTAATACCTTCAATTGAAGACTATAAAATATATTGGAAAGGTTACATGGTCCTGTGAATGTATTTAGACCTTTGTAGGGCTCAGGTCTAGTCTAGGCCTAATAGGCCTCACTGTGTTTTGATTGACCATGACCACCTATGAGTGGTTTATTAGGAATATATGATCTCATTCACATTTTTTCCTGTCAAAAAAATCATTTAAAACCATTCTAAATTGATCCAAGACTCTCCACCTTGCCATTTAATCCTTCTTGCATTCATTTACTAGGTCTATAGAGTATCTTGCTTGGTAAAGTGACCAGTTCTAAGATAAAATAAGGGGGTATTTACCTTATAGATATGGACAATGGGAAATCATCCAGTCATAGTTTGGGTCATGAGGACCCTCTGTACCAAAATTTGAGGTTAGATCACCTCTCTAGCATCTTTAACTCTTCAAATCTTCTCCAAATTAGCCCTCAAGATTATGACTGTGTGTACGGTCTAAAACTATTTGCTCAACATTGACCATGCTTGATTTCCATATTAGTGGCATGTGGATTGTGATGAGGTCACTATTGAGAGTGAATTCAGCATAGTCATCTATCTATAAAACCTTGTAACCTTCATAAGGAAATCTCCATATGATGCTTGTGAGAGCACACTAGGTCAATGAACTTCTTAACACTATTATGTGTATATAACCCTTGAGAGATGATCATAGTGTATTCAAAACATCATATAAAAATTTATCACCTTGAACTAAAAATTTCAAAGTTTTTTAATTTCCAAGCACTATGCCATTCATCTCACCAATTATGGTTTCTTCATTGCATAAACTAGTAACCAAGACTTCTCAAGTGTACGGACTGCAACTTCCAATCATGGAGTCTATGAGAAAATGAATTGGAAACCTTTCATTTTTTAGTGAATAAGACTTTATTATGACCCTTTAGGTTTTTTAAACTAATCTTAACAAAGTCATTTGTCTATTCTAGGATAATTTGCACTCTTAACTCTCTTGTCAAGCATTAACACACAACTGTAGGTGTTTTTATTGAGCTTGAAGCTTCCTTGGGTAGAAATGTGTCTTGAGACATGTGGGTTTGAACTCAATAAAAGTTATTTAAATATTTTAAATCCATATTAAAATAAATATGACCAATCTCTATTCATATAACCCAAGAACTATCGACCATTCATCAAGGTCATTCTTCAAAATTTTAATTATGGCTGTAAGTAGCTATTTCAAATTCAAGACCCTATAGGTTATCATGTGCCAAGATATGTGTTTTAACCTCTTGAGCTCCATTAAGGTCACTAATAACATATTCACTTGTAAACATACCTAATCTCTTCATTGGTGATTATGTAGATTACGTTGAGAAAGATCTGTCACTCAACTATAGGTCATATTTCAATGTTAGGATTGAAAGATTTGATGAATGAATTCAAAATGCCTTACTACCATTTTATGTTATTATTTATTTGTTTTAATCATAAAAACCTCACCTTACTTCAACTAGCTCCCACCAACCTACATACCTCCATAGTTTCCCTAGTTTTGCAACTTTCTTTAATAGACCAATCTTTCCATAAACATCTAACTAGGCTTGTTGGCTGTAGGTACTCCCTACACTGAGTTATTTTAATTATAATCCTTGCATGTAGGATTCCTTCCTATATTTAATGATCACCACTTATGCTTGGATAAGACCTCATGATCATCACAAACCTACAATGACTTGGAACCATCTCTCTCTCACATATCATAATCTTATTACAATAAAATTAATTGCATTGGCTATAGATGGTATTTTTCCTACTGAGGTATATCACCCTATAGTATGGAATATTTCAAGATGATATCAAAAATTGGATATTTTAGAAGGATTTTTGGGCACAATATGGATTTAGCTATGTAAATTCAAACCCAAATATCAGACTACTTAGTCCCAAATACAATTATATGAATCAACTATCAAATCCTACACTTAAATCTTAAAGATAAATGCTCTAAACCAAGATAAAATGGAATAAAAATATAAGATGATGAGATTTCTTACCTTGAATTAGAAATTTTACATAGTGATGTTGCTTGATCAATGATGTTGATGATTGATTCATATGGACATGGATTCAATGCTTGGTTGTTAGTTAGACATGGATGTGGCATGCAAATTCAAGTTAATTTCCATGGAGGAAGTGAGTTGTTTAAATATATTTTGGAGGGAGAGATCAATGGTCAAGATTTGAAGTTAGATAAGGGAGATTAATGGATGAGAATTAAAAAAAATTCAAAATTTCTTGGAAGCTTCTAGATTTAGAGGCTTCTAGAGAGGAGGTTGAGAATAAAGAGGATTCTAGAACTAGAGGATTATAGAATCCTCTTATGGGTTAATGATGATTAGATAGGGATTAGGTAGGTGATTAGGGACTAAGTCTATAGGAGAGCCTAGGGATAGGCTTAGTAGGTGGGTCATGGAAATTTAAAATTCCCAAATAATAGGTAAGATAGGATTAGGATAGAATAATGGGGATTTAAGATAAATTAATGATGAAGTGGGATAGAATAAGATTAGTGCATGAATAAATATTGAATAAGGGGATATTAGATAAATGAATAAGAAGGGGGGATAAATTAGAATAAATGTGATGAGCAAAATTAGTGTCAACTAATAGGAATATTAGTGATGTTAAATGGAGTGAACGAATTTAGGTGCATATATTTTGACCCTCTTTGAAAGGGCATTGTGAGTGGAGAAAAGAGGAAAAGAGTAATGGTCTTTCAAATAAAAACCATGTCATGGATGAATGTTAGTAGATGATGTTAGTGGGTCTCATGCCCCCTCAAGGGGCCATGTGGGGAAGAATGAGGTGAATGGCCACTCAAAAGAAGAAATGATGGGTGGGATGAGATGGATAGACAAGGGTATGAGGTGCGATATGTGAGATAGATGATGAAAAAGATGAGTTAAACTTGAAAAATGAGCTACATATTGATGATGCCCCTAGTAAAGATGCATGCCCAAATAGTAGAGATAATTTTATCATAGTTGTTGACACATCCCAAGGGGGAATCAACTATAACATGATGATAATAGGATGAAAATGCCAAAATATTTATACATATCCAAAATAAGGATGCATGTAAGGGAGAGATATAGGCCAAGATAAGATTTGATAAGATTAATGATGCATGTAACTCAAAGCTAAAATGATCAATATGATGTAGGTGATGATAGAGAATAATTACTATGATTTAGTCACCAGCAATTAGGGGAAAATAATTGGAATACATTAAATGAAATTAATGATCCTTAATGTGATTAATGATGATGCCCTTAATAAGGACACATGCAAGGGAGTGATAGAGGAGATAGTGGCTGAGCTATCCTTGGGCACTAAAAAGTGGTGAAGTGCTACCTGACTAGTAGCTAATTCATAATTGGATATAATTATTTTGATCAAAATGAATAAGGAGAGTAACCATGGATCTGTAACTCTTACCTCATTTAAAGGCCAACCTAAATACATAGACTTGATAGGATGATGCCACTATATGTGCACACTCAATCTCTAATTTGACATTCTGCTAATTGTATCTAAGATGCTAAAGTGCAATAAATGAAATGCTTTAAATGAAACATAAACAAAGTATAGTAAAATAAATGCTTATGAATGGGAATCTTCCTAAGACAAATCTTAAACAAGAATGTAACTCAAATAATTTAGAAATGAAACATGCAATGCTTAAGGAAATCAAATAACATGCTTAATTAATTAGATGGGTTGGATTGTTGTTGTAGCCTTCCAAAGGGTGATCTTCTTCCTTCCAAATACAACTTGAACCCTTCATTTTAAAACACTATATTGAGCTCAGAATTGCTCACTCATATTAATCAAAAGGGCAAAAATAAATTGTTACATGAAGTTACAATCACAATTATTTAACACAATGCACTTCTGAAAATCTCTATTCAACATGTACTATTTTCTATATATCTCAACTCTACTGCTACATATTTAAATACCATAAAGGAGATTGTCTAATGCGAAAAAAACATATACATTCTATTCTAAGATACATTCAAATTAGAATAGCCAAAATTGGTTTTTTTTCACTAATGACATTCTTCACGTGAATCTTATGACTTTACTACAAGACAAACATGGCTATTTCATTCTTAAACTACTTATTTATTGATCTCCATGGTGGTTAGACTCATTCTTATGAGTTTGTTAGAAGAGAATCAAAATCTATTCATCCATGGATTTGGTTGTGTAGTGGTTATCAGATGGTCTATGTAATGAGATTCCTTTTGCTATAGGATACTCTGTGCTATATACCTATTTCTTAAAACATATTCAAACCACATACATATAAAAAACATCCTAAAGTTATGGACAACCATCATATATTTAATTTCAATACATAATTTCAAATATTTAATTTTTTTTGAAAACATAATGCTATATGGTTCATGGAAGTAGGGAATTTTATGAAAAAGTGTTTCAAAAGCATGGTAAACAAGTAGGATGAACACAATAACATGATATTTATGGGGTTCATCACACCCCCTAACTTAAGCTCTTGCTTAACCTTGACCAACATACTTATTCATTCCAAGTGCATAAATAAATCCAAAATCCATGGGTTCTATAGCACCCTTGGAAAGGTGAGCGTAAAAAACTCACCTTTATTTAGATAATTGCCAGCTTTTGGCTTCTTGGGCTTCATCCACCAGGATTTTGTCTTGTCAGTCTAGAACAAAAATACCATGATAGGGGTGGCTAGAACTTTAGGTTCAATAATTTTGATCCCATGTCACCTATAAGAAGAATGTATTTTGTGGTATTGGTAAATGCTACATTTAAATTAAAAGGGGAATAGGGCTCCCTCTTCTTCTATGTAGTAGTGAGATCATTCCACCATTAAATACAAAACTCTTTAGCTAAAGGACCAACATAAGTTCTCAACCCCAAATAAAAATATTGAATGTCATCACATTTTTATCCAAACCATGTTCTGACTTCTTTATTTAACATGATATTGTCCCATTTAGCCAATACAACATTAGGTGTCATTGATTCACCCCTGATAGGTAATTGGATTTCACCTCCCTTTGTCTTATAATATACTATTTCTCTTCCTCTTTTCTATTCATTTAATAAATATGATGAAAATGCTTGAAATTAGACATCTCCAACATATAGATTGGGATTCTACTCTCTATCATATAAAAAAACATAACTATGTAGGTAGAATTTGTATAATTATGCTTGTTCTTCCTATGAGATTACTTTATAAATGGAAAAGAAAGAAATGGGATCAATAACTTCATGGGGCATATGAGAATAAATTCTCATAAACTTGAACTTGTGCTATTATTCTTCAAGATAAACTGAATAAACTTTTGTAGGAGGCCTACAATCAAGGAGTTCTTCTGTTATACCAGCCATGTACTCAAATTTCTATTTCAATTTGGTGATGATCTCTTCAAATTATTTTCTTCTTTTAATTTCCTATTTTTTCCCCTCAATTTATTTAGAGATTCAAATTGATTATCCATTCGATTCAATAGTTAAAAATATATTTCAAAATAAGAGTGATACTTGACCTTAGGGGCAACTTTAGGTTGCTTTTATTGATTGATCACTATAGAAGGTTGTGGAATGTTGGCTGTAAGATGATCTTCTACCGAGGGCTCTAGTTGATAAGCTGCTATAACAAGTGCATCCAGACCTCCACTAGATTGATCTTATAACCACTTCCTTAATTTATCAATTTCTTGGAAGGATTCCTGAAGAGTGGAAAATTTCACTTGCTCTACAACAGGTTGTTCTAATTGTTCAGCTTCTTCCTACATAGGTTTCTCATGCAACTCTTATTCTACTTCTTCCTATACTGGTTTCTCATACAATTTTTCAAAATTGTGTTCCACTTGTTCTTCTTCCTCATGCATTTCTTCAAGATTGTGTTCCATTTGTTCTTCTCCTTCTTTCATTCCTTCAAGACTTTGATCAATTATCTCCTCATGGAAAAAATTTTGCTCAAATTGTTCTGCTTCTTCATGATGGAATACTAGAAAACATTATTCTTTGTCTATTTTAGTCTTAATAAATTCATTTTTACTAGTAGTCCTTTCTTCCCTAGATTCTTCATTTATTTGAATAATAAAAGAAGGCTTAGTTCTCATTTTTCTTTTTAATCTATGAGGAGTGGGGGTTACTTTTGTTTTCTTGGAAGAAGATGGGAATTCCTCCTCAAATTCATTTGAATTAAGTTGAAGAATGAGTTTCCTCTTTTTATTTCTCTCAGACCTTGCTGTAGGTTCTTGTGTTACTATAGGAATACCTTCTTTTGTAGGTTCTTGTGTGGTTGTAGGAAGGTATTTTGCTACAAGTTCTTGTGGTTCTTTAGGGAGGGTTTCTTTTGATTTTTTTATTTAACCTCTAATTCTTCTTCTAGTTCATTTCCTTCTCTCTCACTCTCTTCATTTCCTATTATTTGGAAAAAATTTTCCCAACTGATGTTGGGTCTAGTTATTTATAAATAATATTTAACAAGTAATTTAATGAGACAATGGTGGGAGAGAGCTTTAGAATTACCTTTTTTAAAAGCCTTTGACACCTTGGTGATCATTTGAAGCAAAAAGTTAGGAATTTTTATCTCTACTCTATGCTACAAATGATTCAAGAACCTGAAGTGTATACCATGTATCATCGAACACATTCCTTTGTAGATGAAATATCTGGAGATAAACTTAGTAGCCTTAACCCATGTTTCTGGTAAAGACAACCTTATGGTGCCCTATTTTGAGGTTTTTAGTCATTCATTTACTATACTAAATCTTCATCTCTCAGCCTCAGAATCATATTTTTCTTACCATTCCTCCCCTATTTTAGGTATTTCTGTTACTCTGCTGATGGCTATTTCCATTAACTCTACTTCCATCCCTTTTATCATGGTTAAATTATTATGCAACATACCAACAAATTCCTCCATAATTCCTTCATCTATGGACTATATTTTCTCAAAATACTATACCCATCCTATATGCGAAAATAAAGCCAATATTTCTAGGCTACTAGTCAAGGGAGTAGTATCTAGTGGTTTATGTTTCAACAAATCGCCTCCCATATTACTTGAGTTACAAGTTTGGGTATTTGTAATAAGGGTTTTGGGAAATGGTGTAATGATTTATGACATATATGTTGAGAGGTGAAATAATCCTTTTAAATTAATGAAAAATCTCCCCCCCAACTTAATTTGTCACTTGTCCTCAAGGGGCGAAGGCCGACATACACAAAACACTTATGGGAAGAGTAAGGGGTGGCATTAGCAGTTGTGTCAATGGTCACATCAATAATGATGAAAATGGTAAGAATGCATGATAAGGAGAGGATACAATGGTGCATTGATAGCATTAAGTCTCATCATATTAGGAAATAATCAAAATGTATGACAAGAAATAAATATAGAATAATTACCATATTACTTATAGAAATACCTTTCATAAATATGCAAATGATGATGTGAAGTGGTGATCATGACATATGCTAGCATTTTAGTGGGGAAAAATGCTTGATGTAGGATAGAATGTAGGAATACATCTTGTAGAAAGATATGTGTCTTGTAGAAACAAGTTTTATCTTACAACCATAAGTTTTATCCTATAGTGACACATTTTTCACCTGTAGCAATAGGTTTTCTATCCTATAGCGAGAAGGAAAATGTATTTCTACTCCATGGGAATGAATCTATAAGAAAAAGCAAGGGAAAATAAAACATTTTTATTGTAGTAGTGCCTTCTCTCTCTCTCTCTCTCTCTCTCTCTCTCTCTCTCTTTTAATGAATGTTGATCAGCTAGTCACTTGGTTTTATGAGACAACATCCATTAACAATGCCTAAAGATTTTCATTGCTAATTTTTTTGATTTTTTTTTTAGATTTTCTAGTCCAAAAATCAACTAAAATCACAAGAATCTAGAGGGTAGGATTTTATTCAGCCTAAACCAAGCCATTGGGAATGACTTATTCTTGGTTTTAGGAAGCTTTATTACTCTTGGAAGATATTAGAGAAGGGTTGATAAAAATACGCTTTGGCTACAAGAACATGTTAATTTTATTCATGAAGAAGAGATGGATGTTGTTATTCAAGAAGTTGATAAGTGAGAGTTTCTTCTTTTGAAAATAGTTTTTTGTACAACTTGATCTTGTAGCCATTAACAAGCAATGAGAACTGAATAGAGTCAATGGTTGTGATATTTACAACTCCATTATCAAAAAATCATTCAATCTCATAAGGCCCAAGCCATCTAAACTAAAAATTTCCTTTATGATCCTTGTATTTAGAGTCAAAAAGGAGTTCCCAGTCTCTTAGTTGAAAATTCTTAGTCTTGATGTTCCTATCATACCATATTATACATTCTCTTTACACTATTTTAGTATGATGAAGTAATTCTTTTCTTAATTCATCAAGTGCATTCAGCTGCATGATCTTATCTTATTAAGCTTGAGAAATATCTAATCCCAAATCAAGTGTTATCCTTAATGTTGTATGTTCAAACTCAATGGGTAGAATCATATTTTTACCATAAACGAGTTTATATGGAGTGAAACAAGTTATGGTTTTCTAGGTGATTTTATAAACCCAAATTGATTCTAGAAGATGAGTTGACCAATCTTTTCTATGTAAGCTAACAATCTTAGTGAGGATATTTTCCAATTCATGGTTTATCACTTCCACCTAACCATTTGGATGAGGATTATAAGGGGTAGATTTCTTGTGTCTGATTTCATATTCTTTTACCAAGGTAGCTATGAGTTTTGATGTGAAATGTGGGCCTTGGTCTATGATGATCTTTCTTGGAACTCCATAATGGGTGAAAATTTCTTCATAGAGGAACTCAACTACATTCTCATCTTGAGCATGGGTTAAAGCTTTTACTTCTACCCATTTGGTGACATAATCAGTGCACATGAGTATGTATTCTTTGTTGTTGGATTTAAGATTAATAAGACCTACAAAATCTAGTCTCTATTTGTCAAAGGGTTCTAGAACTAGTTATGGCTGTGATGTCATTTCATTAGAGTGAGTGAGTTTTTCCATACACTAGCATTGATCACATCTATAGGTGTGCATCATGGCATCCTTATGTAAATAAAGCTAATAATATTTAGCAGTGAGTAATTTCATGGTAGTATATTTGGTATAAAAATGATCCCCATAGGGCTAATCATGGTAGATTCTAAGAATGTCATAAGCTTCATCTTCTTAGATAAATATTCTCATAACTGAATATGGTCTAGTGATAAAGAGATATCGTATAATCTAGGAATAATGTCTAGTCTTTTGGATTAGGTGCTATTTATCCCTAGGTGAGAAATGTTGTGGTAGAGCAACTGTAGTAAGATAGTTAGCAATATCTGCAAACCAAGGAGATTTAATTATTACAACAAATAAATGTTCATCAGGAAAATAATCATCAATAATAAGACTGTGTTCATTATTTTGAAATTGAGATAGAAAATCTAGTACTACATTATCTTTACCAAGTCTATCATAATAGTAATATAAAATTCCTCTAACAAAAACAACCAATGAATTATCTTGCCTATTACAATAGGTTTAATCATTAAATACCTTATTATTACATGATCGATGTGGATGAATACTTGGTAATCTGTAATGTAGTGTCAAAATTTGTTGATGGCATAGATGATGGTGAGAAATTCCTTCTCTATTATAGTGTAGTTAAGTTTAACCCCTTGAAGATTCTTGTTGATATAATAAATTCCATAACTTAGAGATTCATCTTTTTAGCCAAGGACAACTCCTAAAATGGTGTCAGATGCATTTGTATGAATGTGAAAAGGATTCTTCCAATCAGGCCCTCTTAGAATAGGAGTTGTTATGAGTAGGTCTTTGATTTGCTAAAAAGCATTTTAATAATCATTAGTCCATGTAAATTCAACATCTTTAGTAAGCAATCCAAATAATAGGGTGGGAATTTTACTAAATTCTTTGATGAATCATTTATAATAGCTAGCATGTCCTAGAAAACTTCTAACATCTTTTTGCTATTTGGTGTGGATAGATCCTTGATGATACTTATCTTTGCTGGATCAACTTGAATTTTAGTAGGGGTTATGTGATGTCCTAACACAATCCCTTTAGTCATAAGCATGTAATACATTTCATTGATCAGAGATAATTGATGGTCTTGGTAGCATTGAATAACTTTCTCTAGGTTGGTCAATGTTTCTTTGAATGTCTACCCATAGATAGTGAAATCATCCATGTAGCTTTCAACACAATCATGGGAGAGATCAGAAAATATGCTCAACACAGCCCTTTGAAAAGTAGTTGAGACATTACAAAGATAAAATGTCAAGATGGCATAGGCATAGGTTCCCCAAGGGCAAGTAAAAGTAGTTTTGCCTTAGTCTTATGGAGTAATTCATATTTGATTATAACCACTATATCCATCTAGGAAAGAAAAGTACTTTTTCCCTACTAACGTATCCAATATTTGATCAATAAATAGAAGGGGAAAGTGATCCTTCCTAGTAGCACTATTCAACTCTCTGTAGTCAACACAAATATGCCATTTGAGATAATGACTAGGGGAGACACCCACTAGCTATTTGAGATAGGATAAAAAAATCCTATATCCAAGAGTTTTTGCAACTTAGTTTTGATAATGTCTTTGACTATAAGATTCATTTATCTTTGGTGTTCGTAATTAGGTTTGCATTCTTCTTTAATATAAATGTGATGCATGCATAAATCTGGGGGTATTCCTCTCATGTCATGATAATCTCAAGATAATGTTATTATGTGCCTTCTCAGCATTGTAAGTAACTAACTTTCTTTCTAGGGTGTTAAGGAAGTGCTGATGTTGATAGGTTTGTTTGGCAAGATGTCTACTTACTTTTTTAACTAAAGCATGGTATCTATGTTGGTGATTAAAGGAGCATATCTAAATTGATGGGGAAGTAATTGATGGAATGCCCAAATGTCTCTTGTAGTTTTAACAAAATCTTTCTCACAAAAGTTATTTTGAAGAGGGCATGGTGTAAATTCCAATAGGTTGGTTGCTACAATATCTTGTTGATAAGTGTTTTACATGATACTAGTAATGACAGTGTCTTCTTCTTGGGCTTGCAAAGCTATACTCTGGTCAATTATGTAGAGAGTATACAAAGAGACAACTTATTCAAGGTCATAAATCCAAGGAATTGGTCCATCATTTGGGGAAGGTTGAGCTGGAGGATACAACACCAATTTTTTGGTGTCATTTTTATTAGAAATTAGGATTTTTCTTGACCTATAGCCAATAAAGGCATCAACGGTAGCCAACCATGGGTGACCAAGGATAACCCCCCAAATTGTTCTTTCACTATAGAATAATAAAGTCTACTAGAAATTTCCAAGAAACTATAGTGATAACAAGGTCCTCAATGATTTTTTCAGGCTTAATAGTTGATCTGTCAGCCATCTAGAGGATAGTAGGTGTTAGATAGAGAGTGGTAAGCTTTAATTACTGCATGGTCTCCATGGTCATCATGTTAATGTCTACACCCAAGTTAATTAAAGTATTAGAAATGGGTTGGTTATGGGTGCTAACATTAACTACAGGACTTCCCAAATCAGAATATTTTGGGGAAAACTATGTTTCCCAACATAATATTTGTTAATTAGCTAATGACCAGGATTATTTTAGGATCCTTCTTCTTTCTTCCCAGTTTTTTCAAACATAGCTCTTGAAAAACTTTATTGTAGATAGGAACATCCTTTATTATTTGAAAGAGTGGGATTTTGATGCACACATTCTTGAGTTTTCCTAGGATATCAAATTTAGACTCTTGTTCAGGATGTGATATGCTCAATCTCTCCAAAAAAGGAGGACTGTTAGTTTATTTTTGATTTTCTAATGGACTTGGCTCAGGATTGGCTATGGGTGGCTATGGATTAGTATGGAGTGGAGCTAGTTCAAAGTGTTCTATGATTATGGGTGAGGTGGGTTTTGGAAGAACATGACTTGAGTGAAGTTGAAATTAATTAATATCCAAAGTGTATGCTAGATATTGCATTATTTTAGTGGATTGTGTTAGTTAAACTAACATATTAGTAGGATTGGGAATGGGCTAGGTAGGTAATTAAGTGGTTTGAATAGGTTTCTAAGTGTTTGGCATGATGGCTTATTGTTGTGGTTGTTGTCTTTTGTAGGGAAAGCCTTGATTTCCTCTCCATTGTTGTTGCCATAGATTAGAGAGATAAAACCATTATTGGTTTTGGAGTTATCCCTATTGAGGTTATTGTCCATTATATTGCATCCATAACTAATTTTGGGTTAGCTACCAATTTTTTTAGGACCAATTCAGATTAGGTATATTCATCCAAGAGCCATATTAAGGATTATTTGAGAATTGAGAATTTGCAAACATAGAGTTTGATGTCATACCTAGTCTTTGTACCCATGGTTTATGTTGAACCATGAAAAACACTTGGTTCTCATCTTATCCTATGGTATGTAGCTCTACTATCTTAGGATTTTCCTTGATGATATTAGATATCTGAGCCTTTATGGAATGACATGTGCAATCTACCTTCTTTTTTCATACAGGACAATAGGTGGCTAAGGCTTTCTTAGTTTCTTCTTGATTTCTCTGTGTATGTAGTGTATCAAGCTGAGTAGCTAGGTGACTGATGATGTCCTAATTCATGTCCTATATTAGGTTTAAAAATTCACCTTTAAATAATCATAAAATAGATGAGACAGAAAGGGTTATACCCCTACTTTTGTTCATGGTTGATCTAGAGTAGTTTGTACATAAAATTGTTAGTTTATCAAATGGTAGTATAGGAACATCACCACCAAACATTAGATCTAGTGCCTCTAGACAATCATCTATAATTCCTTTTAGTAATATCATCTTGATTGATTTATTGTCTATTGTGGTCTATTTGGATTTTTGAAAGCTAAACAAAAATCTTTCCATATACTCCTCCAGTGACTCATCATCAGCTTGGGTCATTTAGAAAATGTCATCTCTCTTATAGTTTCTACCCCTACAATAGTCTTGGTATTTCATAAAAAAATTCTCCTTCATATATTCTCAAGTAGAAATGGAATCCTTTCCAAGTCTCATGAACCATCTAGGTGATGCATCTTTGAGTGTTGCTGAAAATAGTTTGAGTTTCTGAGTGTCTTGATTATAATCAGAGCTGCAGCATAAGATGTCGAACTCAAAAAGAAATGTATCTAGATCCTCAAATGATTTTAATCTAAAGGTAGGGACAGTAGAGTGAGGGATATTTCTCATGGGTGCATTTCCATTAGGAGTAAAGATATGAAATTCAAAAGTACTAGACTCATTGATAGTGTTTTCTTCTTATTGATCCCCCATGAATACTCTTTGTGTTGATAGATGAGAGCTTATTGCTACCCAATGCTCAAAATTTATATCAGTTCTTTGATTTCCTAGGGTGTATAAGATGGAGACTTTATATTTTTCCTTAGGAATGTATGGATTCTTATATAATGGGGATGATGTGGAGGTTTTAGAAGATTCAACTAATGTCTCAGCAAAGAGTCTTTCCAAATTGGAAGATTCTATTGGCCTAGTGTTTCTTCTAGAGGCAAGAATAGCTTTGAATGCCTCCTTAGCAAGAAATTTGGGAGACAAACAGAAGAAAACTTTATATTCTTGAGTATGAGGTGATAAGGTGGGAATAATTAGAGGTGGTGCATGTCGGTCTCTCTTAGGGGTATGAAACTCTTTAAGATCTCCAACTTGTGCTACCAGTCCAACAAAAATTTCTTCTTTCTCAACCTCTTCTATTGAAAATTATGAGTGATTTTAAGGAATTCCTTCATGTTCCTCAGTTGTTGTAGGATGAATATCTAATCATGTAGAAATCTTTGATGATTCAAGAAAAAAATCTTCTTATATAGTCCCCTTCACTTTGTATACGTCAACCACTTTTTTCTTTTAACTTTTTTCCCACCTTGCTTGCATAGGGTTAGTAATATGGGGGTTTTTGAAAAATTTCACTATCCTAATTACAAAAAGGGAAATTTTAGACTATTAAAACAAAAAATATTTAATCTATAAAAATAACAAACTTAAAAAAAAATAAATCCAAAAATAATTGTTATCAAGTTCAAAGATTACAAGTGTGTGATACCCTTCCCCGATAATGATGCCAAAAATGACCAACAACTGATTCACAATTAGATATACTTATTTTGATTAAAATTAAAAAAGAGATTAAAAATGGATCTATACCTTCTACCTCATTTAAATGTCAACCTAGGGACATAGACTTGATAGGATGATGCCACTATATGTGCACACTCAATCTCTAATTTGACATTCTACTAATTGTGTTTAAGATGCCAAAGTGTAGTAAATGAAATGTTTGAAATGAAACATAAACAAAGTATATTAAAATAAATGCTTATGCATGGGAATTTTCCTAAAAAAAATCTTAAACAATAATTTAACTCACATAATTTAGAAATGAAACATGCAATGCTTAAGAAAATCAAATAACATGCTTAACTAACTAGATGGGTTGGATTGGTGTTGTAGCCTTTCAAAGAGGTCCTTTCCTCCTTCCAAATCCAACTTAAACCCTTCCTTTTACAAAAATATAATGAAATCAAAATTACTCACTCATATTAATCAAAAGTTCAGCAATGAATTACTATATGAAGTTACAATCACAATTGCTTAACACAATGTACTTCTTATAATCTCTATTCAACATGTACTATTTTCTATATGTCTCAAATATAATGATACATATTTATATACCAGAGAGGAGATTTTTTTATTCAAAAAAAAATATACATTCTATTATAAGATATATTTGAATTTGAATAATCAAAATTAGTTTTTTTTTGCTAAAGACATTCTTCATGAAAATGTTGTGACTGTGCTGCAAGACAAATAGGGCTGTTTCATTCTTCAACCACATCCTTATTAACCTACATGGTGGTTAGAATCATTCTTATGAGTTATTTAGAAGAGAATAAAAATATGTTCATCCATGGCTTTGATCATGTAGTGGCTGCAGGATGGTCTGTGTAATGAGATTTTTGTTGCAGGATGCTCTGTGCTATATACCTATTTCTTCAAAACATATTCAAAACACATACATAAAAAAAGCATCCTAAAGTAATAGATAACCATCATATATCTAATTTTAATACATAGTTTCAACTATTTAAAAGAGTTTGAAAACATAATGCTATATGGTTCATGGAAGTAGAAAATTATATGGAAAATTATTTCAAAAGCATGGTAAATAAGCAAGATGAGCACAATATATGGACTTAATAACATGACATTTATGGGGTCATAACTACCTACATAATCTGAAAAGACCTTAGGATGATGTAGTTTTGACTAGAAGATGATGATGAGGATGATGATTAGTGTTTGGAGGATTATGTTAGTGATTATAGGATATGACTCAGAGGATCAGATGAAGATTATGAGGATAAGAGATTAGATGTTATTCAGATGGATCAAGAGGATTAGATGAGCGATGGGAATAAGGATGATTAAATGATTAGATAAATAATGAGGGTGTAAATGATCAATCCATGAAAACTATCATAAGTCTCATCATAGTCTAAATAATCTAATAAATATGGCACTTGGTAGTATGCCACATGATATATATATATATATATATATATATATATATATATATATATATATATATATATATATATATATATATATATGACCAAGTGGACATTATGCCAAAGTGCATTGTCAAATAGAAAAATCAACATCATTGAGGGCACCTAAAAGCATTATTATAGCTTTGGGGACCTCATAACATCATTGTTAATTGCCCAATAAATAAAAATAGACAAAGATAATTAAATATTTAAATGATAAAAACATGTAAACAAGACAAATTGAACAAACAAGTAACACACACAAGTATTTACATGTAGTGTCACAATGTCTTGTCTAATGATGGGATGAATGATTGGGTGATGGGTAGGATTAATATTTGATTATGGATTGAGAATAGACGTGGATTGGGGATAGACTAGTGATGATGATGATGATGATTGACTAATGATTTAGATAAAGGTATGGACTTGGATGAGAGACTAAGATTAAGATAAGGACATGGATGAGGATATGGGTGTGAAGATGACCAAGGATTACTAAAAGATAGAAACCTTCAAGATTCCAATCTATCAAAATATTAGGAGATAATGGGAAATACCTTCCATACTAGAAAAATAGTGATTGGATGGGTACTAGGTATGGAGAGGCATTGATACGGAGGTGATGGGATCATATACCTTTCATACTAGTAAATAGGGATTGGTTGGGTGCTAGATATGAAGAGGAAATGATAAATAAGTGATGGGTTTTAGACTAAATTCTTTGAAAAGGTTGTTTATGTCATGAATACCTTTGTTAAAATGGATGAGGGTGAAGATATGGATGGGTGACCATTAGGAGATGAATATTAGATGGTTATTTGGGATGGTGATAAGGAAAATGGGATTTATGGGATAGGTATTATATGTGGTGTAGGATGGTAAAGTGGATGGTATAATGTGACTAGGGGTTTATGCATAAGATAAGACATCATGGACTATTTTTGACTGTTTAAAATTTTATGATTTTTAGGGTTTTTGACATATTTCAATTTTTAGGGATTTTTAGAATATGTATGTACACTATAAAAATGGGGTTAATAGAAAAGGGAATACCAAGCTTAGTAACTAGGGCAAAGATAGATGGGATGTTGGATTAGATGCCAAAGGATGAGGGTAATGCAAAAAAGGGGATGAGGGACAAGGATGGAAGGACTAGGGATTGCCAATGATGACATCAAGAAGGAACCATAAATTTATTTACTTGAGTGTTCATTAGAGGATATGCCAAGATTATTACAAAATATTTCTCAAGACACCTTCCTCTTCCTTACAAAGGTCAAGATGGGAAGGAAGGAAATAATGGGATGAATGATATGATGGTGGTTAAAGAACTATGGAGGGGGTGGATAAGGGATGGATTGATAGATTTTGTCCCTAAGTGTTAAGGTACAATGTAAACAATAGATTATTTTACCATGATGTCAAAAACAATTTTTCATTATGGTACTTTGCCAAGGCACCAAAAGACTAGTTTTTACCATGGGATGAATGATTGTTTTTTGGGCATTTTGATTTATTAGAAAAGGGAAAGATGAAGGATGTAGGCATTATTGTGATCTTCAACCAACACCTATTCTGGGGATGTGTGATTTTGGGATCATGATAATAGATATACTAGGGTCTATGTGACCTTAATTGTTGCTTTATGGATACCCCTTCAAATATCTAGACTAGGTGTCTTCATTGCCCCTAGGAGAGATAATGTTACCCGAGGAGGTGATGTGAGGTATGGATTCGATTAGAGATTGATTTTGATGGATGATGGGATCAATATAGGGTGGTATGATGGGTTATGGAGGATTAGGAATAAAATTAATGACATTTTTATGATAGGATAGGATGATGGGTGATGGAGGATTAGGACTAGTAGTCACATACATCATTGGAGATGTGGGACATGCTTAATTTGATTGGTGCCAATTGAAAAAAGACTGTAGGAGATCCAAGACACTTTGTCTTTATGATTCATCTTTTATATGATCACTTGAAAGATGATTGACCATAATTTTGACATTATTTGGTTTTTGATTTCCCCTTGATGCCTAATTTTGGGCTTCACCAAGGGAGATTTATTTTTGACTTGATAAATGATGATTTTAACTTTGACATTCCTTTAATGACTAATATTGGGCTTCACTAGGGGAAGACATTTTTAGATTAGGCCTATGATTTTATTATTATTGATTTTGACTACTACTAGGGTCAAGGATGAATTTATTATGATTTATGACTTTTGGAATGTGGTCTTGGACCTCTATTTTTATGTCACACATTATATTGCTTAGGGAAGGGTCCATTAATGTATGTTCCTATTTGTCCATTTGGAAGGAGGTGATTAAATGATCATTGATGGGAATAAAGGGATATATTATGGATGAAGGTGGTGGATATGGTATGATGAGGTAAATGAGTGGTGATGGGGAAACATGTTAATCATAGGGGTTCCTAGGAGACCTAGTTTTGACATCAGAGAACATCTCCTCAAGATCAATAAAAGGATCATGAGGACTAGTTATAGTATGTGCAACCAAAGTAGGATCATATTCACTTTGATAATTTTTTATAGATAAATATTTTAAGAACTCTATTATGATTTCATCATCTTGATTGGGATCAAAAAATATGTTTAGTGATGCATTATCATCCAAATTAGAGGTATCTTCAAAAGGGAAGGCATAGTCATCATCTGCTACAATATTGATAAGGGATGATGTTTCTGATGAGGAATCTAATTTGGATATTTGTGTGGCACATGATCTTTAAATAAATAAGACTTATAATGGTGAATTTAGTGTACAAGATGCAATGCTATTAGTAAAATAATGATTATCTATGATTGACCTCTCAACATGGGGTATTTGATGTGATGGGTGAGAGGGAGATAATGGAAAAATGATAGGTTTAATGGATTCATGAGAGATGGGAGGGCTAAGTTTATGGGGAATAGAATAAAATTTGATGAAGGATTTGTTAGAGATGGAAATGGTATCTTGACCTTAGTTTGGAAGGGGAAGGGCTTGATTATGATCGAGAATAGAATCTTGGCATTTCTCTTCTTGTGCAACTAGGGATGGAGACTCATCTAGTTCATACTTGGTTATTATGTTGCCATCATTGATGAGGTATTAGATAAAGTATTAGAAAGGATGACATCAATTAACTTTATACCAGGATGGCTTTGGATTAGTGGGATCAAGATGTTAGATAGGTGGATAGATCATCATGTTAGCAATGATGAGTTATTTAAAAAGGGGTTATAAGGACATAGAAAGGGGAGTATAAGGACCCACTTCACTTTTTGACTTAGAGGTGAAAGAATTGGAGTTTAGATTAGATGGTTGGTGACATGAATAGGAGGATGGATTGGTCATAGATGAGGTGGCCAAGATTAGATTCCCTTTACTAGTCAAAGAATGGGTAGTTGATGGTTTATGACTAATGGGGGGGAGGATTGGTGCATGATTCATAAGAAAGGGCTCATATGGGGGGTGAAATGAGGTGAAAGGGATCAACACCTTCAAAAATTGGAATAACCATCATAATAAACTACAAGAGAATCTCATCCTTGTGGGAAGATATGTAATGGTCGATGAAGGTGGGGTCTAACTCCACGGTGATGGTTGAAGAGTGATGGATGATGGAAGTAGGATAAGGATTAGATGGGTTTCTTAAATAAATTCAATCAAAATAACTAAGATAGTATGATAGGTGATGATGATGATGAGGTGGAATAAATGTGATTAGGATGATATAGGACTAAGGTCAGATTTTAGATGGATAGTACAATAGGTGCTATCAACCTATTACTGATGCCTAGTTTTCAAGCTAGTAAAAAGATTGGGGATCTTATGGGTGCCTATATTTAAAACTAGTAAGATGGAGATATTATGGGTGATATTTATAATTAGATAAGGATGATTTAACTAGATTGATTATGATGGGTTTTGATATATTTGAACTGATAAAGTGATAAGATGCTAACAAGATATTGACTAGGTATAAGATCTGACCATATGATAAGCAATAGTGGATGAGGATGATAGGTTGATAGGGATGGGACAAAAGGAATAACTCAAGCCTTAAACTAATTTTCTTGAGAGGGGAAGAGTTATGATGACAAGAATGATAGGATGATGGGATAATGATAAGTATGGCAAGATGTGATGATGAAAGGATAAAGGGGTAATGGTATGGGGATGAGGATGGCTTAGACCCGTATGTGATCAAAAGAGTCAATTATGAAAATGTAGGATGAGGTTAGATTATATGGGTGACGAGGTGACTAGGCTAAGGAAAGGTAAAGGCAGAAGGTTGAATAGGACAAGATGTGGGCTTAGGATAAGATGCAAATGACAAGACCAAATGTGATTAGGATGAGTGATGGGGTATGACTAATGATGAGTGAGACGAGTATAGGATGTGACTAGAAGGATATAAAATAGAAAAAATTATGTACAAGACAAGATATAGGTGATGGGGATGTCGCTAATGATGAGTGGAGATGGTTAGACTAGGAGGGGATGAAGACAAGGTCAAGACAAGTGACAAGATGTGGATGATATATGATTTAGGATATGTAAGTGACATGTAGGGTCTAATGATAGGATGGGATTAGAAAGATGTACAAAGTATGTATAAGAGGGTGATGAGATAAGAATTTATAAGATAAGATGTAGGTGATGTGGATGATCAATGATTAATGTATATGACCAAACTAGGATAGGAGATGTGATAAGACAGTACAAAGATAATATCAAGATAAAGATGTACAAAAAGACAATGTATTCAAGATGTGACCAAGATATGTAGATGATAGGGGTATGACGAATGATGAATGTATATGAATAAATTAAGATGAAATTAAGACAAGGTGGTGTTGGGAGATAGTATGAGATGCGCAAGAGACAATAGGTACAATGGGATGATGACAAGGATGTTCAAGATGAGATGTGGGTGTGACTAGCATAGGATGGGATGAAGACAAGATGTGGGATGGGACATGACAATGAAAAGGATACAAGAGGATAATGACAAGGATGTATAAAGAAACATTATGGGATAAGGATGGGGTAAGAATATATAGGGTGATTTGTACAAAATGATGATAGGATATATAAGATGCAATGATATTAAGGTGATATGTATAAAAGATAATAGGATAAGAATGTACAAGATGATAGTGAGGTAAGGTGATATATACAAAGGAGGATGGGATAGAATTATGTGGAAAGGATATAAAATATGGTATATGAAAAGGACCTAGCTAAGTGAATAGGCTTGGGTGAAGGCTGATTCAGCTCATAAATAACATGGGTTTAGCATAACACATACCTAAACAAGCAAACTACAACCTATGTTTAATAAACTCAAGGGTGTGTAACCCAATGATTTCACCATCCAATAGATTCATGGTGTAAGTTGTAGGTCAGTAACCCATTACTTAATTGACCGATCCCTCTCAACCCCATTTACACATGATAGCTACTTAGGAGCTAATATTGACTTTGGTAGTAAGGTGCCTATTATGGTCGAAGGATCCTATGCTAGGTTTGCACAAGGATTCTAGGTGTATCCCATATATACATGAAGGTATAGTGGGGAAAAGTATATGTAGGATGCTATCTAACCACCATGTATCTTGGAGCTTAAATGCCCCTCAGTTTATAGAACCCTTTATAAGGAATTATGATTTGGTGCCTAATGACAACTTTCTTGCTTTTTAAACTCCACTAGAACATGGAGTTTGGAGTAGTGCATGGTGGTAAAATATATGGTGAGTAGCCCCTTATAAAATAAAAAAGGATGGAGGGTTTATAGGTGGTTTTTGATCCCCTATTAATCAGCATGAGGATGTAAGGGGGAGAGCATACACCAACCATATCCCTCAAGATATAGACAGGCTGATAAAAGATTAATTAACTAATTATGATTAAGATGTGTGATTATATACAAGATTAAAGACATGAATACATAAAAAAAAGATATATATATATATATATATATATATATATAAAAGACAAAATGATATATACAAGATAAAGTGATCAAAATGATTTAAAACAATTTTCAAAGTTCCACAAGGAGTCTTTCATAGGTAGACTAAAGGCACATGATTAGTAATTTTTAAGCAACACTAAAAAAGATTTAACCTATAAGATAAGGATTAGTAGTTTTTGATTGATAATCTTGAGGGGAAGCCTATAAGACAATATGTTAGATTAAAATATGACCTGTAAAAGATGATGTTAGATAAAAATAGCCTCTAGGTTCACCCCTATAAGAAATAAGATGTTAGTCCACTAGGCCTTAAAAAAACATGATTTGGCTCTATAACTTCTTTGGGTGAGTGGGATACGATGTGGGGGTCTAGGGGAGGTAGTGCCTAGTGGGGTCAAGGGTTAGTGCCCCTTGTGGGGTCAAGGGGTAGAGCCCCTTATGGGGTTTAGGGACAGTGCCCCTAGCGTATTTATTATGACAATATAGGGTGGGGTTGAGGGGTGGAGCCCCCGATGCCAAAGGAAATTTGGGCCTTGTGAGAGGCCCATAATGACTAAAAATTCAACAAAAATGAATAAAAAAATTCACTTAAAAAGACCAAATTGAATGCAAATATTAGGTAAAATCGTAACTACATAATGCAAAGTCATAAACAACGAGTGTAAAACCACAACTCCAAGGTAAAACCATAGATTAAAAGTTGTGATTTTGTAGTAGTTAACTTAACCATGATGGTCAGACTGTAAAACCATGATAATTAGATAAAATCATGACTACAAATGACAAAAACACTACTAGATACAAATTGAGAGTTACAATTTTGTGATAAACTATAAAATCTTTAGATTTAGATATTTGACACAAATAGAAGCCTATACATGTATGATAAATTATTCATGTGTCAAAATATGTTTACTTATAGATGATTAAAAGATGGATTGCAATATATCCAAAATTTTATAAATGGAGATATTTATAGAAAATAAATAGAATTTAGGACTATAAAAGGAGTGACTTTAATTAGAATGAGTCCTAAATCTATCCTATAAGATTCAAATATGACAACCAACAAATATAATGGCAAAAAAATGATAGGATTAGGTTGAAATTACAAAATCACTATTAGATCTACAATATCATGACTCCACAAGACAAAGCCATGACTCCTAGGTTTTTATGATTTTAGTTTTATCAATGATGGAAAAAGGACTATGTCTGGTCTTGTCTGTAGATGATCTTCCTACCTTGGCCTTTTTTTCCTACTGCACCGTGAAAACCACACAGATAAATTACAAATAGATAAAATTTGGTTATAAAGTAGGGTTAACAATAAGTATGTAGATCAAAATATAATGATAAAATTTTATGGACTATGTGTTGATTGAATCCCCTATAGAATAGAAGATGTCAGAGTAAAATTTTTAAGCTAGTGGATAATTACTATTAGGAATTTCCCAAAATTTACAAAATCATAATTCTTGACTTCAATATCATAGTTATCAGGGCAAAGTCATGACTCACAAAGTCATGATTTTTCATAAATACAAGAACCTATAAAATAAACTATTAGCAGTTAAAAATAAAATCATGACTATCACATATAAAATTTACACTCTATTGCAAAAGTCATAAGTTGTGGGTTGTGATATTGTCGAAGGATAAAAAATTGTAAATGACTAGTAGTTAAGGCAAACAATTAGCACAAAAGTGCTACTCATGTAATAAGGTCAGGAATACAAAGTTGCTAATACCAGTGCAAAACTGTAGATTACCCATGTGCATGAAAATTATCAAAAACCACCTTTGTTCTTGTCTAATCATACCTGAAGGCTGCCCAAAACAACTCTAGGATGCAAAATTGTTAAATTGGGAGTGTGACTCCCATTGTGGTCACCATTTTATTTAAGGATTTTTGGGCACAATATGGATTTAGCTATGTAAATTCAAACCTATATATCAAAGTACTTAGTTTTAGTCTAGAGCCATTATAACGTAAATACAATTAGATGAATAAAATATCAAATTCTACACTTAAATATTAAAGCTAAACACTCTAAACCAAGATCAAATGGAATAAAAAGATAAGATGATGAGATTTCTTACCTTGACTCAAAAATTTTACATAGTGATGATGCTTGATCAATGATGTTGATGATTGATTCATGGACATAGATTCAATGCTTGGTTGTTAGTTGGACATGGATATGGCATGAGAATTAAAGTTAATTTTTATGTTGGAAGTGAGTTGTTTAAAAATATTTTGGAGAGAGAGATCAATGGTGGAGATTTGAAGTTGGATGAGGGAGATCAATGGATGAGAATTAAAAGGAATTTAAAATTCTTTAGAAGCCTCTAGATTTAGAGGCTTCTAAAGAGGATAGTGAGAATAGAGAGAATTATAGAATTGAAGGATTATATAATCCTCTTAGGGGTTAATGATGATTATATGGGGGATTAGATAGGAATTAGGTAGGTGATTAGGGACTAGGGGTGTAGGAGAGCTTAGGGATAGGCTTAGTAAGTGGTGGGTCATGGGAATTTAAAATTCCAAAATAATAGGTAAGATAAGATTAGGATAGGATAAGGGGGATTTAAGATAAATTAATGATGAAGTGGGATAGAATAAGGTTAGTACATGAATAAATATTGAATAAGGTGATATTAGATAAATTACTAGGAAAGGGGGATACATTATTAGGATAAATTAGAATAAATGTGATGAGTGGAATTAATGTTGACTAATAGGAATATTAGTGATGTTAAATGGAGTGAGCAAAATTAGGTTCATATAGATATTTTGCTAACACTTTGACACTTCTCACTTAGGTAAATATAGACCCTTTTAGAGCCTTGAACTCCTACCACCATCTTATATAACTTCTCATTCCACATCACCAAGATGACTGCAAATGAACTTAAAACAAGCCTATCTATGAAACAATGGACTATGTAGAGGTGTAGGGTGAGTGGAATATGGTTCCATATTAAAGCTCTAACCATCATATTGGAACTCTTCTATCATTCATTATTTCTTAGGATCCAACTTGACTTGTGTGTTAAAACTTATCCACCAAAAGGTAGGAGACCCTTGTACGAACTGCAATAGTCATGTAGGAGGTTGTGAGGTATCTCTTCAAGGTGCCTTTAAATGTTTGATGTTCCTCTAAAGTCTTTAATTAACTAAAATTGACTCCAAAAACCAACTTATAACTTTTAACTCATACTCCTTACCTTAGAACTAACTTTGACCCCATGCTACTATCTAAGCCAAATGAGGGTGGTTGTAGGTCATCATTTCCAGTCTTGCTATAGGTGGTGATTCTACCCTATATGGACTGATGAAAATGTTGAGAATTTTATTCCATGATGCATAATGGGTCAAAAATTTTTGATACTCCTTCTCAATCCATATTTCTCTAAGGAACATGGGTTTTGTCATAAGGTTGATTAGGATAAGAAGAGACAAAGAAACATAAGTTACGTTAATCTTCACAAAACTACCTTAGTGTTAATAAGAGAAACTCCAAAGTTGTTTATCCTCTAAAATTGCTCTTCATGACTAAATTTCACTAGGATTAATTAGTTCCTTGGTTTGGTTGATGTATGCTTGTCCTAGTGACATTGAATTTCATTGAAACAACCACCATGGATCACTCAAGACCTTTTCACTCCAAGTCCACATGCTTACTATTCTAACTTGGGTATAGGTAACCATTTCATAAGAATCTTGCTTCTTTAGTGTTTCCAAAATGCATTGATCAATAATTCTAGTTGTGTCCAAAGGTAATGAGAATATTGTGATTTAAAGCATTCCAACATAGATTTGTTGCACACCATATCATCTCTCACACTTGACAAAACTTACATCAGCCTTATACTTCTACCTGTAGGCACTTATTAGATTATGTGTACCTTGGAAAGTAACTCTCTTGATATTTGACTATCTATACTACCATATTTACCTTTAGAATATTATATCACTTGATTTATATTTCAAAATCATGGGAACTTATTACTAACATCATTCACTCATATACACTTGTCCTTCAGATGTATGGACTGTAGCCCACAATGATTTTTTCCTAATAGCTTGTACATTAAGAATAGAGTCTCTAGCCAAATTAAGAGACTTATATGATGGTAATGAGGCATAAAGGCATATGAATGCATGAATAAGTGTATCATGTCCCTCTAAAAGTTCTAGACATCTTCAAACTATTTCCATAGTCTGTACAAATCTATTAAAGAGATAGATACCTATGATCCCATTGGAAAGTGTGCATATTGGTCCTTATCTTGACTTATCTTCACTTACAATGGTGAAATTTTATCATATAAATCCACATCATGATGTATTACTAGTGCATGATTTTAAATTAGAAATCAAACTCCAATAGACTTGTTTAAACACTGATAATGTCTCAAAGAGTGAACATACTTGAAGAATAAAGAAAAAAATATCTCAAACCAAAACACAGGAGATCCCTAAAACTGAGGGAGTTTACATGATATATTAAGAATTATAAAAGCTCTTAGAATGACCACCATGAATACAATATAGATACTTGCATTAGAATTCACTAAAACAACATATACACTAAGGTATTCTTCTTCCACATAAAAGTCTCTCATGGATATGAATTGGCCAATGAAACCACCATGAAAATGAGATTCATGACCTATAAAATCATCCCTAAAAATATTTCCTCTCCATCAAATTTTGATATGGATAAATAAGTGCAAAAATAGACCCCTCTTGGATGTATAAGCCATAATGACCTACTGTCAGTCTTAGAAATTATTCATAAATAAGAGGCAACCAATACATGAAAAAATGAAATTAATTTAAATATTTATTGGACCCATAATAATTTCCAATTTTTTAGCTCCTATTTCTCTCTCCTCTTTCCATACCGAGCATTTGAAAATTGCCCTTCTAGAGATGCTAAAGAAGTCGATATAGGAGATGAAATACTTTTCTTAATTTTAAGATCTAAAACCTATTGAAAATAATATTTTTGACCTTGTATTGGATAAATAATGTCTTGAAGATGCTTGCTTCTCAATTCCACCTTGAGAATTGTATGGATGGCCTCAAAATAGGCCTTTTTGGCATTAAAACTACCAAAATCACTTGAGAGGTCTAATGAAACTGATGAAAAATATGTCCAATGTATATTTACAATTTTTAATAGTGAATAATGTCTTGAAAATAAAATTTTCAAATGATATGGGTGATAGTTTAACCTATGAGGTCAAACTTGTCAACATTTTGTTGACTCAACTAGGAAGCATGCTTGCTATGATTGAGAACTAGACTATTTACATCACTTTTAGACTCATAAAACCAAACTTCCATTCAATAATAATAGTGAAAAATTTGATTCAATATTATGAGACTCTTTTTACTTGAAATAAGACAAATTTCTCCTTGAAAACAAGGAAAGAAACACATAAAACTTGGGAAACTAACTAACAAAGAAAATATGAAAATAAAGCACATATGTGAGACAAAACATAAACAAACTACTAGAAAAAAATGACCAAGACAAAGTATGATCCACATGGATCAAAAGTAAAATTCATGAACTTACTTCCTCTAAGAGATGACATAATTTTCAAAGCAAGGTGTTTATTGAACATGACCTCTAATGTGTCATTCTTCTCCAATACAAGATTACATAACTCATTCCTCTCCTCAAGTGAGTCATCAAAAACAAAAAAAATCACTAAATAAGACAAAATCATCTTGTACTTCAAGATATTTATCATACTTCTTATCAGTTTTAATCTCATCAAGTGATACCTCATCTAAACATTGTCCTTGAGTCTTTAAAGCATCTTGAGTGACCTCATTCTTCTTATTAGCTATTGTAAGTTCATTAAGCTCTTTAAGGAGATTTGAATAGTTTACCCAAGTTTCATCATGATATTTAATAGGTGTTTATTGATCAAAATTATCATAAACATGCTCTCCAATGGGTAATATATCCTTACAAAGGTCTTCAATCTCTTACAGAGACTCAATGTACAACTGCCAATCATCCTTTTATTTCTCTCTTTGATCAACCTGAATAAGATCAATTTGAATATCATCTTGATCTTGATTAATAGGAGATATCTCAAATTCATTTATGACTTCAACTTGTACTATCTCATGGAGTTGTTCGACATCAAGACCAACTTTATCTTACACACTTGAGATACCATGAGGGACATTTAGTTGAAGTTTAACTATAGCAAGCTCTTTAATCTCATCAAGAGGTTCTAAAAATAACTCCTCTTCATCACCTGTGGCCTTTTGGTCATGGTATTCAAACACATGAAAATGGAGCTCTTGAAACAAATCAACACCTCTTTTTCTATTGCAAGTTCATCATCTTTTTTGAAGGCCAAATCACCTTTGATCTCACCAAGTGGATTACCAATGAGAATTTCCTCTTCATGAATAAATGAAACATCTTCATCACACTCTCCTTGAAACTTAGTTGAAACAATAACTTCTTCATTTATCCTCCATAGAATAGGCTCCTCTTCATCAAGGGATATGGTGAGAGGGTAATGAACAAGCTCATGACATTTTTTGGGAGTCCATGGAGTACTTTTGATATTTGAGGTCTTGGGGATGGAAGTTTCTTGTAGTAATGTTTGGAGAGAGAGTAAGTTGAGTTGGTATATAGATGATTGGTTTTATACTTCACCATTTCCTTCCTCACCCTCATGATTCACTTCATCAATATCAGATGTAACTAGAATTTTGGCCTTTTCAATAATCACTTCCTCCTTCATTTGGATGTTTTCTTGAATATACTTATATGAAGGACAAATTATTGGCACAATGTAATCTTTGGGATAAAACTCAATAACACTCACCTCATCCTATTTCTCCCAAGACTCAACTACTTGGTTATAAGGTAAGACTTTGAAAGTAGTAGGTTCACTTAGACGTTAAATTAGCTCTCTTAGAGGCTCCATTTGAGAATGGTCAATGACTTCATGAGGACAAGGAGCATAAGAGGGATGATATGGTAAAAAATAGGGTTTTTGAAGAGTTATGGGAGGAGAATCATACATAATACTTGGCATGGTATAATTGGGAGTCATAGCTCAATACAGCCTCCAAGATGGTATAAGATTATTCTCTTGAGGAAGGGTAGGTGAATTTGAGAAGAAACTTAGAACATAAGAATTTTGATTAGGGATATGAAGAGATGGTTGAGGTGGTTTGAGTTGGATCTCTTAATTCTCCCATCTCATCAACCTATCTACCCACCATTACATCATATTTCTCTTATCTTACAATTCATAAGTCATGGCATAATGATTTTCTTCTCAAATTGCTACCCACCTATATTTTAACATCTATACTATCTTTCTGATCTTCTCAATGAGGTGAAAAGGTATAACATCCAAATCTTTATCCCACACTCTCATCACCCCTTCAGATTTTAACATATTTATCCTGAATGCCAACAAAGATAGGGTAGGGGAATCATGATTTTGAGTTGGAAATGGAGTAGGAGGAGGTGAATATGAATGTTATAAGTCTTGGAAAGGCTTATTTGGGCACATAACTAGGGTCATAGTGAGGCTGATAAGGGTCACTATAAGGCTGATATGAGTCATCATACTCTTGAAAATTTTTATTATTGAACTAATAATAATCTTGGTAAGGATAATTAATCTTAACAAGGTTGATAAGGATTACCATATTACTGATAAGGCCCATCAACTTGAATTAAGTTTCCATTTTATTTAAAGTAATCCATAAAAACAATGTCAAAATGGTGCAATGAAGATTCACTTACTTAGAAACTATGTCTGGGCTGCTAGAACCAACTGATAGAACTTGAAGATGACATTGATGTTTAAATGCCTCTAAAGGCTGAGATTAGTAGAAGAACAACACCAATAAATATTACATTGATTTAGACTTGGGTCCCATTAGGTGTGTTAAAAACTATTGGCTACTAGACTTGTGCCCTTGTGAAGGTAGTTTCAGGCCTTCACAATATAAAGTAACATGGAGAAAGTCCTAGGATATGGGTGGCATAATAGGTGTATTGAATATTTAGAATATAAGGGCATCTCCCCTTGATGTATCAGTTAGGATCCCTACTCTACACTACTAGGTTGCAAGGGAAAAGGGAATAGGTAAATTGAAAGGAAAACCTATCTAACTAGGTTGATACACCAAAATATGACCTCCACTTATGTAATATGCACTAATAAGGAATAATAATAACATAACCTATTTTCAATTCCCAAATGAGAGTCTCAAAAAAATAATTTGTCACATAGAGGCTCAAACTTGATGCATGATCTAAGGATACTATTCAATAGGTCTCTCAAAGACACTTAAGGAAAGATTGCACTTTCCAAGAATAAAATAGGATTAGAGCACACCATATAATCTATAAGGATGAACTAACATTGACAATAGGTAAAAAGGAAAGAATAATATGAGAGGAAACATGAACTATCATTGTCATTTATCAACAAACCATGAAAATACACTAAACCAAGATTTGAGGAGGCATGAATTCTATCTCATTCCTTCAAAATAGGCAAGTAAAATTTTTCTACAAGCATGTACTCGACCCAAATTAGGTTAAGGATGTTTAAATTCCAAAAATTGGCTTACATATAGGTAATTGAGAGAGAGAGGAGAGAGAAGGAGATAAGAGCCCCCAAAATTAGGAAATAAAACCTTAACTTAGTCTTGTTGAAAACCCAATGTAGCATTCCCTTTTTAATATCTCATCCATATTCTCAAAAAGTGGCATAAGGGTTCATGTTGAGACATATTTTAAAGGTTGAAGGAGTCATGAGTATTCATTTTTAGTCTTTGAACATCACAACCCTATATCCTTGGTCAAGAAGTCATTTCATTGAAAATAGGCCTTGATCCTTGAGAGTAGGTCATCATGAATTGATAAATTCTTTATATGAAATCTTATTTAAACCATTAATAATGTTTTCACACCTTTATTTGACTCTTATAATGTCTTTGATGCTTATTTGACTTCTTCCACACCCTAGGCATTAGAAGGAAATAAAACCTTTTTAGAGTCTTTGAAACCTTTCCCAACATTTGAAACCTTTTACAAACTTAATTTGAATTGTTCCATTCTTTAATGTGTCATGGAAGGTGATAAGGATCTTTAAAAATCTTAGTGAATAGCTCTTATGCATCATTTAGTACTTGAAAACACTTAATTATTCCTTATGAACAAAAAGTAAAGGAGAGAGAAAGAAGATTTTTGATTTGGAATATGAAATATTACACCATGTATGGATTATAATCATGAAATCAGGCCTCAAAAATGCATTTAGAGCCATAAGACACTAAAAAATACTCAAATTTGCACCAAAACCCTGAATTCCTTCACAATTCCTTATTTTTTAGCAAATATCCTTGTTTGGAAGAATATGGAGATGATAATGATAAATAGAGAACATTTAAAGATACCCTTTATCCATTTATATATTCAAATTTTTTTTTGTGTCTTAACTCTGAGTGCAAGTGTCTTTTGTAGCACATTCTTTAAGTTGAATTAGGCCTAATTAGCCCTCTTAGGCCTAGAAAGTGAAAATATTAATTATAAGACCCACCACACATGTGAAAATAACAAAAAACACTTGATTAAATTTAATTATTATTTCACCATGCTCCATGTCAAATTTGGTGATTTGGAATACTGTGGAAGTATGAAAACCTTGAAATGGCCATTGGTAAGCTTGCCCTTTTGAAGCATTTTCAGACTGGCCTAAAATATTTAAATGGTTTGGGTACTTATAAGAATTTTTTTTAATATTTTTTAGCTTTTAAAAGTAAAATAAGTCTATATCTACCTTCTCCATTTATTGTCATCAATTCACACTCTCCAAAACCCCTATTTTAGCTCAAAAACATGAAAAAGTACATTTTTGGTACTATTCCATACAAGTGAAGGTATAAAAAAAATACATTTGGAGGATCCTATGAGATTTTGATACAATATATGATAGGATTTATGTCTAAAAATTTTCATTTGTAGATAAAACTTGCATCATCTTCTCCATTGACCTCTTACAAGGGTTTAAGGAGGGTTTTTGGTGGTTTTGGCTCTTAATAATCATTCCTAAAATCCTAACATCCAAAACCTAAAAAAATTACATTTATAAAAATATTATTACCCTCATAAACTATCCCTAACTTATTGGAGTACCATGTAATGTGTCCATACAAATATGACTAATTGAAAATGGACTATCGAGCTTTTGAGCGCATTCTAGGTGACCCTATCATGGTTTTAGGCCAATTTGACCATTATGTGTTGTTCTTATACAAATAAATGAATTTATTAAAATTCATAACTTCCCCTTAAGACTATTAAATATATTATAAATTCTCCATGTTCATGTGAATGGATTTGGATCTTTGTGGAGATTAGGTCTAGTCTAGGCCTAATAGGCCTAATGGTGCTTTGATTTCCCATGACCACCTCTGAGTGATTTATTAGGACTTTAGGAGATATTTAACATTTTTTTATATCCAAAAAAACATTTCACACCATTATAAATTTCTATAATACTCTCCACCCTTCCATTTCATCCTTCTTGCATTCATTCACTAGGTCTACAGAATGTCCCCCTTAGTAAAGTGACTCAGTTATAAGACAAAACGATGGGTATCTCCCATATATATGTGGAAAAATGGAAAAAATAGAGTCATATTTTGGGTCATGAGGACCTTCTATACCAAATTTTGAGGTTAGATCACCTCTCTAGCATCTTCAACTCTTCTCCAAATTAGCCCTCAAGCTTATGACTATGTGTATGGTCTAAAACCATTTGCTTAACCTTGACCATGATTTAATGACATCTTAGTGATATGTGGAGTGTAATAATGTCAATATTTAGAGTGAATTTAGAATAGTCATCTATCTATACAACCCTGCAACCTTCATAAGGAGATCTCCATATGATGCTTATGAGAGCACACTAGGTAAATGAACTTCTTAACACTATTCTATGTATATAACCCCTGAGAGATGATCATAGTGTCTTAAACACATCATATATAAATTTTAAAACTTTAAATTAACATTTAAAAGTTTTATAATTGCTAATCACTATGCCATTTATCTCACTGTATCATGGTTTCTTCATTGCATAAGCTAGTAACGAAGACTTCTCAAGTGTACAGAGTAGAACTTCCAATAATGGAGTCTATGAGAAAATGAATTTGATTCCTTTCATTTTTTATTAAATAATAATTTATTATGACCATTTAAGTATTTCAAACTAATCTTAACTAAGTCACTTGTCCATTATAGGATAATTTTCACCCTTAATTCTCTTATCAAGCATTAACATACAAATGTAGGTGTTTTTCTTAAGCTTGAAGCTCCTTGGGTAACAACGTGTCTTGAGACATGTGGGTTAAAACTCCATAAAATTTATTTAAATATTTTAAAACCCTATTATAACAAATAGGACCAATCTATGTTCATGGAACCCAAGAACTATTTACCATTCATCAAGGTCATTTTTTAAATTACCAATTATGGCTGTAAGTGGCTATTTCAAGTTCAAGACCCTATAGGTTATCATGTGCCAAGATATGTGTTTTAAAATATTTAGGTCCACCAAGGTCAATAAGACCATATTAAATCTTAAAAATACCCATTATCCTCATTGGTGACTAGGCAAATTACCTTAAGAAAGCTCTGTGTCAATCAGTTATAGGTCATATTTTAATGTTAGGCTTGAAAGATTTGATGAATGACTTCAAAATGCCTTACTACCATTTGATGTTATTATTGATTTTTTGTCCTCATAAAAACATAATTTGACTTAAAATATCTTCCACCAACCTACATGCCTCCACAATTGTTCTATACTTTTGCAACTTTCTTCAATAGACCAATCTTTCCATACATAGTTAACTAGGCCTGTGGGCTATAGGTACTCCCTAGACTGAGTTCTTGTACTTATAATCCTTGTGCTTATGAGTCCTTAATATATTGAATGCACACTAATTATTCTTGGAGAAGACTCCATGATCATATTAAATCTACAATGACTAGGAACCATCTCTCTCTCACATATCATAATCTTATTACAATAAACTCAACTGAGTTGGCTGTAGATGGTCTTTTTATTGCTATAGTCTATCACCCTATAGTATGAATATTTCAAGATGATATCAAACATTATATATCTTCTTGACACTTTTAAATTTATTACTTAGGGAAATACAAACCCATTTAGAGCCCTGAAATCCCACCACTATCTTATACAACTTCTCATTCCACATCACCAAGATGACTATAGATGAACTTAAAGAAGCCTATTTATGAGACAATGAACTATGTAGAGGTGTATGGTGAGTGGAATATCATTCCATATTTAATTTATAACCATCATCTTGGAAATATTCTATCATTCACTATTACTTAGGATCCAACTTGACTTGTATTTTAAAACTTAGCCACTAAGAAGTAGGATACCCTTTTACGGATTGAGATAGTCATGTAGGAGGTTATGAGGTATCTCTTCAAGGTGCCTTTAAATGTTTGATGTTCCTCAAAAGTCTTCACTTAAATTAAATTTAATATAAAAACCAAATTATAACTTTGAACTCATACTCCTTACCTTACAAGTAACTTTGACCCCATGCCACTGTCTAAGCCAAATGAGGGTGGCTATAGGTCATCATTTCTAGTCTTGCTATAGGTGGTGATTCTACCCTATATGGACTGATTATAATGTTGAGAATTTTCTTCCATGATGAATAATGGGTCAATAACCTCTGATACCCCTATTAATCCATATTTCTTGAAGGAACATGGTTTTTGTCACAAGGTTGATTAGGATGAGAAGAGATAGGGAAACATAAATTACCTTAATTTTCACAAAACTATCTTAGTTTTTGCTAATAAGAGAAACTCCAAAGTTACTTATCCTATAAAATTTCTCTTCATTGACTTAATTTCACTAGGATTTATTGGTTTGGTTAATGTAAGCTTGTCCTAGTGACATTGAATTTCATTGAGATAACCACCATAGATCACTCAATACCTTTTCACTCCAAGTCAACATGCTTACTAATTCAACTTGGTTGTAGGTAACCATTTCATAAGAATCCTTATTATTTAGTGTTTCCAAATTACATTGATAAATAATTATACTTGTGTCAAAAGGTGATGATAATATTATAATTTCAATCATTCTAACATAGCTTTATTATGCACCATAACATATCTCACACCTGGTAAACTTGCATCATCCTTGTACTTCTACCTGTAGGAGCTTTTTAGATTGTGTGTACTTGGAAAAAAACTCTCTTTCTATTTGAATATCTATAATTCCATATTTTCCTTGAGAAGATTATATCACTTTATTTCTCTTTCAAAGTCATGGGAACTTATTGCCAACATCATTCACTCATACACACCTATCCGTTAGATGTATGAATTATAGTCCACAATGATTTTTTCCTAAGAGCTTGTGCATTAATAATGGAGTCTATAATGAACTTGAGAGACTTATATGATGTTAGTGAGGAAATTAAAGGCATATGAATGCATGAATATGTGTATCAAGTTCCTCTTACTTTTCTAGACATCTTCAAACTATTTCCATAGTTCATACAAATCTATTGAAGAGAGAGACACCTGTGATCCCATTAGAAAATGTGCATATTATTCCTTGACATGAATTTTATTCAATTAAAATGGTGAAATTACATCTAATAACTCCACACCATGATGTATTACTAGTTCATGATCTTAAATTAGAAATTAAACTCCAATAGACTTGTTCAAACACTGACAATGTCTCAAAGAACAAGCATACTTGAAGAATAAGGAAAAAAAATGTCAGACCAAAACACATGATATAAATGAAACTTATGGAATTTTAAATTATATATTAAGTATTATAAAACCTCTTATAATGACTACCATGAATACAAAATAGAGACTTGCAACAGAACTCACTAAAACAACCTATACACCAAGGTATTCTTCTTCCAAGTGAAAGTATATCAAGGAGATCAGTTGGAAAATTAAAAAACCATGAAAAGGATTTTCATGACCTATAAAATAATCCTTAAAAACAATTACTCTCCATCAATTTCTGATCTGGAGAAACATGTGCAAGAACAAACCCCTTTCAGATGCATAAGCCATAGTGTCCTACTATCACTCTTAGTGATTGTTCATAAATAATAGGAAATAAATACATGAACCAATTACACTTATTTAAATCTTAATTTTACCATTAAAAATGGACAAATTTTCATCTCCCAACTCTATCTTTTATTTTTGTATAGAGCATTTGAAAACTACCCTTCTAGAGCTACCAAGGAGGTTGATATAAGAGATAAAATGATTTTTTTCATTTTAAGAACTAAAACATATTAAAAATCACTTGTTTGAAATTTTCATGGATAAATAAGGTCCTTAATATTCCTAATTTTTAATTTCACCATGAGAATTGTATGGATGGCCTCAAAACAAGCCTTTTTGGCAATAAAACTACTAGAATCACTTGAGAGGTCTAATGAAACTAATGAAAAATGTATATAATGTATATTTTAAGGAGTTAAGAGGTTCATAATGTATTTAAAATCAAAATTTATAATTATAGGGGTGATATGTTGACTTGTGAGGTCAAACTTGTCAACATAAATTGTTTTAATTTAGATATTGGGACCCAAGGGGAGAAATAATTAAACATATAAAGATTATTCATGGAAAATTTAAGATTGAATATGGCCAAGATTATATTTTTTTGAATTATGAAGATGATTCCTAGGTGTATGAAAAAATGAGAGGTTTAAATGTGTCTATGAGAGTTGCTCCATTGATTCAATTTGATCCTTTTATTACAATTGATGATGCATACATGATAGACTAGGAGGAAGTGGTCATAATTACAAAATTAATAGAGAAACCTCAATAAGAGTATCATACAAAAAAAATGAAAAAAATAAAATAAAAGTTACTTAATATTTTCCCAAGGCCAAAATATGCAAAGCAACATGATCCTTATATTGAAATACGGGAACTTTTAGTCCCAAAAGTCACTTTTGCATTTACACCGACAATTGAAATAACTCTACCACCTAAGGTATAGTGTTTAGTCATTCACCTTCTCCTCTTCTAGTACACATTGTAACTAATACTCATGTGGTAACTTGTTTGATCAGGAATTTTCCTACCACCTAATAGGCCCTTAAGGCCACATAAGAAGAAGATAAATCACCCCTACTTGGGTGCATTGTTAAAGATCACCTAATTAAACACAAAATATGAGAATGTAGAAAAATAATTATCAGAGGAACATTTGAAAATAAAGTTATGAATATTACCCATAATAAAAAATATCATTTACATTTTTATAAATGGTCCCTACATAGGAAACCTTGGGAGCTCATAGCCCAAGTCCTCCTCAAACTTAGGATGTAGATCAAACAATAACTGTAAATGGAGATCAAGGTCCTATTTTAGACAAAGCCACAAAATAACAAGGTAAATAAGTAGAAACTACAATTATTACATTAATTTCCTCAATGGTCACTCCTATGGTTACTTTAGTGGCTATTGCATAGGACTCAATACATGTTAAGGTTTTCCCTATTTCCAATGTTGTCTTAACTACTTCAATTGTCCCTCCCATGACTATAACTTAATTTCATTTATTTTTTATTAGTATCACTAGTATTTATATTAAAATTTTGGATTTATTTATTAATGCTACTACTACTGCTACCACTAGCACCATGACCATCACATATACACCAGTTGCACCATTTTTATAAAATCTAACACATATTGTCTTTGGATTGCCTATTTTTTATGCAACTAACCTAAATATCATAGTGACTAACCCACATTTTGAAGATTTAGTGTCTTAGTCAATTTTTTCCACATATACCTTGAAGACACACCTTTCTACTTAATTAGGGGTGTCAATGACACAAAACCTCCAAACATAGTCATTATTGGTCATAATCTAGGAATATCCTAACCTCACTAAGTATATAATTAGGACTCTTACTTAGACTAATATTTACAAAGAGAATATGATAATTCTACCTTTCCCTTCACTTTCCAAATCTCCTAGTTCATCTCCCTCACTTTACCCCTCCACTTGTATGCGACTTCCATAAATATATTCATCTCCTACCATCTCATATTCATCCCATACCTCCTCTAAGGGCCTATTGGTGACAAAAACCTAGATTCAACAAATGCAAGTGAAATAATTAAAGATAGGACTTAGTTATCATTAAATATCCAAGATTAACTATAGAGTTTAATGAAGCCTCTAATAAAATGAATAGAGTGAGAATAATAACATTGAATATGAGTGGAAAATAGATTGAGTTCATAAGAGAAGAAGAGCTCTTCTCACTAACTAAGAAAAGGAAAACCCTACCTGGGGAAGATGATGAGATTCAAGAAGACCCAATTTCCATGGTTGATGCCAATGGGGTGTTCTAAAGAAAATGTTTTGTGGTTTGAAACAAAATAACAAAATATTTGAGGCACATGGAAGAATAGAAGCCCCACAAGATATAATAAACATGAGCAGAGTTAAGCCAAGACACTCTATAATATTATATGCTCAATATGTGAGGCAAGAGCAGAGTCTCAACCAAAATGGGAAATGTAATAAGTTTTCATGAATATCTAAAGATATTGGATGCCAAGATGTAGTTTATTACCAATATAATAAGGGGTAAATATTGTTCAAAACTTCACTTACTACCATCATCAAACATTAACTTGGTCCATAATTATGTGAATAGCAAAGGGAGTCATCTCATGCAATGACGTAATAAAATGTAGGATCTAGTTGAGAATTGAACAATCAAGAGAAGAAAGCCATAAAAATAATGAGAGATATACATATCTCCAATATATATACACCACTAGGGAAAGTGGTGACCAAACCATTCTTTGATACTCAACACCAAAATGCTATCAAAGATTTAAAAGAAAAAATTGATAACATAGTATTTTGGGGAAATGTTCAAATCATTCAATTGATCACCTCTTCTAAAGAAAAGGTGGCCAAAACACAAGCATTATAAGTATCCTTAAAAACTTCACCAAGCCTGTAAAAAAGGTTGATGGGTAAGATTCTGGCATTGATCAAACTTCCAATCACAAATTTTGAGGTCACATAATTTGATTTTGTAGCATGCTTAGCTATATATAAGAGAGAGAAAGATCAAAATAATGAAAAAGGTAAACAATAGTTGGTTACTCAAATAAGAGGTCAAACATCATAAAAAATTACTATTACTCCTTTGCATTCCTAGCTAGGTCCTACTTTTGTTGCAACCATAATTTCATCTTCTATTATTGTGACATTTTTTAGTACATCTACAACTATTACAACTTTGACATCCCCTATTTTGAGTATAACTAGTCAAATGATCCTGACTATGGTTTAGTCTATTTTAAGCATCATATTCACTACCAGTTCCACTTAGGATTTTTAAAAACATCTTTTGGATCTAATTTTTACATGGATATTTATATCTTTATATATGTATACTATAAATTTAAATTAATACTTGTTTATATATAGATGTTGAGACATGAAAATCTTAGATGATAAATAAGAATCAGTCTTATTTTATATTTTGTAAATATGCAACAAGATTCAAAGATGAGGTAGAGCCCATCCAAAGCTATATTTGTCTAATTTTAATTTATTATAAATGGAAGAGAAATTTGAAAATTAACTCAAGTGAAGAAAGTTTCTGAAATTGTTTTGTGAAATTGTGCGAATGTGCTATCTCTTCTAATTTTCTATGTTTCATTGAATAATTTCCATTAAGTTAATAAATCTATATGAGGATATGTATGTGCTTTATTTTTAGTGATTAGATTGAATGTTATATTTGTCTTATTCAATTCTTTGGTTATAGATCATACTTATAATTTGTTAGTGGCATTAGATATGCACAACAATTTGGTAACAACAACAATTTTAAATACAATGAGTGGATCATATTTCAATTATTTCCTTAGAATATTCATCATGTTTGATTGTGTTTTATTCTTACAACTAAACCACAATAGACATTAATTTATGGCATATGATCAACCTAGCATATTAAGTCAGCTTAGATGAATTTAATCTTAAATTAGATCATAGATCCCCTTCTTTTCAACCTTACCCATCTCTCTTTTTGTATATTTGGATTGATTTACCTTAGTTTAAACCCACCTTAGTTTATATCTACCCATCTATTGTAGATCAGATCTTGTAAGTTTTAGATTAAGTTTTAGATACCTATCATATCCGAACCATCCGAGGTAATCAACCAATCCATTCACTATTATTATACCATGTGGTTATTTAAAAATGTAATACCTAAAACTCATGACTTAGAGTGAATTTTCACCAATCCTAAAATGTTAAGGACTTTCCCATAAGAATATTTAGTGTGCATAAAACCCACATCACCAAAACTATACTACAATAATGATATATTGATGAAGCATAAGAGATAGGATAACATGGATAATGAATGATCTCATATAAAATGTTAAATCTTATATAAAATGTTAAATCTTAGAGTATGGGAGTCAAATTCATAGCTAAAATTTTAAGAGATGCAGTCACAAGATATGTAGTAACCTGAATCATCATACTAAAAAGAGATGTGGTGATAGTGGGCTAAAATAATTTCATGAACCTATTTAAAATCACATGTATTAGCTCAAATATGTTGTGGCATTGTTAAAATCTTAGTAGGACCTCTAATAAGAACCAATGCAAGAGATTGTAAATCAATCTTCAGATATAGATGATTAAAAAATATATGTACTGGTAGTGTAATTATGGGAGTATTAACTCTAGGAGTTGTGTCTCAAGATGTTAAAGTTTCAAATGAACATTTGATAGGAACTATGATCAATGATGGTGAAATATTAGCATATTTCACATGGAGTTGAAGGATCTAAACTATAAGTGATTTAGGCAATATATCATGTTATCTAGGAGGTAGGACAAGTAAATCAAAACATGCATCATGAATGGTATGTTATTTTTCATTATCCATAAAATTAAGGCAATGATGTAGTGTGGATGGCATCTATCCTATTTGATTCGACCTTGTGTGTCCAAGTAATAGATTATAAGCACCAATATCTAACACTATATAAAAACAAACTAATATGGCCTCAAGACCAATTAAAATAAGTAATGTCATACCACCAATGGGTGTATGTTTAATACCATCACAAATTATCTACACCATGGGGATCAAGACCAAGCATGTAGGGGACAACTAAGTTTTGGTTGTGTAGAGTGAATGGGTAAAGATAATTTAGAAAGAAACACCTAAACACATTCAATGGAGTAGAATTCTTATTTTTAAGAAATGCAACTTATATTCATTAACAAAGAATAAGACAAATTGGTACAATGTGCTTATAGTTCATGTTTTACAAAGTTGATATGAAGAACATGCTATCTATGTTATGACTATGTGGAGCATCAGCCTTAGGTTGGATGTGTATGTTACATACTTAAACAATTAGAATACAAGAGAATTACCAAGAATATGGTTGTGTTAGTTTATTTTATAGACTAGATGATGGTTGGTGAACCCCTTAAATCATGTGGCTGAATCAAGGTAACACATGGATGTGTTGTGGAGTCTAAGAATCAACTAGGCACATGGGGATGCGAGGCACATAGGGATACAAGCTATGAAGAGCATACAAGTTATTGAACTAGTGAAAAACTTATGTATTGTGTGAGTTTATGAGTTACAACATAGAAATTAAAATCACTCTATACTATAGGTGTGATGGGAATAAATGTTAGCAAGAAAGTGTATGACTTATGTGACACATAGGACTGTGCATTGTGAAGTGCATAAAAATGAGTGTGTAGTGTGAAGTGTACAAAAGTTTGTGATATGGTACAAGATTTATGCATATGATTTTGATCAAAATTTAGGTAAGGAGTACATAATATTGGGTGAGAGGTGCACACCTTGTGTAGTAGAGTGAATTAGGAGTAATCTTGGCTATGCAGTAGTTGTGCATGGATCATTCACCCTTTCTTTAAGAGAAATGGTATCCATTACATTGGTGCGTAGTTGTGAAAACTACAACTGAAGTTACTATGAAGTTAACCGATTGGATTGATTAGCATATTTCCCAACCTTGACCACTCAAAAAAGTTAATGTATGCCATGATGGGTATATGTGTCTATCAATTTGATGATCTGGTCCTTCTCTATAGGACATAAGTGTTTAGGATCTAAATTAGAAGGATGTTATGTCACTACCTCAAGAAATGGTAGAGTGTAAGGCTTAAGAAGTTCCACATTATATACTAGGTGCATGCCCAAGTACTGAGGTAGATCAAGAATAAAGGAATTCTCACTAGCTATGTGCAAAATGGTGTAGGGACCATAGTACATAGGCTTAATCTTTTGGTGTGGACCTTTAAAGTGTTCCATTTGAAGTTACTACCAAAATGTATCACCAACTTAGAATTCATGAGGTGTGTGATGTGCATCATGGTGCTCCTTATACTTAGCTTATGTGCGAAAGAGAATATGTTGGTGAACATAATGGATGTGGCAAAAAAAATTCTAGGATATGTTTACTTCTCATTCCTATGCTTGTGACTCATGGCTTGATGGTGCATGGTAGGAAATATCTAGAAGCGCTAAAGGTAAAAACCTAAGACATGTATGGAATGGAATGGAATGTGGCTAGTATAACTATGAATAACCTTATTGTAAGCATGTTGAATGTATAATATATTATCATTCAAGGTACAAGCATGTGCACATTTGTACATTTGTAGAAGATGAACAAGTGTGCAATTGACCACTTCAATTTGCCTATCTATCTGAGGATGAAAATTCACTGATTGATCCAGTTACATACCCATAAATTTCTAAAATTATTTCCAAAAATGACTCAAAAAACATAGATCACAATTGGAGATGATGGATGTGGGTAACCTAAAATTAACCCAAACATGGTTGAAGAATTCTTGTGCAATGCTAGCTACATCAATGCATTTTCTGCATGTGATCATGTGATGTAGGAGCATCGAGCAAGATAATGTGTTTTGTTATCCTTCTAGTCTAGTTTGGTGTTAAAGGTCCTATAGGGACCTAAAAATCTAGATTAAGTCACTAGGTATCTTGGTATTGGCTATTCTTGGCCTTGGGAACTTTTCCTACCAAAATACCAATTTGAATATTTGAAATGTAATTAATATGTCTAAAAGTCTTTTGAGTAGTTGTAAAAGAGTGTCACATTATCAAGTGTGTGTAAGGGGTCCTAAATGAGTCTAGATAGGTTTAGTAATGTTTCATATATAATACATGAGAAAATGACAAAAACCAAGAATGTTAAATGAAATGTCAAAGTCAAGGTAGTTGTCGTAAGAAGTAGTTACTCATATGTGTGTAAGATGTATATAAATTTTTTTGGATTGAAGTAGGTGTTAGTCTTGGAGTTAGAGGTCAGATTAGGAAGGGAGAAAGTAATTTTGAAGTTTTGGATAGGTAGAGGTATGGAGTAATAGGAGGAATGAAGAATTTTTTGAGCTTTGTATTCTATCCTCAAGATAGAGTTGTACATATATATGAATGAAATCAATAAAGATTGAATGTTTGAAGGAAACTATCATGTGTATTCATATAAATAGTATTTTTGATTGTAATTTAATGTTTTGAAAGCCTTTAGACCTTGATAACAGGTTTATGTAGTATCATTTGCAAAGATTTATGACTATGTTAAATTTTGTTTTTATTCCTTGAAGCCAAGAAGTATATAATGAATGGGATTATCTAGTGATGTGTAGAGTATATAAAGGTAAATTGAAAAGGTAAGATCATGTTTATATTGTATATACATACATACATGCATATATATATATATAAATATAAATATATATTTGTGTTTACTTCCCATAGTTCCAATGTTCAACATAGTAGACTGTGTGTATGCTCTATTTGAATAACATAGTCAAGAATCTTAATTTGTATGATTGAACAATTAATGGTATGGAACATATATATATATATTTGTGTTTACTTCCCATAGTTCCAATGTTCAACATAGTAGACTGTGTGTATGCTCTATTTGAATAACATAGTCAAGAATCTTAATTTGTATGATTGAACAATTAATGGTATGTAACCCATGTGGTGTGAAGATGGAATAGATGGAAAATGTGACATAATATAACTTTGGTGTAGTGTTTTCAAATCATCATGTAATTAAGTAATCATCCAAACCTTGTGTTGGTTAGCATAATCAAATTATCTTGACAAAATATTGTCAAATTCATGTAGAGATAGTGATTGGGAATTGGAGAAGAAGATCTAAAGATTTGGAAAGGTGGATATAGGTTAGACAGACCTTAAACATGACTTTTCAAGTTTTTAAACCAAAATATATTCTTTAAGAGATCAAATTTACCCCTCTCAGGCCTGTACAGTCAAGCTTAAACCCTATTCTAAGGTTTCAACACTTAAATCCATATTGGGAGTGATGGAACTAGTGAAAAGTGATGATTTTTGGTGATTAGTTAGGCATTAGTTGTGATGAGATATTTCAATAGTTTTAAGTTAGGAAGGTATGGTTTTGTACTGATAAAACTATCTGTGTGCAACTTAGGAGTTAAGGAGGAATAATAAGCCTAAACTGAGAGCAAGAAAGACCTAAAAGAGTGATTAAATAGTTTAAATAAAGCTTGAGACTTTGTTAAATGCAATAAGTAGATAGAGGGTATGGGAAAAGGTGACTAAATTTTCTAAACTCCATGGTACTCATCTGTATAAAGCAAAAGAGTTAAAAAAAGGCTTGTTGAGTGTGGAGCCCTTTGGGGCTATCACATGACCATGATGGTACATTTTGGGGCCTTAGAGATATCCAAAGATGTGGGGACCGTATTTATCATATAATCCACATGTGAGTGGAATATTATTAAATGTTTGTTTAATAATTTCCATGTTAACTTCCATGTTATGGGAAGTGGGATTGATTTCATTATTTTTAGGCAATTAATTATTATATTTATTTATTTCCATATGAATTCCTTTTTTATTGGAAGTGGGATTGAACTCCTTATTTTTATGGAGATTAGTTGTTTATTAGAAGTGGGATTGACTTCCTTGTTTCAAGGAGTTAGTTTTTATCACATTACTTTATAAGTTGTGCCCTTTAGAGGAGGAGAGATAAGGATGGCATGTTCCTTCTTGATGGAAGTTGTAGATAAGCTTAAATAGATGGAATATGGTGTGTTACCTTATGGATAGAGCCTATCTTGAATAAGGATGATGAGTTTTCTCCTTGTTAGGTTGATTTTCTCATTTTTTGATATTACACAAGTGTGGTGTGGCTTTTGAGAGATAATCCAAAGTGCAGATGTTTTGATTTGCAGTGTGATGTGAATTTTTGTAGGGTGTGGATTTTGAGAGACAAAGTCAAAGTGTAGATGTTTTTTCAAAGTGAAGGTGTTTATTAATAGGGTGTGGTATAACAACTTGTGATATAGTATTGTGTAGGTGCAGGTGTAACACGGTATATGTACAACATTTTTTGTAGGAGATATTCTATCTCTATGAGAGGTTCTTTGTAATTTTATTTATATATTTTATTGAGGACTTTATTGGTGGATGTAACCCATATTGGGTGAACCATGGTAGATCTATGTTATGGTTTTATTTCTATTTTATTTTCTCCATTATTTATTTCATTTAACTATGATTTAAGGAATTGATTCCATGATGTAATTTAGTGCATAATTAAATCTGATTTCACATTTAAAATCTAGTTATGTGATTTTATGGTGAATTAAATCTAGTTTATATTCATTAATTGCTAACAACTATTATCAGAGCTTTGGTTGTGTTTTTGATGAAGTGGTAAATCAGACGAAGGGTTATTAGCTTTAGTGGGAGCTATGGGAGAAGAGATTAGATTTAGGGTTTAGAAATTTGATGGTAAAATTTTTGGTTTGTAGAAAATGCAAATGGAATATTACTTGTATCAGAAGGAGCATCATCTCCACTTGGAGGGGAAAGGAGAACAACCTATAAGTATGAGTGATGTGGATTGGTCATTGCTTGATAGGAAGGCATTGGGAGCCATACAGTTATGCCTTTCATATTTTGTTGCATTTAACATCTTAGATGATAAAACTACAAAGGATCTCATGGATAAAATTGGAAACTTGTATGAGAAAACCTCTTCTTCAAATAAAATTTTCTTATGAAAAGATTGTTTAATATGAAAATGTCTAAGAATGGTTCTATTGCTAGTCATTTAAATGATTTTAATACGGTTATAATTATTCTCACTTTTATTGGAATTAAGTTTGATGATGATGTTAGATATTTGATAATTTTGTGTTTTTTACTTGATAGTTGGGATAGCTTGGTTATGGCTATGAGTAATGCATTCCCTACTAAGAGAAGCTTAAATTTTGAGGATGTTGTAGGTATGATTCATAGTGAGGAAATGTGAAGGAAAAGCACTGGTGAATCATCTTCAGGTACTACTCTGTCTATTGAATCTAGAGAGAGGTAAAAAGATAAGAGTAAAGGCAATCATAGAGAGTCAAAGGGTAGATCTAAATCCAGATCTAGATCCAAGATGATATGCTAGCATTATAGGAAGAGTGGACACTCAAAGAAGGATTATTGGTTACTTTGAGATAAGAATGCCAACAAGGAGGAAATGAATGAGGTAAATGTGATAACAGGTAAATCATGTCAAGATGCTTTAACTCTTTCTATGGATAGTTTTTCTAAGTCTTGGGTATTAGATTTAGGGGATTCTTTTCATGTCACTCCACATAGGCATTATTTTAATGATTATGTTCAAGAGAATTTAGGATATGTTTATCTTGGTGATGATGAAACATGTGAGATAGTAGGGAAAGGTTGTGTTCAGGTTAAAATGTAGAATGGGAACACATGGATACTTAAGGATGTTAGACACATGCCTATGTTGAGATAAAATTTGGTTTTAGTGGGGCAATTGAGTAGTGAGGGATGTTCGGTAATGTTTACTGTAGATTCTTGGAAAGTTAATAAAGGTGATATTGTGGTTCCAAGAGGTAAGAAAGTTGGTACTTTATATTTGACTAGTAGTGTTGATTCTTATAATTTAGTTGCTATAGATGGAAATGCAACTATGTGGCACTACATGGTCAGTCAAATGAGACATAAAGGCATGGAGATCTTAAAAGACAAGTTGCCTAGATTAATATATATTGATTTAGACTTCTATGAGGATTATGTGTATGGGAAATAGAAGTGAGTTAAGCTCATAAAAATTAGACCCACAAATAAAGAGTACAAGTTAGAGTTGGTACATTCAGATGTATGAGGACTAACTCAAGTATCTTCAATTAGTGGTTCCAATTATTATATCACTTTTATTGATGATAAAACTAGGAAAGTTTGGGTATTTGAATTAAAAAGAAATTTGATGTATTTGACACTTTTAATAAGTGGAAAGCCTTGGTTGAGAATGAAATAGGTCTCAAGTTGAAATGTCTCAGATCAAATAATGGAGGTGAGTACTGTAGTAATGCTTTCTTTGATTATTATTCTAACAATGGAATCCATAAGCAAATAATAGTTCCAATAACTCCAAAATAGAATGGGGCATCTAAAAGGATAAATATAACAATAATGGAATGTGCTAGAAACATGAGGTTACATGCAAGGTTACCTTTACAATTTTGGGTGGAAGCATTTATCACGATAATTTATCTGATTAACAGAGGACCTTCTATGCCTTTGGATGGAGGCATTCCTGAACAAGCTTGGTCTGGTAAGAATGTTGATTATTATTTTCTTAGAGTCTTTGGATTTGAATCTTTTTTTCTCATTCAGAAAGAAGATAGGACCAAGTTAGAGGTAAAATCAGAGAAATGCACATTTGTTGGTTATGGTGAGGATGACTTTGGTTTCCATTATGGAACATTAAAGATAAGATGATATTTCAATCTAGAGATGTAATATTTAATAAAAAAGTCATGTATAAGAATTAGGTACAAGAACAAGAATATAAATAGTACACAATATTGGATGACATTGCGGATGGCAAAGTATCTAATGATTTAGTTTAAGAACCTTCTACACAAGGACCCCAAACTATTTTGGTAAGGTCTTCTAGGGTAAGAACACCTAAACACTTTTCTCCTTTTTTGAATTAGTTGTTACTCACTAACAATGGAGAACCAGAGTGTTATGAGGAAACAATGCAGGTAGATACCAATATGAAGTGGGAGGAAGCCATGGATGAGAAGCATAGATCTCTCATGGAGAACCAAATGTGGGATTTGGTAAGGATACCCAAGGGCAAGAGTGCATTTCCAAACAAGTGGATCTTTAGAATAAAAGAAGAAGATGAAGGGAGAAAAAGTCATAAGGCTAGGATGGTGGTCAAGGGGTTTACACAAAAATTAGGTATTGATTTTGATGATATTTTTTCTCCTATTGTAAAAATGACTTCTATTAGGGCTATTACTAGTTTAGTTACAGTTGAGAATTTGCACTTAGAATAATTAGATGTGAAAACTAATTTTATTCATGGTGATTTGGATGAAGAGTTGTATATGAAGCATCCACATGTATATGAGGTCAAAGGGAAGGAGAAATATCTGTGCAGACTAAAGAAGAGCTTGTATGGCTTGAAATAAGCTCCACAACAATGGTATAGAATATTTGATTATTTTATGCTGGAACAAGAATATCAAAGGTGTAATTCTGACCATTGCATTTACATCAAACATTTTGATGATGGTTATTTTATTATATTAGGCTTGTATGTGGATGACATGTTAGTTACAGGAAAGAACACACAACATATTCGTATAATAAAAAATAGCTTAGTGACTCATTTTCTATAAAAAATTTGGGTGTGGTGAAGAAAATCCTTGGTATGAGGATTAATCATGATAGAAAGGAAAGGAAAATGATTTTATCCCAATCAGAGTATGTGAAGAAAGTCTTGGAAAGGTTTAGCCTGTTGGATGCTAAATCTATTGGTACTCCTTTGGTAGGCCACTTTAGATTATCAAAGGAGTAGTGTCTCAAGATAAAGGTTGAAAATCTCAAGATGTTCAAGGTACCTTACTCATTATAAGTTGGTAGCTTGATGTATGCCATGGTTTGTACTAGGCCAAATATTGCCCAAGTAGTGAGAGTTGTGAGCAAGTATATAAGTGATCCTAGTTATGAGTATTGGCAAGCAGTAAAATGGATTTTTTGGTATTTATGAGGAACCATTAATGTTGCATTATGTTATGGTGGATCAAATTCCACTTTTCATGGTTATGTGGACTTGGATATGGTAAGGGATATTGATAACAGGAGGAGTATGACAAATTATATATTTACTATTGGAGATACAATAGCTAATTGAATTTCTAGGATATAGAAGGTTGTGACTTTATCAACCACAGAGGTAGAGTATGTTACTACCACAGAGGTTATCAAGGATATGATTTGGTTACAAGAGTTTTTTTTAGAGTTAAGGCATGAGTAGGAAGTTGGGAGACTACACAATGATAGTTAGAGTGTCATTCGTTTAACAAAGAACTCTAATTTCCACTCGAAGAAAAAACACATTCAGTTAAATTATCACTTCATCAGAATAGATTTGGAGGAGATTTTTTTGAAGTTAGAGAAGATTCATACTGTCTATAATCTTGTGGATATGATGACCAAGATGGTCACATTGGATAAATTGAGACTATGTTCAGATTTGGTTGGCCTTAGTGGTCATGGAGGAGTGATAGACTCTATTCAGGAGAAACGTTCTCCAAGTGGGAGATTGTTGAGTGTGGAGCCCTTTGGGGTTATTGCATGAAAATAATGGTACATTTTAGGGGCTTAAAGATCTCCAAGGATGTGGAGAACACATTTCTCATGTACTCCACATGTGAGTGGAATATTATTAAATGTTTATTTAATAATTTCTATGTTAACTTCCATATTATTAGAAGTGGAATTTGTTGGGTGAATATTTTGTCACCAACAAATTGATGACAAAATAGGTGCATCAACCATAGTATAAAGAGATTTATATAGCAAAATGGATGTGGTGGTCACAACCAGATTGAGACAAATCTCTCCTTTCATCAAGGGGAGGTTCCCTATAAATTATAATATACTATATATGTGCTAAAAATACACACAGGGGTGAAATCATACCATCCATCTCTCTTTTTTTAGAGATGATGTTCATAGAATAGAGGAGAATTCTAGTGTAATTACTGAAGGCATTTCTCTTCTTTTAGAAATGGTATTCAGTAAACAACATGAATCTTTCTTGGGTAGTAACAAAAACCACAAGAAACTAATGAAAGCACAAAGCTTTTCATTGTCTCTCTTACTGACTAGGACAAAGTAACACATCAAGATTAAATGTAGCTCAAATTCTGAACCTACAACTATAATAGAGTAAAGGATAATGAAGGATAAAGAGAGCTCAAAGTCTCTCTAGTATCCTTTACACAAAATATAGACTGAAGATAATTATGGTAGCATAAAGTCTCCCACAATCAGCTTCAGGACATCTTCTAGATTACTTCCACTTGTTCTGCTTGTTTGATTAAATGAACAAGACTATATTTAGGAAACAAACATAATAACAATTTCATAGATGACACAAGTTTATCCCAACACAAAGTTTGAAAGGTCACTTGCTTTCTCATTCATTTAACAAAATATGATTAACAGTCTGAGCTCAAAGTCTTAGGATTGCCTTTCAATTGGGTAGAGCTTCACTTCTGATAATTGAGAGATCTCCTTTACACAAAATGGGAGTTTACAATATATAACATTACAAGGAAGACTTGGGCACTTGTTTTCATGAAATTAGCCTATGCTGAATTGAATGCCTTAATTATCTGTCAAAGAGCCATGCTGGAATAGGGCATCAGCCTCAACTTTGGCATTCTAAATTATCTCAAATGTCCCTTCCTCAACATGGTTTGTCTGGTCTTCTTAATGATATTTACATGATTTTCCATTCACCTTTACTCAATGAAGAAAAATAGGCTGCATTCTTGAATGTTTATGTTCCCTGGTGTCCACTTGGTGGACTGTTCCACCTACTAGAAATAAATTTCTTATAGATATTTTTGATTTTATTGTAGTTTCTCTCTCTTTCCTTCTCATGTTTTGTCTCTTCTTATCAATTTGAGCTCTTGGGGCTATCTTCTCACTTTTAGCTGGCTCTTTCGATTCCTTTTTGGGCTGGTCACTGAGCTTGTTCTCAATTCTTTTAAATATCAATGGCTATTCTATTACCCTAAATTTTATGTTTGTAGGGATGTCACTGGTCACCTTGAACCTCTTTAAACCTTTAACCTTGAACTCTTTTGGTTCAAAGGTTCAATGGTTCAATGTTTTTTTTGTGAAGGGTTGCATTCACTTTTTTTTTCTTCTTCAATTGAACCATTTCTTTGAACTTCTTTTTGGGATATTTCACTTTATCCACTCACTCAAAGCTTCTGTTCAAACTTTGAACTCTTTGAAACCTTTGAACTTATGAACCATTTCGATTCCAAGTTCAACGGTTCAATGGTTCATTCTCTTTCTTTGAAACCTTTTATTCTCGAAGTCTATCAAACTTATTGAACTCATTAAACCTTGAACCTTTTAAACCATTTTAGTTCAAGGTTCAATGGTTCAACGATTCAATCTTATTTCTTTGATTTATTCAAAGCTTCAAACTCTTTGGATTTTCTAAGTCTATCTAAGTCTTTTGAACCTTTAAACTCTTTGAACCTTGAACTCTTTTTGGTTCAAGGTTTAATGGTTCAATAGTTCAATCTTCACTCTTTGATTCCTTCTTTTCTTTAAGTCTTTTAGACTTATTGAACTCATTTAACCTTGAAATTTTGGACCATTTTGGTTCAAGTTTCAATGGTTCAATGATTCAATGTTAACTCTTTGAAGCCTTCTTTTCTTTAAGTCCACCAAAGTCGTTAAACCTTTGAACCTTGCAGAGGCGGGGTTCAATTGTTCATAGTGGTTCATTCTAATTGTTTGAAGCCCACTGTTAAGTCTTTTGATTGAACCTAGGCATTAAACCATCCTCAAAACACTAAGAAAAAGCCTTAAGTGTTTCAAACTTCTATTAAAGAAAGCTTGCCTATTGAACCTGTGACTTCCTTAGCTGAAAAGGCTTGAATATTTGAAAAACTCAACTGTTCAGAACATTTTGAAAGAAAGAAAGAGAGCATTTTGGTCTGTAGGACCAAAATGGTCAGTATGTTGCCCTCAAAAGCAAGTAATGGATTTTGGAAACAATAGCTAGCTCTAATTGGGGAACTTCCATCAATTAAAAATTGAAGTAATTGAAGGGAGTAAAAACTAGAATCTCAGTGCCTTCATCTATGCCATTGGGATACAGAGTCATGTTTACCCAAAAATAAAGGCACCAAAAACAAACAATGTTAAAAACAAACAAAAAATGCAAAACAAAGAAAGACCATACAAATATACAAATGAACTTATCTGATACTTCAAAGATTGAAGTGCTTCAGATGCTGCCCACTGTGAGGTAGAATAAATGGTGTTCCATCTTGATATCTCAGCAGGAAACTATTTTCACCATTTAAACAATGAATGGAAAATGGGCCTCTCCATAAGGAATCAAATTTTCCATGCATTCTTTTTGGTTCTCTCCTCTTGTCCCACAACAAGACTTGATATCTAATCTAAAAATCATGGATCTTTGCTTTCTAGTCGAAGAGGGTCTTCACCAGACTTTGATGTGCAATAATTCAGTCCACCATCATAGTTTGTTTCTCATTAAGCTCAGTCAAGCACATGATCCTTTTGTCGATGGAACTTTCAAAAGTTAAAACTTCTATTGCCTTTGCTAACTTTAACACTGGTAATTCTAAGGTGATTGGTATCTCTGCATTGAGACCATACAAAAGTTAGAATGGGGACATACCTATTGCCCTCTTGGGTGTAATTTTATCTGCCCATAAAGCATTAAGCAATGCTTTATGCCAGGTTCTTTGATTGTTATCTACCAACTTTTTGATAATGGTCACTAGGTTTTTGTTGCTTGATTCTGCTTGAACATTTACTTACAGATAATAGTCATAAGAGTGGGAGAGAATAATCCCATAAGAGTAACAGAACTAGGTAGTCTCATGAGAAGAGAAATAGGCTACATTATCTATTACAATATTGGTTGGGACTCCAAACTTGGAAATGATGTTTTTTTTGAGGAAATTACATACCACCTCTGAAGTGGCATGCTTGACTAAAATGGCTTCCACTCACTTGCTAAAGTAGTCTATGGCTGTGAGAACATAATCATGTTCAACGCTTGAGGATGGATTTACAGAACCAATGAAATCAATTCTCTATTACTAAAATGGCTCTTCTATCACCACAGGCTTGAGAGGTAATACAGCCAGCTTGGGTTTACCAAGGAAATGTTGACATAGCTTGCATCTACGCACCCAAGCGTATGAATCTTGAAATAGAGTAGGCCAATAGTACATGGCTTGTAGAATCTTATGGGTAGTCATAAGTGCAAAAAAATGTCTTCCACAAGCCAAATTGTGGAAGGACTCCAAAAATTTATTTTGCTGCACTTTATCCATGCAATAAAGGAATACTCCATCAAGATTCCTCTTATACAAACCATTATCCTATAAGACAAAATTAGAATCTTTCAACTTAATAGTCCTCTTTTCTTTACGAGATAGGTGAGCAAGACACTCACCATAGGTAAGGAAATGAGCAATATTTGAATACCACTCATTCATAGTGGTGATAAAGAGAATTGTGAGCATGTCTTTAATTCCTATTTCTTTATACTCTACTTCTTTTGGTATGTTATCAACAATTAATTGATAGAGGCCCCTTCCCTACACAAGCTTTGTTGGTTTGATAACAAGATCAAACTCCTAGATTTTCGCAATCTAATTGCCCCTTTTAGTTCCAAACTCTTGTTGAGTTAGTATGGACTTGACTGTTGTATCATGAACCAAAGCAACAATATGTGAGTTTAAGATGTAAAAATGGAAGTGATTTACTACCTTTACCAAAGTAAAGGCATGCTTTTCCATGATTGAATACTTCAACTTATGAGCTTTGAGAGGATAACTCATGAAAGATATGGGAGATTCTACACCTTCTTTATTTTGCTAAACCAAGATGGCTAAAAGCATATGTTCAAAATCATAGCTATACATCATGAAGTCTTTAGTGTAATTAGGACAAACTAGAATTGGGGTGTGGGTGATAGCTTCCTTGATATCTTAAAATGCTGATTTGCCTTCTTCAATCTAGTTAAAAGTGGCTTTTCCCTTCATCATATTTACAATGTGGCAAGTCTTCTCTATGAATTTAGGAATGAACCTTCACAAAAAATTCACCTTTCCAAAGAAAGAGTGAACTATAGTCTTACTGGCAGGAAGGGAAAGCTCTTGAATTGATTTGACCCTTTCTAGGTCAATCTTTGTGCCTTCTCAGGACACAGTGTGATCGAGAAGTTTCCCTTTAGTATCCCCAAAAATTGACTTCTTAAGATTAAGAGAAATACCATTCTACCTACATCAATCTAGTACTTATTATAGATGATGCACATGATCAAGGTGATGCTTAGAAAAGATTTTTAGGTCATCAAAATATACCATAATGAACTTACCCATTTCATTTTTGAAAGCAAGATCCATTGCTCTTTAGAAGGTGGTGCCAACATTGATCAAGCCAAATGGCATTCTATGATATGCAAAAGTTCTCCAAGGTGTTGTGAAGGTGGTCTTGTGTTGGTCTAATTTACCAACTTCCACTTGATTATATCCTAAAAAACTATCTAGCATTGATAATATCTCAGTGCCAGTCACTGTTTGCAGTAGCTGATCCATGATGGGCAGGGGATAGTTGTCCTTTAAAGATGACTGATTTGAATTTATAAAATCAATATACAGGTAGATTTCTCCATTTTTCTTTCTTACAGGGACTATATTTGTAACCTAGGTGGAATGATGGATTGGAAAAATAATCCTTGCATTCAACATTTTTTGTATCTCAGACAAAATCATGCCTAATATCTTGGGGTTATACTACCTTTACTTCTGCTTGTGAGGTAGCGACCTAATCTTGAGAGGAATTTTGTGTTTGATTTCTTTAGGTCTGAGAGGTTTCAAATCATCATATGAATATGCCAAAACATCAATGTAATGGCAAATTAGAGTAATGAATTTGAGTTTCTCATCAGGAGTGTAACAACTCCTAATGTTGACTATTTTTGGATTGTCTTTTGTACTCAAATTTATTTGATCAAAATACTTATAAGATTTAGAATCCATTTGCTATTCCTTGATAAATCTATCATGCTTGTCAAAATTTTCTCAAGAGAAACTAATCCTTTGGGAATTTTATTCCCTTTAAGCTAGAGGAACTCTTCATCAGCTATTGAATTTGTCTTGAGAGTTGATTCCTGTGGTGGAGATTCACTACCTTCAAATTAAAGCTTTTCAAAGCTGTCTCTTTGTTCCAAAAAAGTAATGATCTAGTTATCACCATTGAAAACCTACCAATGGTCAGCATTGTTAGGTACACTTGGTCAAAAGACCAACTCAATAGTGTACTTGTCTTCTTTAAAATCTTGGTGAGGGACTAAGAGAGTTGTAGAGACGGCCAATGAATCTGCCTGACTATTAAATTCTCTAGACACAATAGAAATACTTAAGACATCAAAACTTTCAATGCAATTCCATACTAGATTGTGATAATGTCATAATATTTCATTCTTGGTTTGGTACAGGTTCCTCACCTGACAGACCACTAGCTCAATGTCACCTTTGGCATGAAAGATTTTAACACCTTTATCTTGAGCAACCTTTAATCCAAGCAATAGTGATTCATATTCAACAATGTTATTGGTGTTGCTAAACTAAAACTTATATGTATAAGGGATGATATATCCTTGAGGATATATTAAAACAACTCCATCTCTAGAACCAGTTGAAGCATTGCTACCATCAAATTTTAGAATTTAAATATCATCAGAATTTGATCTTCTTTCAAATTTTTCTTCATCAGGAAGAAATCTTTTTTCTTGTGTACTGTGCCCTACCTATTCCTCTGATATCTTATCGAAATTTTTTTGATTGTCACTTAGTAAGCTTTCATCTACTAAAATAGAAACATCTTCAGTAGTCAAAAATTAATTACCCATACCTGAACACTCAAATAGAATTTGAGCTTTAGGGGCTAATATTTAGGTGACAATGTACTTTGCCTCCATAGAAAGTAACCTTTTCATGATGCCCTTGACAGGGATCCTCACCTCAAATAGGTCCATGCTTAATTCTTCACCAACATCCTTGCAAAAATTTCACCCAAGAAGAATGCCATAAGAGGCTGGGATGTTGGCCACCGGGACTGTCATTTTAATTCTCTTATCTGGGAAGGCTGCAAATAAAAATTGAGCATCTTTTATTTGTCTCGATAGAGGAACTTGTTTGTTTTCCATAGAGAAATATCTCCCAAAGGTCTTAGTCAGTGTGAGACTAAGATATTCTGCTACCTTGGTAGGCATGACATTGTCGGATGCGCTAGAGTCTATAATGTAATTATTCAGCTGATGACCATTTATCAGTAGGGAGACATAAAATGGTTTTATCTTTCTAGGGGTGGCTGGAGGAGTGATCACAAGATTAGTTTGGGCAGGTGTATTCTTTGAGGGATCACAAGTTACTTTCAAAATTTCTTGTCCTGTAGGGATAACTTTATTCTTGATGCATTGAACTAACTTATCCAACTGCTCATGGTTAGATTGCAAGAATTCAAACTTAGACATTTGAATTTTGGTCTTTTTAATATGGTCAATTATATCAAATGACTGAAATGAATTTGAAATAGAGGAAGGTAGTCCATCAATCTAGTTTTTTCTGGGTGCAGGACTGGTCTATAAATTTGAATTAGAAGGTAAAGGAATATTTGAGGTACTTACTTTTTTAGTGCTCATTGAGTCCTTTAATTGGAAAGGCAGTGAAGTTCCTCATTTAGCAATTGAAATTATTGGTTGAGATTCTTCCCCTATTTTTTCTTTATCAGCTTGTTGAGCTGACTAGTTCTAGGACTTGGTAAATATAGTGTATGATCCATCAAATGCTTCACCTTTACTTCTGGGTTCATCCTGGTAATTCAAGAAACCAATGTTAGAGTCACCAACTGATTCTTCTTGGTTCTCTACAAAGAGATCAATGTCATCTTCTTGGTTCAACTCAGGTTGGAAAGAAAAATCAGATTCAGTTTCAAGATAACCAACTGCTGAGTTAGCTAGTGTTGCCTCAATAGCAAGCTTTCTTGGTTGGGGAGGAAGGTGATTTGGTTGCCCTTGATTTATGGTAGCATTACCCTAATACGACTGGTTGGAAAATGTCCTCCTTGGTATATCTTGATAAGAAGGAGGAGCAAACATCTCTTGTGCCATTTGCCTTTTGAGAGCTAGCAATTCATTTGTTATATTTTTCACCATTGAATCAATGGTGCCTATAGAAGAATATTCATAAGATGAAGAAGATTTACCTCTGTTAGGATCTCTTCTTATCTTTTCTACCAAGATAAGGTCATCTTCAACCTCAGCTACCAAAATTTGAGCTACAATAAGATCTATTTGGCCAACTCATCTCAACAAAAAACTTACTTCAAGAAGTTGAGAACTGATGAAGAAGCATTTAAGATTCTCAAGTGTCAGTTGAGCAATTGTGAGAATCCTGTTCCTCAGCTTGTTAAATTTGGCAATGAAGTCTCTCATGGGTTCGTGAGGCTCCTTCTTCATTTGTGTAAGCTGAGATACCAGGGCATGTGCATCTTCTACAAGCTTGAACATGGCCTCAAATTTGGCTTTGAGAGTATTCCAGTCAGTTACTATTTGTGCTTGTAGATGATAAAACTAGTTTGCAACAGTGCCTTGCAATGTCTCCACAAATAGTTTGACTACAATGTCTTCATATTCAATGCCTATTACACCATAGACTATTGAAAAAAGCTACTATATGTTCATCAGGATGAACCTTTCCATCACCATAGAACTTGGATAAATTTTTCCTTGAGCTATGGGGTAGCTCATGTAGAGGTGGGGTTAAATTTAGGGGACCAAAAGTATTACCCCAGGGGCCTTGGACTGCCATGATATGGCTATTGAAAGGAGGCATAATAAATCTTTGTGGGATAAGTATGGATAAAGCTTTGCTAGTAGAGGAAAGAGCAGCTTTGCCTAGTATTGGGGACCTAATATTTGCAAGAGGAAAACTCCTAGTTCACTGAAGGTGAGTTTGTGGAGGGGAAAGATCAAAATTAATTTGCCACACAAACTCAAATATAAGGTCAACAATACCTTGAGCTCTATGGCTTCGTGTGTATGGTGGGTCTTCCAGAGTATAAAATGGATATGGGAAGGAACTAGAACTACTTCAATTTGGAGCTTGAGGCTTCAAGCTGTTTGTTCTTCCCCAGTGGAGTCATCAAAAAGTATTGGGTAAATATTTTGTCACCAGTAGACTGATGGTAAAATAGGTGCATCAACCACAACATAAGGATATTTATACAACAAAATAGGTGTGGTGGCCACAGCCAAATTGAGACAAATCTCTCCTCTCATCAAGGGGAGGTTCCCTATAAACTATAGTATACTATATATGTGCTAAAAATACACATAGGGGTGAAATCATACCATCCATCTCTCTTTTTTCATCGATGATGTTCACATAATAGAGGAGAATTCTAGTGTAATTATTGAAGGCATTTCTCTTCTTTTAGAAATGGTATTCAACAAATAATAGGAATCCTTTCTAGGTAGTAACAAAAACCACAAGAAACCAATGAAAGCACAAAGTCTTTCATTGTCTCTCTTACTGACTAGGACAAAGTAACACATCAAGATTAAATGTAGCTCAAAGTCTGAACCTAAAACTATAATAGAGTAAAGGATAATGAAGGATAAAGAGAGCTTAAAGTCTCTCTAGTATCCTTTACACAAAACATAGATTGAGGATAATTATGGTAGCATAAAGTCTCCCACAGTCAGCTTCAAGACATCTTCTAGCTTACTTCCACTTGTTCTGCTTGTTTGATTAAATGAACAAGATTGTATTCAAGAAATAGACATAATAATAATTTCCTAGATGACACAAGTTTATCCCAACACAAAGTTTGAAAGGTCACTTTCTTTCTCATTCATTTAACAAAATATGATTAATAGTCTGAGCTCAAAGTCTTAGGATTGCCTTTAAATTGGGCAGAGCTTCACTTTTGATAATTGAGAGATCTCCCTTACACAAAATGGGAGTTTACAATATATAACATTACAAGGAAGACTTGGGCACTTGTTTTCATGAAACTAGCCTATGCTGAATTGAATGCCTTAATTATCTGTCAAAGAGCCATGTTGGAATAGGGCATTGGTCTTGACTTTGGCATTTTGAATTATCTCAAATGTATCTTCCTTAGCATGGTTTGTCTGGTCTTCTTAATGATATTTACACAACTGTCCATTCACCTTTACTCAATGAAGAAAAATAGGCTACATCCTTGAATGTTTATGTTCCCTGGCATCCACCTCATGGACTGTTCCACCTATTGGAAATAATTCTCCTCTAGATATTTCTATTTTTCCTATAGTTGCTCTCTCTTCCCTTCTCACAATTTTTCTCTTCTTATCAATTTGAGCTCTTGGGGCTATCTTCTCACTTTCAGCTGGTTCTTTCAGCGCCTTTCTGGGCTGGTCACTTAGCTTGTTCTCAGTTCTTTTAAAAATCAATGGCTATTCTATTACCCTAAATTTGACATCTACGGGGATGTCACTAGTTGCCTTGAACCTCTTTTAACCTTGAACTCTTTTGGTTCAAATATTGAATGGTTCAATATTTTTTTTTGTGAAGGGCCTCATTCGCTTTCTTTTTCTTCTTCTATTGAACCATTTCTTTGAACTTCTTTCTAGGATCTTTTGCTTCATCCACTGACTCGAAGCTTCCATTCAAACTTTAAACTCTTTGAAACCTTTGAACCTATGAACCATTTTGGTTTGAGGTTCAACGGTTCATTCTCTTTATTTGAAGCCTTTTATTCTCAAAGTCTATCAAACTTATTGAACTCATTGAACCTTAAATCTTTTGAGCCATTTTGGTTCAAGGTTCAATAGTTCAATCTTATTTCTTTGATTTCTTTGAAGCTTTGAACTCTTTGGATTTTCCAAGTCCATCTAAGTCTTTTAAACCTTTGAACTCTTAGAACCTTGAAATATTTTTGGTTCAAGGTTTAATGGTTCAACAGTTCAATCTTCACTCTTTAATTCCTTATTTTCTTTAAGTCTTTCAAACTTATTGAACTCATTTAACCTTGAACCTTTGGACCATTTTGGTTCAAGGTTCAATGATTCAATGTTAACTCTTCAAAGCCTTCTTTTCTTTAAGTCCGCCGAAGTCATTGAACCTTTGAACTTGTTGAACCTTTGAACCTTGCAGAGGTGGGGTTTAATGGTTCAATGGTTCATAGTGGTTCATTTTAATTGTTTGAATCCCACCGTTAAGTATTTTGATTGAGCCTGGGCATTGAACCATCCTCAAAACACTAAGGAAAATCCTTAAGTGTTTTGAACTTCTTTTGAAGAAAGTCCACCTGTTGAACTTGTGACTTCCTTAGCTGAAAAGGCTTGAATATTTGAAAAACTCAACTACTCAGAATTTTTTGAAAGAAAGAAAGAGAGCATTTTGGCCTGCAAGACCAAAATGGTCAGTATGTTTCCCTCAAAAGCAAGTAACAGATTTTGGGAACAACAGAATTGATTTCCTTATTTTTAGGGAATTAATTTTTATCTTTATTTATTTCCATGTGACTTCCTTTTTTATTGTAAGTGAGATTGGATTTCTTATTTTTAGGGAGATTAGTTGTTTATTGGAAGTGGGATTGAATTCCTTGTTTGAAGGAGTTGGTTATTATCACCTTATATTATAGGTTGTGCCCTTTAGAGGAGGAGAGATATAGATGGCATGTTCCTTCTTGATGGACCTTGTGGATAAGCTTGAATAGGTGGAATATGACATTTTACCTTATGGATAAAGCCTATCTTGGCTAAGGATGATGAGTTTTCTCCTTGTTAGATGGATTTTCTCATTTGTTGATATTACACAAGTATGGTGTGGCTTTTGAGAGATAAGTCAAAGTGAAAATGTTTTGATTTATATTGTGATGTGAATTTTTATAGGGTGTGGATTTTGAGAGACAAAGTCAAAGTGCATATGTTTTTTCAAAGTGCAAGTGTTTATTTATAGGGTGTGGTATAACAACTTGTGATACAATATTGTGTAGGTGCAGGTGAAGCATACCATATGTGCAACATTTTTTGTAGGAGATATTCTATCTCTATGAGAGGTTCTTTGTAACCTTGTTTATAGATTTTATTAAAGACTTTCTTGGTGAATGTAGCCCATATTAGGTGAACCATGGTAGATCTGTGTTATGATTTTATTGCTCTTTTATTCTCTCCATTATTGTTTTCATTTAACTGTGATTTGAGGAATTGATTCCATGATGCAATTTAGTGCATAGTTAAATCCAATTTCACATTTAAAATCTGGTTATGTGATTTTATGGTGAGTTAAATTTGGTTTATATTCATCTAATTCCAAACAAGGCTGGTAGGATACTTTGCTAAAGAGGAGGAATTGCATGTGTGGTGAAGAGTTGTATTGAAGGAATTTATGGATTGAGAGAGATCAGATAGGACTTGTTTGAGCTTGACATGAATAAAAAGGAACTATATAGAGGCAAAGGAAACTTGAACCAAGTTTTTAAATCCATGTTGCTATGTATTGAGTCAAAGAGAGGTGATTTTAAAGTACAAAGACTAGTGTGTGAATGCAAGGGTGAGTGGTAAAACATAGATTGAGGTAAAGATAACTGAGTGAGTCTATTGTCAAGGATACTTAAATACTCTAAAAAGGACAAAAAGGTTCTAAATGAGACATAGAGATTTGAAAACTAAAGGAGTAAGGACAAACAAGACAAGTAAGGAGATCAGAGCTAAGAGTTATTGGTAGAGGTGAGCAGAGGTGAATCAGATTTTTATTTTCATTCATTGATAAAAAATTTGTCGATGACCTCTACATCACCACGATGGCCATCTTGGAAAATTGATCCACTAAGAATGAACACAACATCATGTTATCATCTCTTTGTATGTAATCCAATCATGAAATTCATACTAATAGATTCCCATGGTCTGGATGGAAATAGTAGATGTGTGTAAAGTCCTAAATTCTTATTTGTAGGCTTGGTGATGTAAAAATGAATTTAATACTTGATGTGGCACTCTACATCTATGTTCATGTACATCCAGTAAAAGTGCAACTATAATATGGCTAGATTTTTTTCCACATTGAATTGTCTCAAGGTTTTGGCAAGGTGCACTCAAGGGAACATAGAGATATATGAGCTTGTAGAGAATATAGTCAAATAAATATAAATCCTACACTTTGTTACCTTATGTGAGGCTTGTGCAAGTAGTTATAAAGACCTGATCAACTGAGTAGAGAGGAACCCAGTTTTCAAAATTATGGCCACATGTGTCAAAAAATATGATGAGCACATGAACTGGTAATTGGCTAAGGAATCTATGAACTTATTGTCCTTCCTTTCTTGTGCTTGTTCATATTATGGAACTACTATAGGTAATTCATCCATTTCATGTGGCATGTTTTTTATAGCTTATTTTTGTGACTATAAGAACTGAAGTGGTTTATGTCTAAATGAACAACTACCTCTTTTTTGAGAATATAGTGTCACCATTGCTTGATTTATTTCACAATATCATATAGTTCCTTCTCATAGGTAGAGTAATTTTGCATCATGTCATTTAATGCCAATTGAAATCTTGAGGAAGATGTGTAATTTTATATTATGAGTGTTTTAAAAAGACTCTTAAAAAAGGAGACCATAAGCCAACCAAGAAGGTCATAGACCTATAGTAGTAAATAAGATATCTACCAATATAGGAATTGGTATAGAATAAAGATATATAGATAAAAAATTGATTGTGTTTTTCTTAGGGTTGGTGTAGGAAAGAGATATATAGAATACCTTATATGTAGGATACTTATATCAAAATGGTATCAGAGCTTAGTTGAAGCTATTGGGAAAAGTATGAATTTGCATAATTACAGATTGCAAAGAAAAGAAGATTGAAGGTGATTGAGAACTAAAAGAAAGGTTCATGAAATAATTTATCCCATTGAGGCTTAAATAGGTAAGGATAAAGAGAATATTAAGGCTTAAGAAGTAGTTAAGAGACTTGTAAAGAGTGTCAAAAAACTAGGTAGAGGATATTACATAGGGTGAGACACAAGTAAGGTGAAACAAAATTACTAGAACATGGTGAAAAAGATCTGTTAGAGGAAAGAGAAGTAGAAATGGAAATAAAATGATTGAAAAGAGATAATAACCAAATGAAGATAAAAAGTGAAGTAAAAAAATAAGAGGATTTCAAGAAAAGGATAGTTGAGATGAATCAAACCTTGATAGGATTAATTCAAGGTTTGGAAGAGTCAATTCAAAATCAGTCAAAGCAGGGGTTCATATTAAAAAAATTAATCAAATGGCCAATAAAATAGATAATGGAAAAGAGAAATAAGAAATAAGAAGTTAGAAAATGGATAAGACTAATAAGGGTGCTATAAAATCAACCCAAGAAAAAAATTGGAGAGGCAAGAAAGCCTCAATATTTTAACTTTAATAATTTATTTGAATGTGTGAATACAGGTATGCAAATTGATAAAGTGGAGGCAAAATTTAAGGTCTCAAACATTGAAAAGGATAAGGAGGACAAGATACTAATGAACATGCCATTAAATCATGATAAGATAGAAATTTATTATCCATAGTGAGTGATGTTAGGAGAAGAAGAATATTCTCAAGAAGAAAAATGTCTCATTGAGTAAATTAGAGAAGGAAGAATGCAATAAGGATTAGTGTTGAATCAAGAAGCATTTAAAGAGGCTATATGGCCTAAATTTTTTATTTATAATATTTATTTTGATTATATACATGTATATTTACAAGTTGATGAGATGAAGGCATTAAAGAGTGCCTTGAACAAGGAAGCATTTGGGTCATTGTGTAGACTCATTGAAGGCAAACATGAAGATGCATCACCTAATAAAGTGCTTGTGGAGACAAAGATGTAACATGAAGACGTGTCCAAATTGATACATGATGAAGAAAAAGTCCAATAATAGGTTATGGAACAATAAATAAAAACTAAAAATGAAGATATGGAAGAGTATATTGAAAAAGGAGAGCTAATATGGAGGAAAATCATGCATGGATCATATTATTTGGACCTCATAGGAGAAGTGGAAGACATTAAGAAAACATAAGTTGATCTATTAGAGCTATTAAACTAAGGAAATGATGAATGGAATAAATATGAGAGTGGTAAAGAAGAATATATTAAAGAGTTAAAGTTTTATCTAAGATTATTATATAATAAATGAAGATTTAATAAATTTTCTAAACAATAGCTATGAGGAAAAGCATGAAGAAGCATAGAAAGAGAAACTAGTGAAGAGAAGAAATAAATAGTATAAAATGAAGATAAGATCAAGAATGCATCTGAACAAATAAAGGTACCAATAAATTGTAAAAATAGAAAAATAAATCAAATTTCATTTGAGTAGGAGCTCAAATTTTCCCACCTAGGGAGTATGATGCAGGAGTGTCATAAAAAACAATGTAAATATTTTTTGATAGGTCAAGTAAGGTAATTTATAGGTATGGAATGGTAATTTTGAATGGGTAAAAGTTAGTGAGGTTTCATACATTTATATTTAGATCAATAATGCATTTTTCCCACCAAAAATCCATATTTTGCAATTTCAAACTTGTAATGTATTTTGGAGGGGTTTTTTCTTAGTCTGGAACAAATTGTGGTCATGATATTTTTTTTAATAATGTTATTAAGGTATTATATGTTGTCTTATGATTTTTATGTCTCTAATTAAAATAAATTGGTTCAAATCTAACTAAGAGTCATTCAACGTAACAGAAGACTAAATAAAACATGTTTTAGGATAAGTTTAAGGTTGTTGAGAGAATATTGTGCATAAAACAAGAAGAATACAAGTATAGACATATTTTTATAAATGATAAGATTATTAAAATGTAAGGAGGAGATGAATACATTATAAAATCAAAAGTTTTAGGTCTTTGTAAGCATGATGTATAAGTTAGTTACATGTTTGTTGGTGGAGATCTATGATGAATGCAGGGTTTTGTAAGTCTATTTATGGATAAATAAATAAAATAATATTTATACCATATATTTGATGGAATATAATAATAATTTAAATTTTAAGTTAATTATATTTTATCTTGACCATATTTACTACCTGATAATGATTCTATAAGTTACAAGATTCTAAAAATTAGGTGTTTTAGAGATACAGTCTAGGTAAAAAAGTTTTTTCTATGAATTTTGAGAATACTAAGTCTCAAGAATAAGTGTTTGAAAATATCATGTATATTTGTATTAATTAAATAAAAAATAATATCTTACAATCATTTAAAATTTAATTTTATCCATTTTAGTGCTCTTGGTCTGAGACTATAGGACTATGTTGATAATCAAGAAAGAAAAATGTAGTTTCGTTCATTTTGAAGATGTTCAAACATTGGAATTTATTGATAAGATAAATATTAAGTGTAAGAATATTAATATAGTTTAAAATAACCTTAAAATACCATTATAATTCAAATTTTCCCAAAAATAGTTTTATCAACATGTGATAATCCCAAACCCTAGTTTAGGGTTTGATAAAACTAAAACACTCATATCTTGAGATTTAACTAGACAAAATACTTAAAACTTGGTAGTTTGATGCTAGAATATTTTTATAAATATTTTAAGTGGTTTAAAAGTGTAAGGTACCTACGTAGGAAAACATTTATAAATCTTAGTCAACATGTTTGTGTGCTATAGTTTAGACCATGTTTGAGAATACAAAAGTGAACATAACTCTTAGAGAATTGATGCTAAGTGTTTGAAACTTGAAAGGGAATTACAAGTAAGAATTTAAAATTATATATATAATATTTCAAGTTTATAAGGTGTTTATATAAGGAATTATTATAGTTTTATTACCTGTAGACTTGTAGAATAAAGGTTTAAAATCTTGATTTTCTACAAGTTGGTCAATAATCAAACATGAAGCATGGTAAAGACCTATGTGATAGGTGTTAAAACACCTAAATGAATAAAAGAACCATATTTAAATGCCTATATAGTCTAATTATTAAAAAAGTACAATGGTTTGTAATTTGATAAAACCTAATCGATAGACTTAAAATACTATGTAAAGGATTATGTGTATCGATTGCAAAGTTACATATATTAGAAAGGTTTAAAACGTTATATGAAAAATTAGAGTGAGATATAATTATAAGAAAAAAACCAATTTAATGTATGAATATTCATGATAAGTCCAAGATTTGAGATGAATACCCTAAAAGTGAGTATGCAGTGATGTTTTTAAGACCTAAACCCTATTAACAATCCAATCAAGAGTTGAATACATGAGTGATACTTTGAGGAAAGGAAATAAATGATTGTAAATTTTTATTGGTTTGGATAAAATTTATATCATGAATAAAATCCTTTGAAATATTAGTTAACAGTCTATTAAATAGGGTAAAGTGCCTAACCAAGAGAGTTGTAGACCTAAAGATAAGAGTTGAGTTAGATTGTCTAGGTAAGAGGCCATGTTAAGAAGACTTACATAATATCTTGGATGGTATGTTGATAAATTTTACAACTTGAGGAAAATGTGTATTGTTTTATTATGAGTGTTGTAACAAGGCTCTTGAAAAAGGAGATCGTATGCTAACCAAGAAGGTCACAGACCTATAGTAGTAAAGAAGACCTATACCAATATAGGAATCAATATAGAATAAAGATATATAAATAACAAGTTGATTGTGTGTTTATTGGTGTTGGTGTCATAAAGAGATATATAGAATACATTGTAAGTAGGCTAGTTATATCACTTTTACTCTTAGGTTTAGGTCTAAAATTCTCAGTCAGTCTCTATGTTCCCTTTGGTCTCTTCCAACTTCTTCTGAGCATCAAAATCAATCACTTCTACTAGAGGTATACTCCCTCTTATTACTTTAAAAGTTCCTTTGTTACTCCTACTAATATATACCTTGAGACTTTAATCTTCTATAAGTTTTATATTACTCTATCTCATATGTTATCACATCTCCCATTGAATCCCCAAGATATTTTTAGCATATGCCTTCTATTTGTCCATTAATTTGGCTTTCATTTCTAATTTCATTTGGTCCAATGTCCATAATTCATCTATCCTTCATTCATCTACCCTCATATTTCCCACCCAATTATTCCATTTTAGCTAGAATTAACACCATTGCCTTTTCCATAACTAACATTTTTAACAATAGTGGAAGTCACTTAAAAAATTGCCTTTAATTGCTATGATAAAAAAATAATAAATATATTCAAATGCAACATAATCCTGCATAGAAAACATAGAAATTTACCCATCAATGGTAATATTCACCTAATGATCAATCACATGGGTCCATTTACTCTTTAGGTTTCACAATAGTTCTAACTTATCTTTGTTCCAAACAAAGTGCTCCATTCTACATGGTTTGAATAAATTATGTTCAAGCTTGGATAGCCATGATTATAAGAGATCAATCAACCCACACCATAATATTTTGTAAATTTATTTATATATATGGTTATAAATAATCTCTTGGACATTTAACTCTAGCCTAGAATATTCTTCTTCTATGAAATCATTTATCCTCAATTCTAGCCAACTCTCAAGATCCTTTTGAATAGGTAACCATATTAACATTTTATGTGTCCCAAGAACAAAACCATTGTTATCAGGTATTTATATTTACTAAATCCTTCTCCACACTTAGGTGAAATTATAATAAAATATAAGATAAGGAAACAAAAAATCATAAAGAATTCAAGATAAGAAATAAATTTAAATCTCTAGGATCTAAAGACTCATATTGAATTAAAAACTATATTAGAGAGCTAACATATCCCTTAACACATGTTGGGTATATATAAAATTTCAAGAAAACATGAATCTTCACATTAGTGACCTTTTTTTCCTATTTTGTTAAGTCTGTGATAAATGTTTAATATTACATTCATTTCATTGACTTACATTAACAATAACATTATACAAAATTTTACATCTATCGCACATACAAACCTCTAAAAAAATTCATGTGAACTAAAATTTGTATCCTCATAATATTACTTATTAATATAATAATTATCCTATAAAAAAACTTTAAGTATATAGTGGCAATCATGAGCTTGTAGGACACACATCACCTAGCTTAATTGATTTTGATGATAATGAGCTTGATTAATTGTAACCTAATATCAAGACAATGAATTTTTATTAATACATTTTGGATAAATTTCTAATTGTCTCAAAATTAAGGTCTTGTCAAACCACAAACTAATGAAGAATTTATAGCAAAAATAAAATCTAAAAATAAATCCAAGAAAAAATAATCTCTAGCATAACCTAATGAAATAGTGGTAGAAACTAATTATATACAACTATTGATTCATGCTTTCAACATTTGACATAATTCTAATACATTATGACAATGGTTATATTTAAGATGATGTATGTTTTTTTGGGTATGGTCTTGCAAAGCATATAGATAATTTTTGGTACAAATATTCACTTCAACAACACATACTTTCACATACCCTCAATTAATAAGTTAAAATTGTTGAACTTACTCCTTTATATGACAATGATTCATAGCATCACCATTTATTAACTCATACTTTAATGGAACATTCAATGACATATTAGTAAGATATAGACATAGCCAATATTATAATATCTCAAAGTTATTTGAACCAATCTTCTACTCTATAATTTTGAAGAAATTCAATAAATGATCATAGCTAATATTGTTGGTGACTTTCCCAATGGAATCATTATAGTATTTATTGTCAAGAATATAAATGAAGCAGGTAGAGGAATATTACACAAGGTTATGATTTAAGGATATGGAGATATTCATAATGTCCTTAGATTGAAGATATGTGTTTCTATTAGTTACATAACTCTACCACCCATTCTATTATAAGTTTCATTCCTTCAAATTCAACTTTTTAAAACATCCTCACTAATGAGACTCAACCCAAAATTTTGTATTCACTGCCTAATATAGCTTGGGGACATCTCATGATTCCATTTTATTACTAAAATGTTTGAGACAATCATAGTCACATATAATAAACTATATATAATATACATAACATCATAAAAATGGATGTGTTAATTTTCATACTTATAAGACATTATCCATCTTCTCATTTTTCATCATTCTATTGTGTCTATAAGTTTCATTCTTTTTTCTCATGTATCTAGTCTACACCTCACATTATCCATGTCATTTATTATGTTAGGTGTGAAGCCTGATTATCTTCCAAGATCAAAAGTGAAAATTCTAATGTTATTTTAGCCAATTTTGGATCCCATTATTTGTATCCCTGATGGTGTAGGGGGTTGTTAGGGGGGAACCCCACTTTTAGGGTTTGGGGGGGATGACCCCTCGATGGGGGGTCTAGGGGCCATGGACCTCGGTGAGGGTTTAGGGACAATGCTCCTAAAGCAATTTTTTTATATTAAAATCACCTTATTAAATTATAATTTTGTAGTCAATCTAGGCCATTGATTATAGGTTGCTAGATCTGACGATAGAGGTTATGTTTAGGTGTTTTTTTGCCCTAAAATGTATTGAGATATGGCTGAGAGAAATAGAAGTGAAAAAAATTAACACATAATGGAGGTGAAAAAAGGTAGAAAGGTGTAATAGGGTTTCTTATAGGATTTTATTTCTCCCTTATATTTCTAAAAATAATATACTAGACAAGTTTGGTGGATGTATCCCATTTTGGGTGAACCACATTAAATACGGTGTCTCCTGTTATGCATATGTATTATTTATTTTTATTTTTTGATTAATTTGTTCCCTAGTTTCTCTTGTATGTGATTTGGGGGTAAATCTAGGTTTCAATTTATCATAACATATTATACATTATTCAATCCTTATTTCTATACATTTATCGAACCTTTCATAGGATCAACATCCTAACTTATAGAATATTCTCTTATTAGTGTATAGACTTTCTACCTTCTCAAATGCTAGGCATTCCCTCTTATTGGATAGTCACTTATTACTTATTAACTTATGTCATTCATATTTATTCCTTGTTCACTTTCCAATTATATTATATATCTTTTAATTTTCCATTATTCTATTAGGTTTGCATTTTTTATTCATTTTTTCTCATTTATCTAGTTTACACCTCACACTATCCATTTCAATTCTTCTACATTCTTCTATTTTTATTTCTATGTATTTATCCAAACTTTCTTAGGCTCACCATCCTCACTTGTATAATATTATATTATCATTATATACACCTTCAACATTTCTCAAGTGATATGGCTCTTTTGTTATTGGATACTCACTATCTATTCAATTATTCGATACCTATTTATTCCTTGTTTACTTTCTAGTTATCTTGAATATCCACTCATTTTACATTATTATATTATGTTTGAATTTTTCATTTATTTTTCTCATTTATATAGTATACAACTCACATTATTCATTTCATTTCTTATATATTCTTCCATCATTATTTATATACACATAACTAGCATTTCCTAGGCTCACCATCCTTGTAAAATATTCTATTTCCAATGTATATGCTTTTAATAATGTTAAAGTGCTAGGCCTCCTTTATTATTGGATATTAAAATATCACATATATTTCATACCTACTTATTCCTTTCTCACTTTCCAATTATATTATATATCTTCTTATTTATTATTATTTTATTAAGTTTAAATTTTTCATTATTTCCCCTCATTTATCTAGTCTAAACCTCACATTATCCATTTCATTTATTATACATTATCCCATCCTTATTTATATACATTTATCCAAAAAAAATTATCCTCATAATATTTACTTAGAATATTTTTTTATATCAATGTATACTCTTTCAACATTTCTCAAGTATTGGGCCTCCTCTCTTAATGGATACTCACTTATTACCTAGTCACTCATTTCCTACCTATTTGTTACTTGTTCACTTTATAGTTATCTTTTATATTTGTAATTCACTTATTTTAATACATATTTTCAATTATTTTTATCTTGTATTCAACCTTATAAACATTCTTATTTTCCAACTAAATTCCATAAGTTTCTAAATTTCATCATTTTTTTCCTTTTTAATCACGTTAAGATCACTATAGTGTTAATTTTACTTTTTTGCCACATTGAAACACAACACCATATTTATAAAAAGTTTGAATATGTCAACCGTAAAATAATTTTCAATCACTTATGAAGCACTTAGAACCTCCCATCTTGTGGTTAAAATTTTAATCTATATATCATTTCTATATTGCCTTTCAATTTTAAATGGAGACATCCTAGACTCCATCTTTCATCATTTCATTTTTCATTTTTTTTCTCGAGACACCTAGGTAATAACAACTATATAGTCTCCCATGATAAGGTGTGATATAAGGGGAATCTAAACCTCTAGATCTAAGGATAACTAAACTAACTAGGTGTAGATTGTCATGTTCTCATGTTTCAAACCTATAGATAGGCATTTGCATTTATACGTATGATAACCATATTTTAAGTTAATATCATGAAAAAAACAAATCTCTTAAATGGATGAATAGTAAATATGGGTACCATATTTTGAACAATCCCACCTCTACACAAAGAAGGAACTCAAGACAATTACCTCACCCATTTTATAATTTTAAGAAGCATACTAAAGGAACTGGATCAAACTTTTGTTTGAAGATGTGTTAAAGTGACAAAGGTCTTGGAAGGAAATATCAATGAATTCTCAATCCCATTAAGGCTGAGGAGAGACAACAATATGGATGCCTAGGATATGTTGGTAGAAGTATGGAGTATAAATAATGATCTAATACAACCTAATCAAGAGTATCATCCAAAGAGATTCCTAAACCATATTTATACCAAAATCATCCTAGCTAAGTAATTGTATTCATATGATACATATATATAGTAATATGTTATATATATGAAATGTAACATACATATATATATATATATATATATATATATATATATATATATATATATATATATATGAAATGTCTTATAATAATACATTATAGACATGAATTACATATAACTGGCCCTAGTGGATATATATAATATACATGACTAGTACAATAGGATCCAAATTTGGATCATACCTACTGAATTTGAGGATTTTAAATCCCTAAAAGTTTTAATTTTTTTTCAAGTTAGGATATTTCTTCCCCACATCTTAACTGGATTACCATTTTGTCTTTTCTAGATACATGACCCTTTAACCCCACCAACCAATGTTCTTTCACTTCTTTTCACATTGTCCTTTCCTTATTCTGTAATATAATGTCCTCCTCTACTTCTAAATGACTATTTAGAGGAAGGTATTTAATTGAAGGTAGAAACAACCATTCATATTCATTAACAAACATATAATTCTAAAAAATATGTAAGTTATCAATTTTTAAAAATAAATATATCTTTATATAATGAGGCAAATCAATTCTAAAAGCATTCTTTCTCACTTATTTAAGAATTTCAAATGGACCATACCTAAGAGGCTTAATATTTTTTATACTTACCTTAGATCCTTTCTCTAATTAAGTACAACCATAACTTGTCTCTAAAGAGGAAACTATGTTTAATACTATGTTGATAATGTTTTTCTTTGTACTTGGCTTGTGACTCCTTTAACCTCTCTTTCATTTGGAGGGTGTTTTTCCAATTCTCTCAATGAAATTCTTAGCTTTGTGGATTTATTGATCAAATTTCCCATTTCCTCTACATGGCTTTCTCAAAACAACATCAAATGCACATCCCTCAATAACATTAGGAAAACAAATTCAAAATGAGTTTTATTAGTAAAGGAATACACTACTTTGATGTCAGAATGTTGAATATAGACCAATTTTTCATTCCAAGACTTAAGATTCTTCCTATTTTACCCTCTCAATAGTTGTACAAATGTTATATTCACAACCTTGGTTTTCTCATTGGTTTGTGGGTGAAAAATAATACTTCATTTCAACTTATTATCCATCTTTTCCCATAATGTGACCTAAAATATCCCAAGAAACCTTAAGTCCTAACTTTAAATAATAGAACTAGATAACCCAAAATGAACCCACATATTAGCAAAAATAAACTCAACTACATCACTACATTTGAGGGTCTTCTTAAAATGAATGAAAATGCACATATTAATAAGTCATTCCAAAACTAAAAAGAGATAGTCACGTCCCTTCCTTGACATAGGTAACCTGCCTACAAAATCTATGCAAATTATTTCCCATGGCTTAGAAGGAACGAATAATACCATATACAAACCCAAATTCATTTTACTAAGATTTATTATACTACATAATACATTCCTCTTATGAATTTGGAAATATATACTTGCATATTAGGCTAAAACAATACTTCTAAAAAGGTAGAACAGTATTTGTAACACCATAATGTCCTACAATTTTTAAAGTATGTGTTTCCTTCATTATTTGAATCATTTTATCCTTATGCACATAAAGTTTATTGAAACTTTATAGTAACACATATTAGACATAATAATCCTCCCTGGGCTCAAGAATTTCACCTTGGGATGTCTTTGCTTTAATAAATGTCGCCCCAAAATTAGCATCGAGGCCATATCCCTCTATATAAGATTCACACATAAAAGGGTCAAGAAGAGTTATGGTGACCATGTCTAAAATAAAAAGAGGTCTACCTAACATATTAGCTAGTTTTTTATTCATACCTTTATTATATTTGACAACAAAATGAATTTTTTGTAAAAACCTCATCCGCTTACATTATCTAGTTTAATAAAGTTTAGTTTGAGCTTGCAAATATTGGAGAGGTTGATTATCTGTATGGACAATAATTTCCTTACCCACGAGATAGTGATTTCATTTATTTATTGATTGAAAAATATAATATAGATATTTTTCATATGCATAATAATTCATAATTTCACCCTAAAATAACTCTAAATAGTAACATACCAGCTTACCTTCTTGAAGTAAGGCAACCCCAATAACACATTCACTAGCATCTGCTTCCACCTCAAAGGGTAGTTGTAAGTTAGGAAAAATTTAAAAATAGAGCATGTCTGATCTTATGTTTTAATATATCAAATGCAATTTGTTGTTTCTTTCCCAAAGTAAAATTATTACCATCTATTGTGATGGCATACAATAGTGTGCCTATGGAAGAGAAGATATTGATGAAATTTTTCAAATATGGAATTATACCCACAAATCTCTTTGTCTCAATTAAATTAGAAATATTTTTACAAGTCATGATGTCCTTTACCTTCATCAAATCAATCCTAAATTCCACATATCTAACCAAATGGACCTAAAAGAAAAGCGATTATTGAGCAGCTCACATTTCTTCTCATTCAACACTAACTTTTTTATCCTTCAAAACTTGTAAATCATTTTTGAGATGATAAATATTCTCATAAAAATTTATTATACAAATAAAGATATTATCCAAATATACAATGACAAAGAAATCAATAAATGTCCTCATTAACTCATCTATGGAAGAGGGTACCTATTCTTGATGATTATCTTATTAAGTTCTCTATAATCAACACACATAATATATGGACTGTATTAATTAGGTACTACAACAATAAGGAAATAATGTGAAGAAATACTAGGATGGATTACACCTTGATTAATCAATGATTTTAATTTTTATTTTACCTCATTGGCTTCCTTCAAGGATGACCTATATAACCTAATATTTTGATGTATATTATTTGATATCAAATTAATTTCATGCTCAATAGGCCTATACGGTGGCAAATCCATAGGCTCATAGAAAAAATACTTGAACTATTGTACCAACTCTCTCATATTATTATAATCTTTTTTAGTAAACAAGATACAATATGTATTATGTGTATGCACTTTTTAATCTTAAACATATCTAAAAATAAGTAAATATAACTTCCCATTATCATTAATAAGATTCTTAGCTTCAAAGTCACTTACAAAAGATATTTTATAATCATATTTGTAGGATTAAATAATGTATTTCTTGAAATCCTTCACCAAATGGTATTGGTTGGCTCTCTTCATGAATATAACATCCTAGATATACAATTAAGGGCTACAAAGCACTAAACCACACACATCAAGACACAATAATCCAATATAGATTCATCAATGAAATGTGAATTAATACCAAATTTAACTTTACATTTCTTGCTCATCTTGATGTATACAACTTTCATCACCCAACCCAAATAATATGGGCTTAGATGATTATATAAGTCTCAAACCCCAATTTTTCTACTAACTCTTTGCTTATCAAAATTTATTATGAATAATTATCAAAAAGAGCATCCAATTTTGTTTTCCTCATTTTAATTTTAATATGTAATATCTTATAAAGTTCAATCTCTTGAGAACTACTACTAACCAAACATACCTCTCTATTTATAGAGGTATAACTCAAAGTTTCATCCACATTGGAGCTACAACCAATATTCTCACCTTGGAGAGAGGATAGAGCCTTCTTTATTTTATTATTGAATGGATGAAATTTTAAATGGATGTTCCAACATTGATCCTCATAATGATTATCAACATCACATTTACAATAATTTATTTTGGTATCATTTTTAGAAATGGAAGTAGTATTATGTTTACCTTTCCCTTTCCCTTTACTCTTTTTCTTGGAACTTCATTGTTATTTATAAGTGTTTTGAGAGGTGGATGAATCATTATTCTTATCCATAACCAAGTAGTGAGATTGAGAACAAACCTCATCTATAGTATTAGGTTTCTAAGTCTCCTTAAATGGATATTAATTCCAACAATATACTTCATCAAGATGTCACAGTCTGTTATATATTTTCCCATTTTGATAGTCTTCCTATGGAACTAACTTGCGTAATATTGAATTCTTTGGCCTTGATTTTACTTAATGTATTTTCAATATATGGTCACATATTCCTCATAAAAAATAGGATATAATTTTTTCTTGATTATAATTTTATATTCATCCCACTTAGTAATAGGAGGAAACTTATTAACAACCAAGGTATGATCATAGATCTCAAACCACATTAAAACATGATTTGGTAATTTTAACCTAGAAAAATATTTTTTTTGGACTTAATTATTCTAATGTAAGTTGAAATATACCTCAATTTGGGTAAAATAATGGTCTATCCACTTTGCATACACATCCTCATGATACAGTTGAATCTCTTTCCTTTCCTTAGCATTGAATGGAGGTGGAACTTGGTTGGAATGGGGTTGCTCTTATTTATTATCATTAGTCTCAAGATATTACTAATTTTTTTTTCTCTTAGTAACTTTATAGAAACACCAATATTCTTCATGATAATCCCCATTATGGACTCCAACCAGTCAAGCTTAATCATAAAAAGAGAAATGGTAGGTACTCCTTCAATCTTAGTAAATCACTCTTATGATGTTAAATTATATTATTCATCAACATGGGCCATAATTTTTATCTCTTTTTCCACCTATTGTAGACACATTAAATTAATCATTAAGTTCTTGATAAATGTTTAATCTTGACATCTTTACCTTGTTTGGTCTATTGGCCATTCCACTAACTTATAATTTCTATGGGAGCATACACTACTCTAAAAATAATATTGAAAATAATTATAACATAATTTAGACATTATTAATCTAATTACAAGCACTTGTTAGACCTTTTTCACTAGTCTTTATCCTTTTGGGACAAGTCTGGGCTAGGTCAAATAAGGCCTCACTATGGCCTTTTCCCCTAGTCTGACTTTGTCCCTTTTCCTCCAACAATAAATTTTTATATTTAAAATGGTCTATTTTACCCCTCCTACATTTTTAAAAAGTTTAGTTAAAAAAATTATTTATATATACAAGCACATCAAAGTATCCAAACATATCTATCAATCACTAGGAAATTATACTTCACACTGAGCAAAACATCACTATTTCTTCCAATTTCAACTAATCTACATTCTAAAAGTCATAGGCCAAGTCTATATATCTTTTATTTTAGGTTAATGGCATACATTATCAAAATTTAAATCAATATTCTAGATACATTAATACATTTTCATAATCACAGAACACACACTCACCCTAAGAGGGAGTACTGCATTGACCTGAGGCCCATTTGGGTTATGTAGGTAGTGTATACACACAATATTTTCAACTTTTATCAAATATTGATGATTATATCTTGTAAGAACTCATTGAGACTCAATATATCTAAGTGAATTCTCTAAGGGGTACATCGAGAAAGGGCTGGGCAAATGATTGATGCTTCACAAGATTTTTGTCCATTATTAGCACATTGTTACCAATCCAACCATATCTTAAAACCATTCCCTAAGCTATTACTCCTTTGCATACACCTCCAATATTTTCCCACTTTCCATCCCTATTTTCCTCACCTTAAATCCATTTTTTTAGTTGACTATGCTAGGTTGACTAGGTCAACCCTATACAGTTTCAGGTGATTTTCACTTAGGAACTAGTTTGGCCTTTGGCCGACCTAGATCATGACCTAGTGAATAATTGTTAGGGTCAAATACACCTATATATACAAGATCATTTCATAATTATTTCAATATGAAATCAAGAGTTATTATTCTCTCATGCTTTTTTACAATATGCTCTTCCACCATTCTACTTGAGCGGTATTAGCTTAGGGTTTATACTTGGAGAATTTAGTCTTGTGGATAAGTATTCAATGCTTTGGCCTTTATTATTAATCCTTAAAAAAATAACAACATATTGTGAAGCCCCTTTGGCCAAGGGAGAGATTGAGTGTCAACAGGTTCACATTTAGGTAATTACTCTCTAACTTTACTCCTCTCTTTAGTAGATATAAGTAGCATAAGTATTGGATTAAAATAATATTAATCATACTTAGCTTAATTAAGATGATCCTCTACATGATTTTATTGTTTAATAACCCCTCATATTATGCCATAAGATTTGGTGAGTCCCCACATTAATCATGTTCCCAATTATCTAATGTATCCCTAATCAGAAGTGTTAGTATGATCTATCTTCTCTAAATTATGATTGATTTATAGACATGATGCATTTTTGATTACATATATTATGGTGAGCCTAACATGAATCTAACCCTTACAAGATTTGTTTCACTTATTTAATTATTTTATCATTTTTATTATCATATATTTTTGATGTTGGGTTTAATGTATCGACACAAATACTAACTTCTATACACAGTGTTAACACACAGTCACATTCAAATGCCTCTATTCTTTCTATGCAAGTTCTTTTCTAGGTACAGGATACTAGATCAACCCAGTCAACACATTATAGTTTCTTTAGACTTTCAGACATCCAATCCATGCTACTAAGTAGACCTAGATAACCTTGTACACTTTTAGGCATCAAATTCAGACTACTCAGTCAACCTAGTTGACCTTGTACATTTTAGGCACTGAGTAATAGGCTTCTACAAAACTTAGTTGACCTAGTCAACCCTGTTAGTGGGATTTTAAAACATTTAGAAAGGTTATTTGATAGTAATCTCACTTATCTACATCTTCAAACCCACCAAGGTTCCTTTTTATTGCTTATATCTTTCCTTATAGTCTTTCTTTTCATAGTTTATAGTCTTTAAAAATACCCTTGTTTAGTCAACTCGATTGACTCTATCAACCTAGTTCTATATTTTATCTGTAGTCTAGAAAGCTAGGTTGACTCTATTGATGTAATTAACTTCCAAATTTTTTTCTTCTACAGTATAGTGGTGACCTTGTAGACCCTATTCTATATTTTGTACATACACTATCGATTGAATCAACACTATACTATGTTTCAAAGTTAGAATTAACACTTATATTCTAGGAATTAGCTCACACTTTCATTTATTGTTATTTTTAGGCTTAAAATAGTTCACATAGTATAATTAGTTGGTTTTCAATATAGCATTTAGTTTCACTATTTTCTATATTATGTACACATGACCAAATCATAAAATCTTAAAAAAGCATTTTAACAAATGTCTACCCAAGGCCAACCTACTTGGATTTCATCACCAAGGGGGTAGCTGACTTGGTTTTATAATCAAGTATAAACATGTGGTTAATGGTATATTATGGATATGAACTTGACACCCTTATCACTATGGTTGGTGAAGTGAGGGGGTAGGTCCTAATACGAAGCCTATACCATTGCTAATATAGATCCCTTTTAGCCCAAATATATTGAAACCATCCTTATATTTCTTTCTAGTTCCTTACTTAAATCCAACTTCCTATCATATCTAAAATTATACTCTAATAATATAACAACATTCAGGTTGACCACTTAGTTATCTTTTACTTTCCAAGTTTATTACTTGCTCTTTATTCAATTGCATGTTGTATTGCAAAAATTTGTATTATCTAGCATTGGTGCAAGGTTTTATGATATGTGCCTCAATTGGATCACCCAAATTGATCTAATTGATTATTTGTTTCCCTTCAATTTTTTTTTTCTAAGTACTAGCAAAATTATTCTTATTTTAGTACATAATTATTTTAGTTGACATAGTTTGTTATAGGTTATCTAATTTTCCCTATCTGTTATGCTAGGTTGACCTAACAACCCTGTATAGTTTTTAGACCCTATTTTATATACTAGGTTAACCTAGTCAACCTTGTACTATTTATCACCTTTTATATTTGTCAATCTAGTTCACTATTTTTCCTTGTTAGCATTTTGTTCATTTCTCTCCAATTATAATGAAGTATCCTATCATAATCTTCTTGGATAACTTAAATCCATTTAGATATTATATGTGATGTTCATTTCTCCCTCTCTTTTCTTCCCAAGAGCATCATCACTCTTGGGCACCTCTTCTCCTCCTTCATCCATAACTTGTAACAAGGTACAAATCACACCTCAAGATGAATTTTATGGGTCCAATCCTTTCTATACCTACCAAGATACTTCTAATCTTCAAAATATTCAAACTAATGTGGGAAAAATTGACACAAATTTAATAAATAATCCCACTCATAATCCATCTTATAACAACCCTCCCCCTAATACTAATTCAAGGAGTACACTTACCAACACCAACCCACCTCTTGATACAACTCAACTTCTTGCCAAAGTTATCTATCAAATAAACATAATGTAAAGCTCTACCACCAATCAAATGATGCAACTTCAACATCATTTGATTAATATGGATAATCAACCTTTGACTATCTATCCTCAAGCTAATCCTAATTACATTCCTCCACCTCTTAGAGATGCCTCAAGAATTTTTATTCCTCAACCAATAATGAATAACAAGATGTTTCAAACTATTAAGAATGAGCTTGTAGCTCCCTTTATTATTTCTATTGATATTGGTAACATATCTCCAACTATCAAGTATGATGGAACTAAAGACCTTACCTCATTTATTAAAGCCTTTGGCAACCTTTAAAAAGAGTGGATCCAAACTAATACCTTTTCCATTACTAAACTCTTAGTCAAAACCTTTATTGGTGATGTATCAGAATGGTACAACCAATCATGCCAACACTATATTTGGCAACTTAAAGATTTGGTCAATCTATTAGTTAAAGAGTTTCAACATAATGATCTTCCCAAAAATTATCTTATCCACTTCATCAATGCTAAACAATCTCCCATTGAATCATCTCATAACTTTATCAAAAGATGGAAATTATTGTCCCACAAATCCAACCATAACATGATCAATGATAGTTTATTCAAACTCTTTATAAATACATTGACTCCTTATCTTCAATACAAGGTTTGAACCTTTTCTCCCCAAACACTTAATGAAGCTCTTGACTAAGCTAAACTTCAAGACTTTCTCATGAGGCAAAACCTAATCCTAATATTTTAAAAGGATATTTTCAAACATCTACCAATTATATCACTATTAATACTACACAAACCAAACCAAGAGTTGTCAAAGTTGATATTCTTTCATCTTATCACACACCTCTCTCAATGCAACAAATGAAACAACTCTTACCACCCTCTAAACCCTTCACCTATCCTAACAATCCTCCTAAGTGGTATGACCTTAATCAATTTTGATAGTTCGATGATGACATTGGTCATTCCCATGAATCTTGTAGAGGACTCACTATTTTTTTTTGTCTCCTATATGCTTGGTGACTCATTTAATCATGAAACCATGATTAACCTTTGTCATCAAGAGTAAACTATTGCTTCTCAAAAATGACAAGATTCCAAAGCTTCTACCTCAAATAACCAAAAATATTTTTCAAATAATCAACAAAATGTGAAGGATGTTTGTGTCATTTATGTTGATTATGATCAATATTATAATATCTCTCAATATGTTAACACTGCTAAGGTCAATTATCATTGCAAGCTGGCTCACAAAGATCCCATTACCAAACTTAAGAAGACATATTTAAAATAACAAATTCTCAAAGATACCATAACTACTAATCTATATTTAGAAGCCTTGGAACCACTTACTCCTTCTGAATCTCCAACCACATTTATACCTTCAAAATCTACTTTACCTCCTAAACCTCATGTTGGTTCTTCTAAATCTCATTGAAACTTTATTGAGAAACTCAACTTTATGCCTTGTAAGAGTCCACTTATGGAGTTGGTTCATAATTATCCCTATCATTAAAATTTACTTATACAACAACTCCAAGAAATTGAAGATCCATCCTCTATCGATGAAGATCCACATTCTATCGAAACTCAACCTACCAATGTCAATACCATTAAAACTATGTGTCCTCCTTCTAAACCTTCCATTGAATTTCTTGAAGAGGACATGATTAATGATGATGCTCTTTTTCATGTTGATGATCCACCACTTGTCACCAAAATAGACATTAATAATACCCTTATCTATAAATTTCTAGTTGATGAAGGCTCTGGTATTAATGTGACATCTTTGTGGCTTATCCAACAACTTGGTTATAACAAAGATCATCTCAAACAAACCCATCTTACTTGATGTGGTTTTGATAAAACTAATCAAAATCCACTTGGGTGTATTTGGATCCCATTAAACATCAGACCTAAAACCATTCAAACTAAGCTTGTGGTCCTTGATTTACCCTTATCTTACAATATACTCCTTGGTCATCCATGGACTCATAGAATAAGGGCCATTTCTTCTTCTAGTAGCCAATGCATTAAATTCTTACATAATGGAAAATGGTATAAATATAAAGGCCATCTTAACCCATGGAGTATTCAACTTCCTCATCCAAAATATCAGTATCATATTCCTACAATTCTTAATATCAATAATGCTTCTTTACCTGAGTTCATAAACATGAATCCTAATTTAAAAGTTACTCTTATGAATTATGATGATGATGAACCCAATGATTTGTAACATACTTTCAATACTACTGTAGTAGGATTTTGAGCTCTATATGAATTTAACAAAATAATTAAACCCAAATCTGAAAATACCTATTAGGAAGGATTCTAGAAACAAATCAAAATGATATAAAAATTACCAAATTCCTTTTTTCATCTCACCTCCTTCTAGGATATTCAAATGGATGATTGATTGGATATTAGACTTAGTTTTTTTGCATTATGATGACATGAAGTTGGAAGTTGGATGCTTGGATAAAATTATGGTTGGAAATGGATTTGATATGCATTTTTAAGATGATAATGATAGATTTCTAAATGGACATGAAGAATTAATGAATTTTCTAGTTTCAAGGATGCTTGGACATAGATTTAGCATGGAGAGTCTAGTTGGCCTTCCATGGAAGAGGAGTATTCATTAAATAGATTATGGAGGGAAGATCAAGGGTTGATATTTTAAGTTGGATGAGGATATCCATAGTTTTAGTTTATCCAAGGAAATAAAAATTCCTTGGAAGCCTCTAGACTTAGAGACTTCTAGAGAGGGAGGCTAAGTTAGAGAGGATTCTGGTATCCTCCTATTCTAGAATCATCTTAGGGATAATTTGGATTAGAGGGAGGTTAGATAGGGATTAAGTAAGGATTATAGACTAGGGTTTTAGGAGAGCCTAGGGATAGGCTAGTGTAGGTGGTTAGGTGGGGTCATGGGAATTTAGAATTCTTAAATAATAGGTAAGTGAAATTAGGTTAAGGTAATAGGGATCAAAAAAATTAATCGAGTGAGATGGATAAAGTTAATAGATGAAGGAAAATAAATGAGAGGGATATTAAATAAATGGACTAAGAAGGGAGATTAATTAATGGGATATATTAGATTAAATAAGATGAGAAAAATTAGTATCGACTAATAAAAATATTAGAGACATTAATGGAGGTGAGCAATTTTAGGTACATAATTTTTGCATCTCTTTGAAAGGGCATTACAAGTGAAGCAGAGTGGAAGGAGTAATGATATTTAAAAGAAAAATCTTGTCATGGATGAATGTTATTAGATGATGTTAAGGGATATGATTCCCCCTTGAGGGGATATGTAGGGAAGAATGAGCTAGATGGCCACTAAAAATAAGAAGTGATGGGTGGGATGCATAGATAGACAAGGTGATGAGATGCTAGATTTGAGATAGAAGATGAAAAAGATGGATTCAATATGAGAAATGAGATAAAAATTGATGATGATGCCCCTAGAAAGGACACATGCACAGGGAGTAGAGATGAATTTATCATGATTGTTAACACATATAAAAGGGGAATCAACCACAACATGATGATATGATAAGATTAAAAGGCAAAAATATTTTGACATATCCCAAGTAAGGATGCATATAAGGGAAAGTTGTTAGCCAAGATAAGATGATTTGATAAGATTAATGATGGGTGTGGCTCAAAGCTAAATCAATCAATATGAGTAAAGGATGAGAGAGAATAAATGATATGATTGAGTGACCAATAGATAGGATTTCATTGCATCAAATTAATGAGCCATAATGATGATGCACCTAGTAAGGACACATGTAAGGGAGTGATAATTGATTGACCAATGAGTGATTAGTTGAAGAAAATATGGAAGTTGTGATTTATTGGGCCCAATTGATAGGTGTGGGTGATTGATGAAAAGATTAATGAGATGATTTTGAGGATGGTGATTGATAAATAGAGTGATTGATGAATGATTGATATTATATCTCAATGATTAGACTAATGTAGTATTAGAGGATGGTAAGGAAAGAATAGATAATGGTTGATCTATCCTTAGGCACTAAAAAGTGACCAAGTACTGCCTACATAGTCTGAAAAGACCTTAGACTGATTTAGTTATGACTAGAGGATAGATGATATTTATTGATTTAAAGGTGAGGATGATGATTATGATTAGAGATGAAACGGTGATTCTAGTGATGTAAGGATAAAATATTGGAGTTAGTTAGATGATTTGTGATAGAAATAGGGATGATAAGATGATTATATAAATGATGAGGGATGGTGTAGGTGATCAAGCCATCACATATGTCATAAGGATGATCATATTATAAAAAATCCATTAAATATGGCACTTAGTAGTTTACTCTATGATATAGACATGACCAAGAAGATGTTGTGCCAAAGTGCAAGGGCAAGTAGTGAAATATGCATCCTCAAGGGAAATTTTAGTGTCCTCATAACATCCTCATTAATTTCCACATAGATTAAAAAACATGATAAAAATAAAACATAATAAAAATAAGATATATACATGATAAAAGACATGCAAACAAGACAAATAAAACAAATAAATAGCACACAAGAGTATTTACATGTAGTGTCCTAATGTCTTCTCTAATGATGGGATGAGTGACTAGGTAATGGGTTGGATGATCATGATGTGATTGTGGACTTAGGATGGGATTGGATTTGAATAGGGTTATCATGATTAGGATTAGGCTAAGATGTTACCCCTAGTTGTGGATAGAAATATGGAAGATGGGAGAAGGTCTTTGAAGATGGATTTGGTGTTTAAATTAAATTGAAAAATGGCCAAAGAAGGTGGTTTAGGAAAGTGATAACTAAGGATTACCAATATATATGGCCCTAAAAGAGTTAAATATAGCAAGGAGACTAGGAGATGATGGGATAAAATACCTTTTATATTATCAAATAGGGATTGGATGGGTGCTAGAAATGAAGAGGTAATGATAAGGAAGGTGATGGGATCAAGTAATTTTCACACTAACAAAGAGGTGATGTGATGGGTACTAGGTGTGAAGAGGCATTGATAAGGAAATGATGGGTGTCAGATTAAATTATTTGATAAGGCTATGAATTTTGATCATTCTTAGCTCAAAGGATGATTCATATATGGTAGGATGGCTGACCACTCTGATTTGGTTTTAAGACCAAACATAGTGTTTGAGGATGATAACTAGGATGATATAATATGGATATATATGGATACGACTACGAGACTCAGGATAAGATAATACATAATGGACTATTTTTAGTTTTTAAGATTTTATGATTTTTTTAAGGTTTTGACATTTTTCAAAATTTAGGCCTTTTTTGGAATATATATGTACACTATACAAATCGGGTTACTAGTAAAGGGAATACCAAGCCTAGCAACTAAGATGAGGATGGATATAATGATGGATGGAATGATAAAAAGATGAGGGTGATGGGGACCAAGGAGGAATAGACTAGGGATTACCAATCACCACATCATGAAGGAACTAGATTATTATAGCCCCACGTGTTCATTGGAGGGTATGCCAAGATGGTTTGAGAACATGTCTTAAGACACATTCCACTTTATTATGAAGGTCAAGATAAGAAGGAAGAAGGGACATAATATGATGTACAATATGATGATGGAGGATGGAGGGGATGGACAAGGGATGAGATAAGTATGTATGGATTTTTTCCCCAAGTGTGGAGAGATAATGCAGACAATAGATTATTTTCCCATAATGTTGGGAATCAATTTTCATCATGGTACTTGCGCAAGGTGTTAGAAGACTAGCTTTCACCATTAGATGAATGACTTTTTTTTGGGCATCTCAATTTATTGGAAAAGGGGAAGATGTAGGATGCAGGTATTGATGGGATCTTCAACCAACACCTATTCTAGAGATATGTGATGTCAAGAACATGTTATTGGATGTATTGGGGTCATTTTGACCTTTATTTATTCTTGATGGTGATGCCTCTAGATATTTAAGATAGGTATATTCATCACCCTTATAAGATACTATGCTACCTAGGTGGGTGATGTGAGATATAGATTTGATTAGGGCTTGGTTTTGATGAATGATAGGATCAAGATATGATGGTATGGTGGGTGATGGAGGATTATGACTAAAAGGAATAATATTATCATGATGGGATGGGGTGATGGGTGATGAAGGATTAGTACTAATAATCACATACATCATTGGAGATGCTAGACATTCTTCATTTAATTGGTGCCAATTGATAAAAAACTACAAGAGATCTAAGATACTTTGACTTCATGGTTCATCTCTGATCTTATTATTTTATGGATTATTGGCCATGCTAATCATGCTTTTGACATTATTTAGATTTTAAATTCCCCTTGGTTCTTGATTTTGGGCTTTACTAGGGGAGATTGATTTGTGACTTGAACCATTATCTTGACCTTGTTATGCCCCTAGTGCTTGATTTTGGGCTTCACTAGGGAGAGATGCTTTTAGATTAGGCTGATGATTTGAATTTTCTCAATTTTGACTGCTAGGATCAATGATGACTTGATTATGATTTATGACTTTTGAAATGTGGTCTTGGACCTCTATATTTGTGAAACACATTATATTTCTCAATGAAGGATCCAACATTGTATGTTCCTATTTGTCCCTATGGAGGGAGGTGATTAAATGGTCATTGATGGGAATAAAAGAATTAGTGATAGATGGAAATGGTGAAGATGGTATAATGAGGTTAATGAGTGGTCATGGGGTAGCATGGTATTAATAGGGGTTCTTAGGAGACTTAGTTTTGACATCAATGAAAATCTCCTCAAGATCATTGAAAGGATCATAAGGACTAGTTATAGTATACACATCCAAAGGAAGATCTAATTCACCCTAATTATGTTTGATAGATAAAGCTTGTAAGAATTATATTTTAACTTCATCATATTTATTAGGATCTAAAGGTGTGCTTGGTGATAGATTGGAGGTACCTAGATTACAGGTATTCTCAAGAAGATAAACATGATTGGTATCAATAAGGTATGACATTTTTGATGAGGAATCTAAAGTAGATATTGGTGTTAAACATATCCTAATGAAGATAAGACTTCTGATGCTGACTTCAATGTAAACGATGTAATGATCCTAATAGAAGGTTCATTGTCCATGATTAACCTCTCAACATGAGGTATTTAATGTGATTATTGAGAGGGAGATGATGAATGAATGATGGATTCAACAAAGAGAGGGTCATGGATGGACTTAAGAGAGATGGGAGGACTAGGCATATGGGGAATAGACTCATCTTTGATGGAGGATTTGTTGAGGATAATTGGACCATGGAAGATGGGTGTGTTGTCTCGACATTGGCTTGGGAGGGGAAGGGATTGATCATGATTGAGGATGGAATCTTTTCACTCCTCTTTTTATTCATCTAGGGATAGAGATGCATCTGGTTTATCCTCTATTACTATGTCACCATGATTAATGAGGTCTTGGACAAAGTCTTGGAAAAGATGACATTGATTAATGGTATGCCCCTATGTTTGGTAATATACATAATATTGATTGGATTTATACTAGGATGGTGTAGGCTTAATAGGATCAAGATGTTAGATAGGTGCACAGACCATAATGTTAGTGATTACTAATTATTTGAAAAGGGTTTCCAAGAATATAGGAAGGGGAGTATAATGACCCACTTCACTTGGTGATATGGAAGTAGAAGCATTAAACTTATGATCAGATGGTGGTTAATGCAAGGGGATGGAGGGAGTTGAGGTGGATAATATTGGATTCTCTTTGCTAGTATAGGAAGGAGAAGTTGATGGTTTATGACTAATGGATGTAGGATTGGCACATGATTCACATGAAGGGGCTTATATGGGAGGTGAAATGAGTTGAAGGGGATCAACACCTTTGGGAAGTGGTACACCCATCATAAGGAAATTCATGAAGATCTCATCATTATTGGTATTTATGTATTGGTCTATGAAATCATGGTCTAACACTATGATGGTGGTTGAAGAGTGATGGATGATGAAAGTGGGCTAAGGATTGGGGATGGTTTCTTAAACAAAGTGGGTCTAAAGGACCAAGATAGTATGATAGGTGATGATGATGAGGTAGACTAAATATGGTTAGGATGATATAGAATAAGGTTAGATTTTAGATGGAGGGTTCAAGAGGCACTAATGTATGATAAATGATGCCTAATTATCAATCTAGAAAAATTATTGGGAGTTTGATGGGAGCCTAGATTTAAAACTGGCAAGAGGAAAATATGATGGGTGCTAGTTATGAATAAGGCAAGATGACTAGATTGATTGATTAATGATGATTAGTTTTCTAGATTGAAATTGACAAGGTGACAAGATGCTAACATGATATTGACTAGGTATGAGATCTGACCAAAGGATGAATGATAGTGGATTTGGATGATAGGATGATGTGAGTGATAAGACTAGCTCAAGCCTTAAAATTGATTTGCCTAAGATGGAGATTGTATAGGATTATGTGATGAAGGTGATGAGGATAATATGATAAGGACAAGTATGATAATAAGTGATGATGAAAGGATAAAAGGGTAAAATGAATGAGGTGTGGATGATTTAGACCCTAAATAGCCAACTAGGATAAAATGAGGTTGAGATTAGACTAGGTGAGTGATGAAGACAAGGTCAAGACAAAGGATTGATGATGGACTTAGGATAAGATGTGGAGGACAAAATAAGGTGTGATTAGGATATGTAGGTACTGGGGATGTGATTAAAAAGAGGTGAGACCAAGATAAGATATGACTAGAATAATGTATAAGAGAATAATAATATGTATAAGAGGGTAATATGATGGTTAAGACTAATGATGGGGAGATATGGTTAGACTAGGAGAAAATTGAGACAAAGATGGGGGATGGGATATAAAAAAGGATGATGGGATAAGGATACACAAGGATGATTGGGATGATGAGACAAGATAATTATCGAATAAGGATGTACAAGTTGAGAGGCTAATATGCACAAAAGGATGATGAGATGTACAAAAGGGATGATAAGACAAGATGTAGGTGGTGGGGATGATGAGTGGAATATGAGGAGATGAATAAAAAGGACAATTTATACAAGGGGATGATGAGATTTAGGATGTAAAAGACAATGATATAGGTGATGGGGATGTGGGTTAAGGATGAGGGTGGATAATGTGATGATGGAAATGATAGAATGATGTGGAAAAGGATTGATTATGGATGTAGGTCAAGGGGTGGTTGAGATTAGGATATGTGGATGATGGGAGTTTTGATTAATTAGGTGGAGATGACTAGATTAGGATGAGATGGAGATAAGATGAGATGGGATGGGACAAAGACAATATATATAAATGGATGATGACAAGGATGTACAAGATAAGATGGGGGTATGAATTATGATGAGTGGGTATGACTAGACAAGATGGGATGAAGGCAAAAAGGGAGATATGATAGGATAATGATAAGGATATACAAGGATAATATGTATAATGAGAGGATGAAAAAGATGATATGTACAAAATGATGATGATGATGATGTAGGAATATAAAATATGGGTTATGTAAATATCTAGATAGGTGTATAGGTTTGGGTGAAGGATGACTCAACTCAAAAACAACATGAGTTTAACACAACACACACTCAAGCAAGCAAGCTGCAACCTATGATTAGTAAACCGATGGGTGTGTAACCTAGTGCCCACACTATCTAATGGCTTCATAGGTGAGGTTGTAGGCTAGTGACCCATTATGGTACCAACCAAACCCTCTCAACCCTACTTGTACTTGATGGCTACTTTAGATCTAATACTAATTCCTATAGTAGTACACTTGTTATGGTCAAAGGTTCATATGATAGGTATACACAAGGCCTCTAGGTGTATCCCCTATAAACATGAAGGTATGCTGGGGTCTAAGCCCATATAGGGTGTTGTCTAATGCATATTTTAGAGATTTAACTCTTCTCCTTCATGGATGACCTGTATGGGGTTAATCGATTAGCCTAATGACAATTATCCCTAATTTTTATACTCCACTAGAATATAGAGTTTGGTTAGTGCATGGTGATGAAATCCATAAAACTAAACCATATCACGTGCTATCCTATAGGGGGGATAAAAAACAAGCAAAACATGATACAATTAATTAACTGGTTACTTACTTATATGTGAGGGGCATGATACACTAATTATTTACAAGTTAACATACGCACACACACTCACTCACACACACAAGTATATACATAGATTGATGTTTCACAATAAGATGATAAATACAAGATAAAATAGATAACCAAAATTTGTTTTTTTTAAGTGCTAAATGGATTCTTTAATAGGTGAACTGCAAGCACACGGTTAGTAGTTTAGGTGGCACTCAAAAGAGGTAACTTAAAAAATAAATTGTTAGACCCAAAATATGACCTATGAAAAGATGATGTTACTCAAATAAAATATTAACTAGATTTAATTTTTTAAGAAATAAACTATTAGGCCTTAAGGACAACACCCTAAAAAAATTGCAATTTAGCTCTATAATTCCTTTGGGGTAAGCAAGCCACGATGTGGGGGTTTGGGGGTGGTAGCCCCCAACAAGGTCAAGGGGTAGTGCTCCTAACATGATCCCTATCATAACATAGGGTGGCATTGAGGGGTGGAGTCCCTCACCACCAAAGGTAATTTAGGCTTTACAGGAGGCTTGAAGTGACTCAAAATTCATGAAAAATGACTAAAATAATGCTCTTAAAAGGACAAAAAATCAATGTAAAATCACAACTACACAATACAAAATCATAATTGGGGGGAAATTATAGATTACAAGTTAAAATATTGTCATAATTAGCTTAACCATGATATTTAGCTACAAAACTATGATTTTTTAGACAAAGTCATGATTAAAACAAAGAATATCACTATTCACTATAATTTAATACTTGTAGTTTTTGGATAAACTACAAAACCATGACTGGAGATGAAAAAATCACTATTGTAAATAGATAAAGAGTTGTGATATTGTTAGGAATGACAAAATTCAAAATTTAGATATTTGATAGAAGTAAAAGTGATGACATAGGTAACAGATTTATTAAAATTATTATCTACAGGTGATTATGATGAACTACAAACTGATGTTAATGATATTTTTAGATCTTGATCAAAAGATATTAAGATGAGAATTTAATCAAAATCTAGGTAGAATCTAAAATTTCAAGGGAGTGATTTCAATTAAATTCAATTCTAAATCTACCCTATATGATTTGAAATGATAACTAGTGGTCAGAATGACAAAATTATGTTAAAACTACAAAATCACTACTACTTTGACAATATCAAAATTATAAAAATGTTGATACTTGTAGTTTTTTCATAGATAGGGAAAACGGTTTATGGGATGTGTTTGGTTTTCAAATGATTCTCCCTACCTTAGCCTTCCTATGCATCCTGCACAACACATAGGCTAGACATAAACTAGATAAATAAAATTTTGGTACAAAATTGGGGTTAATCAAATATGCTTTAAAAATGAAAACCCCTAAGATTTAATGGAAATATCAGGATCTATGATGATAAAACCCCCTACAAAAACACATAAAAATAGATTAAAACCCTACAGATTAAATGACAGAGGCCAACCATTAGTAATTTCATAAAGACTAATAATATCACAACTTTTAGCCACAAAACTACCTTTACTAAGGTGAACTTACTAATAAATGAGTCATGATATTGTGCCTTAGGTTTTGACTGATTAATTTATTCTTGATGCCCCTTTTGACCTTAGTTTCTTACACATAAAGGGTTAAGGTTTTGACAAAATACACAAGAACCTACACAATAAGCATACAGGGGGTCAAATAGAATGATAATGAACCAATGATGCAGATAACCCTATGCATACATTTGGGACTAATAATATTGTGACTATTGTTGGTTGAATATTTTGTCAATCAACGTACTGATAAATAAAATAGGTCTGATCAACCAAAGTAGGAAGATTAATCGTCCAAATGTGTAGATTTACCACATCAGAAGGACACTGATCTCTCCTCTCATCAAGGGGAGGTTCCCTGTAGGTATGCTCTATATATATATAAATAGAAAATAATACTATAGGGTAGGACAAACCATCCATCTCTCTTTCTTCAGAGATGATGCATGCAAATCAAAGGAAAAACTCAATGTAAATAACAGACAACACTCCTCTTCTTTCAAAAGTACTATTCAACAAACCACAAGAATACTCCTAGTAATAAATGAAAAATGTAGCAAAGGATGTAGTAACCAACAAATCAAGATGCAACACAAAGTCTCCACCTGAATTTCTCAAGAGTAAGATATGAAGGATAATGAGGGCACAAAGTCTTCCCAAAGTCCTTTACACAGAAATGAAAAGAAAACACACTGAAAGGCAATTATGGGGGCATAAAGTCTCTCCACAATTGACTCTTTAGGACACCTTCTTGACTAATTTCACTAATCTTGCTTGTTGAATTAAAGGAACAAAAAATATATCAAGGAAAAAGACATAAGAATAGTTTCCCCAACAACAAAGATATTACAGCACAAAGTCTAAAAAGTCACTTGCTTTCTTATTCCAATAATAAAATATGGTCAACAAACTAAGCTCAAAGTCTCAGAAGTGCCTTTCAATTTGGGCAAAGTTTTGTTCTGATTATCAAAAAAGAGATATTTTACAATAATAAGAGAGTCCCTTATATAGCCACTTCAAGAAGGACTCAAGAATAATAACACATCATGTTGCATTGAAATCTATTAAGAAGACAGGTTGGAACTTAGGGGCGTTTACCCATTTGATTTTATCAATGCAGAGAAACAAGTCATGCTATTGAAAATTTGCATCTTTCAATGTCCACCTGGTGATATGATCTTTCCTTCATTATTCCTTCTTTTTTGGTTAATTAAATTAGGTCCTAGATTCAATTTGTTGTTCTATTCCTTCCTCATTTTCTAGCTAGCCTTGGCCTTAAAGCCTATGAATCCATTTGGGCCTGTAGATTCAAAGGATCAATGGCTATTTCATGAGCTTTAAAATTGACATTCGTGCACCCATCACTACTTTTTCAATGGCTAGTTCATTGTCTTGAATTTGATGTCTTCGAGCACATCACCCCTTGGTCCTTCTTTGGCTTTTCTATTTGGCACTTTCCCAGATTGAACTTGCCCTTTTGGGCCTTAAGAAATGACCTACTTTGGGTCAGGAAGATCCCCCCGCAAGGTTATCTACCCTTCAAGTGGTCTTCAGATGGCCTTCAAGCTTCTTTAGAGTCTCTTGCAGCTTTTTCTTTAGTGGACTATTCATCGAGCTTTCCTGCACCCATGGCCAGTTCTTGAATTCTTTCAAACTTTTTGTCCGAAGGAATTCCTTCGAACAAAATTTTTAAAGGAATTTATGCCTTTATCTGCCTTAGTCTTTTTTGAATTCTGAAAGAATTACCTTTGCGGCCTTTTTTGAAAATGACCCTTCCAAAGGGTACTTTCATTGACTAAGTGCCCTCCACAAGGGCACTTGTCCTTTGGGAGGCTCTTTGAAATTTTACATTGGATCACTCCTTTGAACCAATCTGTTGAACCACTCTGTTGAACCAATGCATTGAACTTAGGCAATGAACTGCTTGGTTGAACCAATACGTTGAACCAAGCCGATGATCCAAGCTTTGAACCAAAATGGTTCAAGCTGATGGTTTAAGTCAATGGTTCAATTGAATGAACTAAGCCTTTGAACCAATTGGATGAACTAAGTCATTGAACCATTTGTTTGAACCAACTGTTGAACTAAAACATTGAAACAAAGCGAACGAACTGAAAGCGTTGAATCGATTGAACTTTGAACTTGTTGAAATGAACCTACCTGTAGAGTCCATAAAAATCAAGTCTATAGAAATCAACCTATAAATCCCATTGAACTTGGCATGTAGAGTCTGTAGATTTCTCTTCCTATTGAGTTCGTAGATTCAAGCCTATAGAGTTCGTAGATTTAAGCTTGCAGAGTCCATAGATTTAAGCCTGCAGAGTCCGTAGATTTATGAGAAGCTTGAAAAATGAGGATTTTGAATGTCCAAGACAAATTTTGGAAAGGGAAGAGACAATTTTGGTTTGTAGGACCAAAATAGTTCAAATTTTGTCCCAAAAATGAGTGATATTTTTTGGGGGACAACAGCTGGCTCCAGTTGGAGAACTTCTGTCAATTACAAAAAGAATTGAAAGGAGTAGAATCTGAAATCTCTAGTGTCTTCATGTGTACCATTGGGCTTTGAATTCATGCTACCCAAAAATGAAAGGCATCAAAAATAAAACAAACAAAACAAAATAGAATTAAAAACTGTACAAATATACATATATACAGATGCAATGATCTGATACTTCAAGAGTTGAATTGTTTTAGATGCTGCCCATTATGAGGCAGAGAAAAGAGTGTGTCATCTTGATATTTTAGTATAAATCTATTTTCACGAATGTGCTGATGAATTATAAATGGGCCTCTCCAAAGGGAGTCAAACTTTCCATGCATCCCCTTTGGTTCTCTCCTTTTGTCCCACAGCAAGACTTGATCCCCAATCTAGAAATCATGATTTCTAGCCTTCTGGTCAAAGAGTTTCTTTACCAAAATTTGATGAGAAGCAATTATATCCACCACCATGGTTCTCTATTCCTCTAGCTTAGTCAGGCACATGATTATTTTATCAAGAGAACTTTCATATGTCTAATTTTCAATTGCCTTTGCCAATTTCAAGGCTAGCAATTCTAAGGTGATTGGTATCTCAGCATTGATACCATTAAGAAGTTGAAAAGGAGACATACCAATTACACTCTTTGGTGTAATTATGTCTGCCCACAGAGCATCAACCAATGCTTTATGCCATGTCCTTTGATTTTCATTTGCTAGCTTCTTGATAATAGTTACCAAGTTTTTATTACTGGATTCAGCTTGTCCATTCCCTTATGGAAAATAATCAAAAGAGTGAGAGAGTATAATTCCATAATGGAAAAAAAATTGTGTAATCTCTTGAGAGGTGAAACAAGCTACATTATCAGTAATAATTTTGATTAGAACTCTAAACTTGGAAATGATATTCTCTTTGAGAAAGTTGCATACAACTTTTGAAGTAGCATGCTTAATTGGGATTGCTTCTACCCACTTAGTAAAATAGTCAATTGCTGTAAGGACATAATCATGTTTAACACTTGAAGATGGGTTTATTGTCCCAATAAAATCAATCCCCCATTGCTATAAGGGTTCTTCTATTATCACTGGCTTGAGAGGCATAACAGCTAACTTGGGTCTTCCAACAAATTGCTGATAGAGTTCACATTTTCTCACCCACTTATGTGCATCTTGGCAAAGAGTTGCCCAGTAATACATGGCTCACAGAATCTTGTGAGCAGTCACAGGAGCATAAAAATGTCTTCCACAAGCCAGATTGTGGAAAGAATTCAAAAGTTGGCTTTGTTTCTCTTTGTTTACACAGTGAAGGAATACTCCATCTATATTACTCTTGTACAAGCCATTGTCCCAAAGGACAAAATTGGCAGCTTTCAACTTGATAGTCCTCCTTTCTTTGTAGGACAAATGAGTAAGAAATTCATCATAAGTAAGGAAATGAGTGATACCTGAATACCACTCATTTTTAGTGGAGATAAAAAGGACTGTTGGTGTCTCTTCCACTTTGGTTTCTTTACGCTATGTGTCTTCTAGCTTATTGTCAGTAATTAATTAGCATAGGCCTTTACCCCTGAACAACTTTGTTGGCTTGATGTCTAGATCAAAATCTTGGATTTTTGCAATCCAATTACCTCTTTTTGTGCCAAACTCTTGTTGAGTTAATATAGACTTGACTGTAGTGTTAGGAACTAAGGCAGTAGTGTGTGAATTCAGAATATAGAAGTGGAAATGTTTAACTACTTTCACCAACACATAAGCATGCCTCTCTACATTTGAATACTTCATCTCATGGGTTTTGAGAGGGAAAATCATGAAAGAAATAGGAGATTCCATACCTTCCTTGTCCTATTAAACAAGAATTGCTGAAAAAGTATGTTCAAATGCATAGCTGTATATGATGAAATATTTGTTGTAATCCGGACAAACTAAGGTAGGGGCATGAGCAATGGTGGTCTTGATATCCTAAAATGCTGCCTTGCCTTCTTTAGTCTAGCTAAAAATGGTCTTCCCTTTCATCATGTTCACAATGTGTCTAGTCTTCTCAACAAATTCAGGGATCAATCTCCATAAGAAATTCACCTTTTCAAAGAAAGAACGAACAACATTCTTACTTATAGACAAATTAAGCTCTTGAATAGACTTGACTCTGTCTAAGTCAATCTTTATGCCTTCTTTTAGCATAATGTGTCCAAGGAGTTTTCCCTTTGTTACTCCAAAAATAGAGTTCTTGGGATTCAAGAAAATACCATTCTGGTGGCAGTGCTCCAGCAGTTGTTGTAAGTGGCATACATGATCAGATCGATGCTTTGAAAATATAGCCAAGTCATCAAAGTATACCACTATGAATTTACCAATCTCATCTTTGAAATCCAGATCCATTGCTCTTTGAAAGGTAGCACCAACATTTATCAAATCAAAAGGCATTCTTCTATATGCAAATGTACCCTAAGGTGTGGTGAATGTAGTCTTGTGTTGGTCTACTTTACCAACTTTAACTTGATTATATCTTGAGAAGCCATCCAGCATTGATAACATCTCTGAACTTGTCACTATTTGAAGCACTTGATCCATGATTGGCAAAGGATAATTATCCTTCAAAGATGCTTGATTCAAATTTTTGAAATCTACATAAATGCGAATTTCACCATTCTTCTTCCTTACAGGCACTATGTTTGCAATCCATGTGAAATGATGGATTGGGAAGATGATTCTAGCATTTAACATTTTTTGTATCTTAGACAAAATAGTACCTGATATTTTAAGATTATACTGTCTAGATTTTTGCTTATATGGCATTGAGTCAGCCTTAAGAGGAATGTCATGGTGGATTTCATCTAGTCTGAGAGACTTTAAGTCTTCATAAGAATATGCTAAAACATCCATGTATTGATAGAGTAAATAGGTGAACTTGAATCTCTCTTTAGGGGTGCAACACTTACCAATATTGACCATCTTAAGATTTTCTTCAGTAGTCAAATTCACTTGATTGAATCCCTGAGAGAAACTCGAGTCTATTTGCTATTGTTTGATGAATCTATCATGCTTGTCAAATAGCTTTTCAAGAGAAACCAGGCCTTTGGGAATTATATTTCCTTTCAGCTATAAGAATTCTTCATTTATAATTTGAATTGGATTCAGAGACAGATTCATTCTTCAAAGATTCACTGCCTTAAAAACATAGTTGTTTAAAATTATCTTTTCATTCCAAGAAAGCAATGATTTTATGATCATCATTGAATACTTGCCAATAATCAACATTGTCAAGAACACTTGGTCTATAGACTAGCTCAATAATATACCTGTCTTCTTTGAAATCTAAATGAGGAACTAAGAGAGTTCCTAAAATAGCAAGTGCATCAACTCTGTCATTAGACTCTCTAGGTATGGCAAAAATGTTGAAAGCATAAAAGCTTTCAATTTGGTCCCAAACTAGGTTACAGTAGTGGCGTAATATCTCATTCTTAGTTTGGTAAAGATTTCTTACTTGACAAACCACTAATTCAACATCCCCTTTGGCGTGAAGAAACTTGATGCCTTTTTCTTGAGCAACCTTCATTCCAAGCAACAGAGATTCATATTTAGCTATATTTTTAGTGTTACTAAACTATAATTTGTAAGATGAAGGGAACATATCTCCTTGAGGAGATATCAAAACAATCCTAGCTCTTAAACTAGTAGAGGAATAACTACCATCAAATTCCAAAGTCTATATCTCATTTGATACTAATTTTTTTTAGACTTTCCTTCATCAGAGATGGAGGATCCTTCTTGGTCTGTACTGCAGCTTACTAGTTTTTCTACTATTCTTGTTGAACTAATTTTTGAGTTGACACTTTCAAGAATTATATCAGGTGTTTCATGCACTTCATCTATAGATAGAAAACAGTTACCTATACCTGCAGATTCAAAAAGAATTTGAGCTTCAGGGGCTAATGTCTGGGTGACTACATATTTTTCTTCCTTTTCAGGGAGCAACCTCTTCATTACGCCTTGGACAGGGATCCTTGCCTCAGACAGATCCATGCTTAGTTCTCTTCCCATGTCCTTGTAGAAATTTCATCCAAGCGAAATGCCATAGGATGCTGGGATGTCAACCACCAAGATAGTCATCTTGATTCTCTTGTCCAGAAAGGCTGTAAATGCAAATTGGGCATCTTTGATTTGCCCTAGCAATGGTACTTGCTTGTTCTCTATAGAGAAATATCTCCCAAATGTCTTGGTTAGTGTGAGACCAAGAGACTTAGCTACTTTAGTAGGCATGACATTGTCAGATGTGCCTAAGTCTATAATACAATTACTTAGCTTGTGGCTATTAATTAATAGAGAAACATAGAAAGGTTCTATTTTTCTAGGAGCAGCTAGGGGAGTAATGACCAGATTATTTAGAATAGGCATGTTCTTTGGAGAATCAAGAGTTACCTTTTTAGCCTTTTGTCTTGTAAGGATGGTTTGGTTCTTGACATATTGGACCAGCTTATTCAATTGATCAAGATTGGACTGCAAATACTCAAACTCAGACATTTATATTTTTGTCTTTTTGACATGATCGATTATGTTAAATGGCTGAATTGAGCTAGGTACAGAGAAAGGTACTTTAACTTTTTGAGTTTTAGGAGGGATGGAAGGTGGGTTGGTTTGTAAATTTAAATTAGAAGGGGAAGGCAAAATTGATGTATTTGCCTTTTGGGTGATTACTGGATCCTTTGACCGAAAAGGTAGAATGGTTCCATGCTTAGCAATTGTGACTGTTGGCTATGGTTGCTCTTCTGTCTTCTCTTTATCAGCTTGCTAGACTGATTGGTTCTTGGATCTAGTAAACACTACATATGATCCATCAAAAGCTTTTCCTTTACTTTTGAGTTCATCCTGGTAGTTCAGGAAACCAATGTGGGAGTCGCTAGCTGATTCTTCTTGATTGTCTTCAAGGAGATCAGTATCATTTTCTTAATTTAATTCAAGCTAAGAAGAGAATTTTGATTCTGATTCAAGATATCCCATTGCTGAATTAGTTAGAGGAGCTTCTATTGCAATTTTTCCTTATGAGGGAGGAAGGCAATTCTGTTGCCCTTGATTCTTGGTAGCATTGCCTAATATGACTGATTTGGGGATGTCCTTCTATATGAAAGAGTAGAAGACATTCCTTGGGCCATTTGCTTTTTGAGAGTAAGTAACTCATTTACCAATTTTTGCACCATTGGATCTGTGGTGCTTGTAGATGAATATTCAAAAGATGATGAAGCTCTATTTCTATTTGGATCTCTTCTTATCTTCCCTACTAAGATGAGATCATCTTCTACCTTAGTGGCCAAACATTGAGCTACAATAAGATCTATTTAACCAACACGTCTCAAAAGAAAACTTACTTTAGGTAACTGAGAATTAATGAAAAAGCATTTGAGATTCTCAGCTATAGGTTGAGAAATTACAAGAATTTTGTTTCTCAATTTATCAAATTTGGCTATGAATTCTCTCATAGGCTCATAAGGCTCTTTTTTCATATGTGTAAGTTGAGCCAGAAGTGCATGTGCATCTTCTATAGGTTTGAATCTGGCTTCAAACTTATCTTTGACAGTGTTCCAATCAGTCACTGACTGAGCTTGTAGATGATAAAACCAATCTGTAGCAGTACCTTGTAGTGTCTCCACAAAAAGCCTGATTGCTACATCTTTAAATTCTACTCTGATTACTCCACAAGCTATGCTAAAGGCTGTAATGTGTTCATTAGGATGAACTTTTCCATCACCATAGAATTTAGGAAAATTCTTCCTTAAACTGTGTGGAAGCTCATGTAGAGGTGGAGTAAGATTGAGAGGACTAAAAGCATTACCCTAGGGGCCTTGAACTACCATTGTAGGATTATGAAAAGGAGGGATAACAAATCTCAGAGGGGTAATTATTGGCAAAGCTTTATCAACAATAAAAGTAAATACTTCATCTGGTAAAGGAGATCTAACTTTAGTAGGAGGAAAGCTCTTGGTTCATTAGAGGTGAGATGGTGAAGGAAACAAATCAAAATCACTTTGCTGTACCAACTCAAATATAGGGTCAATGATACCTTTAGCCTTTTGGCTTCCTGTATACCTTGAATATGTCAAATTGTGAAACAAAAATGGAAAAGAATGGACTTTACTTCAGTTTGAATCTTAAGGCTTTAAACTGTGCATTCTTTCCTAATTGGTGTGGAGGTGAATGGATAGATTATAAATGGATAATGGGTATATCCCCAAAAGAGTTGCCAAAAATTGTTGGTTGAATATTTTGTCAATTAGCGTACTGATAAACAAAATAGGTCTGATCAGCCAAAGTAGGAAGATTAGTCATCCAAATGTGTAGGTTTACCACATCAAAAGGACACTGATCTCTCCTCTCATCAAGGGGAGGTTCCCTGTAGGTATGCTATATATATATAAATAGAAAATAATACTATAGGGTAGGACAAACCATCCATCTCTCTTTCTTCAGAGATGATGCATGCAAATCAAAGGAAAAACTCAATGGAAATAATAGATAACACTCCTCTTCTTTCAAAAGTACTTTTCAGCAAAACACAAGAATACTCCTGGTAATAAATGCAAAATGTAGCAAAGGACGTAGTAACTAGCAAATTGAGATGCAGCACAAAGTTTCCACCTGAATTGCTCAAGAGTAAGATACGAAGGACAATGAGGGCACAAAGTCTTTCCAAATTCCTTTACATAGAAATGAAAAGAAAACACACTGAAAGGCAATTATGGGGGCACAAAGTCTCTCCACAGTTGACTCTTTAGGACACCTTCCTAACTAATTTCACAAATCCTGCTTGTTGAATTAAAGGAACAAAAAATATATCAAGGAAAAAGACATAAGAATAATTTCCCCAACAACAAAGATATTACACCACAATTTCTAAAAAGTCACTTGCTTTCTTATTCCAATAACAAAATATGATAAAAAAACTGAGCTCAAAGTCTCAAAAGTGCCTTTCAATTTGGGCAGAGTTTCGTTCTAATTGTTAAAAAAGAGATATTTTACAATAACAAGAGAGTCCCTTATATAGCCACTTCAAGGACTCGAGAAAAGTAACACATCATGTTGCATTAAAATCTATTAAGAAGATAGGCTAAAACTTAGGGGCATTTACCCATTTGATTTTATCAATGCAGAGAAACAAGTCATGCTATTGAAAATTTGCATCTTTCAATGTCCACCTAGCGATCTGATCTTTCCTTCATCATTCCTTCTTTTTTGGTTAATTGAATCAGGTCTTGGATTCAATTTGCTATTCTGTTCCTTCCTCATTTTCTACTAGCCTTGGCCTTAAAGCCTATGAATGCATTTAGGCCTGTAGATTCAAAGGATCAACAACTATTTCATGAGCTTTAAAATTGATGTTCACGTACCCATCGCTACGTTTTCAATGGCTAGTTCGCTGTCTTGAATTTGACATCTTTGAGTGCGTCATCCCTTGGTCCTTCTTTAGCTTTTCTATTTGGCACCTTCCTAGATTGAACTTGCCCTTTTGGGACTTAAGAAATGACCCACTTTGGGTCAAGAAGAGCCCCCCACAAGGGTATCTACCCTTCACACGGTCTTCAGATGGCCTTCGGGCTTCTTTAGAGTCTCTCACAGCTTTTTCTTTAGTTGGCTATTCATTAGGCTTTCCTGTGCCTGTGGCCAATTCTTGAATTCTTTTAGACTTTTTGTCTGAAGGAATTCCTTCAGACAAAAAGTCTGAAGGAATTTATGCCTTTATCTGCCTTAGTCTTTTTTGAATTCTGAAAGAATTATCTTTGTGGCCTTTTTTGAAAATGACCCTTCTAAAGGGTACTTTCATTGACCAAGTGCCCTCTGCAAGGGCACTTGTCCTTCGGGAGGCTCTTTGAACTTTTACATTGTATCGCTCCTTTGAACCAAGCTGTTGAACCACTCTATTGAACGAAGGCATTGAACCTAGGCAATGAACTACTTGGTTGAACCAATTCGATGAACCAAGCTTTGAACCAAAATGGTTCAAGCTGATGGTTCAATTGAATGAACCAATCCTTTGAACCAAGTGGATGAACTAAGTTATTGAACCATTTGTTTGAACCAACTATTGAACCAAAACATTGAAACAAAGTGGATGAACCGATTGAATCGAAAGCGTTGAACCGATTAAACTTTGAACTTGTTGAAATGAACCTACTTGTAGAGTCCATAGAAATCAAGTTTATAGAAATCAACCTGTAAAGCCCATTAAACTTAGCCTATAGAGTTTGTAGATTTTCGCTTCTTGCTGAGTCCATAGATTCAAGCCTGTAGAGTCCATAGATTTAAGCTTGCAGAGTCCATAGATTTAAGCTTGTAGAGTCCGTAGATTTATGAAAAGCTTGAAAAATGAGAATTTTGAATGCCCAGGACAAATTTTGTAAAGGGAAGAGACAATTTTAGTTTGTAAGACCAAAATAGTTTAAATGTTGTCCCAAAAATGAGTGATATTTTTTGGGGGATAACAACTATCATCAACAATAGCATGATTTATAGAATAAATTTGTGATTGGGAGAGCCATGGTTTTGTTTAGGGATAAAGACCTATAAAAATAGATCATTAATAGACTTAAGTAATATCACAACTAGGATAGGCAAAATCATAGCTCACCCAACAATATTTTTCCTACTGAGTCATATAATTTATAAAAGACAAAAAACCTATGTGGTCATATAGATGATTAGAAATTAAGCATGTGGTTGGTACAATATTATGACTTACAGGGTCAATATCATGACTAGACTAAACAATATCATGATTAACAGTGTAATGTCATGACTACAACTTGTGTGTGCAAAACTTTCAAAATTATAATATTTCCTTGATCTAGTTGATCCTACAGGTTAGAAAAAACATAAATAATAAGAAATATGGATTAATTGGGATCAAGAGCCTGTCCCACCATGGTCGCTAAAATGTAGTATGATTTTTGAGCTCTATATGAATTTAAAAAACTAATTCAACCCAAAACTCAAACTACCTATTAGGAAAGATTTTAGAAACAAATTAGAATGATATAAAACTTACCAAATTCCTTGTTTTATCTCTCCTCCTTTCAAGATGTTCAAATGGATGATTGATTGCATATTAGACTTAGATTTTTGGCATTATGATGGCATGAAGTTGGATGTTGGATGCTTAGATCAAATGATGTGTGGACATGGATTTGATATGTATTCCTAAGATGAGAATGATAGATTGCTAAATGGATATGAAGGATTCATGAATTTTCTAGCTTCAAGGATTATTGGACATATATTTAACATGAAGAGTCGAGTTGGCCTTCCATGGAGGGGTCTTGGTTAAATAGATTGTGGAGGGAAGATCATGGGTTGATATTTGAAATTAGATGAGGAGAACCATGGTTGTAGTTTATCCAAGGAATTAAAAATTACTTGGAAGCCTCTAGACTTAGAGGCTTCTAGAAAGGGAGGCTAAGTTAAAGTGGATCATAGAATCCTCTTAGGGATAATTTGGATTAGAGGGAGGTTATATAGGGATTAGGTAAGGATTAGGGACTAGGGTTGTAGGAAAGCTTAGGGATAGGCTATTGAAGGTGGTTAGGTGGGGTCATGGGATTTTAAAATTCCCAAATAATAGGTAAGTGAAATTATATGAGGGTAATAGGGATTAAGAAGAATTAATGAAGGAATGAGATGGATAAGGTTAATAGATTAAGGAGAATAAAGGAGGAGGATATTAAATAAATAGACTAGGAAGGGAGATAATTAGTGGGATGAATTAGATTAAATGAGATGAGAAGAATTAGTGTCAACTAATAGAAATATTAATAAGATTAATGGAGACAAGTAATTTTAGGTGCATACAACTACCAAGCTACCTCCATACATTTCACAGTGGCTTCCTCATTATCTATTACCCATGGATCATACTATTCTTCTTATAGATGAGATTACTAATTTTCCCCCTCCATGCATTATTTAGGAGCCTTATTTACCTGAAGATGACTTCACTTTCAATGATTTTGGAATGGCCAAATTATTTCAAGATTATCTCATCATGTTTCCTCATACATTGAATAATATAGGGATTTCACCTTCTAAAACTCCCCCTAACTCTCAAGCATGTAAAATTTCTCTAACATATGATGATAATTACATAATGGCCCATCCTAAATCTTAGGACTTAGATGTCCAACATTATTAGAAATTTCAGCTCAAATTCATGCTTTTAATTGGGATGTCCATACTATTTCAATGAATCATGACTTAGATCCTAAAGGTTATGTGCCTCCTGCCAATTCTCCTCTTATTGATATTCCTTAGATGGAAGAGAAAATTATATCTTCCAAAGCTTTAGAGATTATTATTTCTCCTTTACCACCTATTGATACAATCATTGCATCTAATCCTTCCCCCTTCACTAAAACCATTGACACTCCAATCCTTCCTGATCCATCTACTTCTGCTACTCCCATGATTACACTAGATGCCAAGGCAACCAATGTCCATCAGATACATTCTAAGTATGATCGTCATGGTAATAAAAGTTTAGATCTCAAAATAGATGTTGAGTATTATGGTCCTCTTCCTACCTTGCCTAGTGACAAAGCTATTCTTGAAATACTTCATGATAGAGAACCTCAACTTCCTTGACAACATCATAAACTTGGGAATTTTAAAACCAAAACCCTTGTTTCAATAATTTTTTTGTTAGCATTGATCCCAAAGCTAATCCAATTTTTTTCTTACCTAATACACCATACCATTTCCAAGATGGCAATGTAATGCTTATTGAAGAAACCACTTGCATTGAATATGGTACTCCATCTTGTCCTCAATCAATTACAATTTCTTACAAACTCTCACCTACCAAAAATGATAATTTTATCTTATTCTTTGTTAATTATCTTGAGGTTTTCACCTGGTCTTATGAAGACATGCTTGGTATTAACCCTAGTATTGTGGTGCATAATATCATTACTTATCCTAATGTTAAGCCTATACATATAAAGCAATGGAAATTTTCACCTGAGGTTTCTACCTTATGTCACAAGGAAACCATCAAATTACTAAATGCTAAATTTATCAAACTAGTGGACTATTTTGAATGGGTTTCTAACATTATTCCCATTTGAAAAAAGTTCACTATGGTCATTCACATTTGTATTGATTTATGTAATCTTATTCTCACTTGTCCTAAGGATAAATTTCATTTACCTTTGATAGATGTCATTATTGATTCCAAAGCTGGTTACAAAATTTTATCTCTTATGGTAGGATTTTTGAGCTACAATCAGATTCACATTGCTCTCAAGGATAACATAAGACCAATTTCACCATATAATGGGGAACCTATTGCTATGTTAAAATGCCCTTCGGCCTCAAAAATGTTAGAGCCACTTACCAATGAGAAAAGACTCACATCTTTCATGATCTTATCCACAATTTTTTTGAAACTTATGTGGATGAACTCATTGCTAAATCCAAAAGTCATAAGACTCATCTATCTAATCTTGCTATTATCTTTGACCATTTTCTTAAATACTAGGTTAGACTCAATTCTTACAAATGTGTATTTGGTGTCACATCTAGAAATTGTTAGAATTCCTAGTCTCTCTCCATGGCGTCGATGTTGACCCCGCTAAGATTAGTTCTATCACAACATGCCCATTCTTTATTCTATTCTTAACATTTGTACTCAGGTAAACTTGGGGAAATTAGATGATTTATCCCTGAAATGGCTTATCGCATCCATTCTATCAATTCTCTTCTCAAGAAAGGCACTACTTTAGAATGGATAAACCCTTGTAAAAAAGCCTTTGATAACATGAAAGAGTCATTACTTCACCCACCTATACTTCATCCTCCTAATGATATACCCTTGATTCTATATACTTATTCCACAACCATATCATTTGGGGAAATGCTTTCCCAACAAGATGATATTGAAAGAGAGTATGCTATCTACTACATTAGCTAAAGCCTCATTGATTATGAAACACATTATACCAAAATTGAAAGTGATTGCCTCACTATCTATTTTATAGCTAAAAATCTTCACCATTACATGCTTTACCAGACTACCTATGTAATCATTCATTCTGAACCCCTTGTAGACACCATAAATACACACACTACGATTCCAAATGTCATAATTCCCTTAGGACCCCCTTGAGACCATTTAACCTTATGACCCCTAGTTGAACCTAACCTGCAATTAGTTTAACTAAATTGGCTTAACCTAGCCTTTACCCACTTTTTTATTTACCCTTGACCATCGATAGTTAGGTTGACTATCAATAGTCACCTTGATCATCAACAGTCAAGGTCCACCTCCTTAACAACTAATATGTAAGTCATCTACCTTAATTTTTTAAAAATAACTTGTCCTCATCCATGTGTGAGCCACTATATGAGTAAGTTATCATTAGGAAGTCTAGTTCACATGTTGTTGCAACTCTCTTACCTTGCCTATAAGAATAGAGGAGCAAAGAGGTGAAATCTATCTATAATTATTATCAAGAGATTGTGCATCCAGAATTCTCTTTTTTTGTAGGTCAATCATCAAAAACAATTTAGCAAACTAGCTACTACATCATAGATCCATGTTGCTACTGTAGCTCTACCAAAGTGCCAAGTACCATTAATCTGTTATAATCAAGCTAGATTCCACCAATAGGTTAACTACCTCAACCATCCACCCAATCAACTTTTAGATAAGTACTTGATTTTTAGTATTCAATTAGTTTATTTGCTTCTTGCATTTAACCTAACACTAACCCAATTCTTAGAATCCCACTTTGAGATCCTATCAATCAAACATTCACCAACCTATATCTAAACACAATAACTATCGATAGTTGTCTCAACCATTGATGGTATGTCCAACTGTCGATGGTTAGCTTAACTATTGATGGTTAGCTTAACTATTGATGGTCAGCCCAACCTTCGACAATCACTATGGAAAAAAAATCTAGCAAGCTATTTTCACCTACCTAACCTTAACCAAAATTAATTTTCTATGTTCCTCTCCATTCATAGCCTCCTTTCTAATTTTTTGAAGTAGACCCCAACCCTCTAGTACTAGTATTGATTAGTTTATCACTGATTTAACCATTTCTAGTCTATTTTTTTAGTAAGCATTCTTGTGTTCAATTTTGGTACATTCTTGATTATTGATGCAAGTACCTTTTATTCTATTTTATAAACTTAATTTTTCAAAACATGTGGATTTATATCCCCTAAGGAAGCTCTCGCTTTTAGGATCTAGCTATCGCTAGGTAGTCTACCCAACTATCTGTCTTACAAATAAGTTTTCTTTAATGGTTTCTTATCTACTAGTCATCCTCTCAAGCCAAAGAGGATCTCTTCATAGTCTTTTGATTCCACGCGTGCACTATCAATCAAGTTTTTCAACCATACCCTACTTAATTTTTTCTTCTTTTTTATTTCCAATAATAAGCAAGAAATTCATTGAAACATTTTGGCATGCCCGATGGGACCCTTGTGTCCTTACTTGGGTTCTTGTTTGCTTGCATTCTCTCTCTATTCTATTCTCATTAATGAAATCAAAAGTTTCTTTTCGGCTTAAAATTAAGTGCATACATTGACTACTTGAAAGTTTAGTTCACATAGATTAACTTAAAAGTAAAGTAATTTATCATAGCTTCACTCTTTATTTCACACACTTAACCAAACCACCTTCATCAATTAAACATAAAACAAGTTTGAGATGAGGCCTGACTAGGATTTCATCACCTAGTGGTAGCCTTACCCTTTCTCAGTGATCCTACTTAGAGGTCATTACCAAGGGGGAAACCAACTCAACTCTCTAAATATCAATATATATTGGCTAAGCACCTGACACTCTTATTGCTATGGTGTGTGAAGTGAGGGGATAAGACCTAATACCAAGCCACATATTAATTCTAATATATTTTTTTCTGAGTGCCTAAACACAACCTAAAACCAACCTTAGATTCCCTCTCTAGTACCCATTATGCAAACCAATTTTAGTCACATAACTCCTTATGGCATAAGAAAAAAGTGATATTAATAAATTTTTTAGGTCTTAACATATGTTTTATAGTGTGATTTGATTTATTTGATCATTTTATTGTCTTTCCTATGTTTGAGTAGTAAGTCTATTTGTGTTTTCTATCTCCCCTATCTCGTATGGTTCTCACTCACTAGTAGTGAAGAGACCTTTCATATTAAAACTCATCACCAAGTTGACCTACCTCTTCTACCTCTTCATCCATGGACTATGTTTATGAACTATTAGAATCTCCTCACCCCTCAGGAAGTCCTACTTTCCCTCAAGAGGTTCCTCAAAGAGATGAAAATTTTACCACTTTACTAGATAAAAATCCCATAGCTTTGAAACATTATCTTATAATCATGTTTTATTGTATCTCAACTTCAACCCCACCCATATATCCACCTTATGGCATTCCTCTCCACGTCATGGGGAGTACCTCCATTACCATGGTCACAACTCAACCGTTAACCAGCCAAACCCTATCGTCAACTAACAAACCCTTTAAGACTACCATAGAGAACTGACCAACCCAAACTACCACTACCCTGATACCTTTTACTCCTAATAACCACTCCACTATAGGAGTGCCTACCTCTAACACTACCAAACTCTCTTTAGCTACCTCCAATCCATTAACCACTACTCTAATTTAAATCCGTGTGGTGTCTATACCCTCTACCTTGCCACCGATTAGTACAAGGGTCACCACCCTTCCATTAGTCACCAACCCAACTACCATTCCTATCTAATAAGCACCCCTTAGACCAACATTTAGATACATTCCTAATCTATAAGGGTATATAACCACTACCTAACCACCCACATCTACCTATCCTTATGTATCTTCTACCCAACCATTGACATCCACCTACCAATATGTGGTAGCCTCCCAACCTTCTACCCACTATCAATATATCTCCCAACCATCATAGCAGTATGCATCTCATAAAATTCTAGGTTCTCAACCCCAAGTGGACCTAATGAAGATGTTTATGGACAAGATGACCACCTTGGATTCATCCATTTTGGGTGCTCATAACATCTTGTCATATGACCAAATTTGTAATGAGCCCATCCATCTATCCATACCTATCAGGCCATATCCTCACCAATGGGAAATTTCCAAGTTTTTAAAATTTCAAAGTAAGGAAGATCCCTAACAACACCTTAGGGAATTTAGACATAATTCTTATCTCATCACTTATGATGATTCCCTCATTCTTTGTACCTTCCCCATGTCCCTAGCCAGTCTGACATTGGATTGGTATAGTGCCATACCCAAGCATTCCCTTTTATCCTTCACCCAACTATCTTAAATCTTATTAGACCATTTTTTGATCAATATCTCCAAGAAACTTTCTATAATTGACCTCTAATATATCTAACAGTTTGAAGATGAATCCATTTCTAATTTTGTGTCTCATTGAAGGAGACTAATTAACCAAATCTCCTTCTCCTTACCTCAACCCAAACTCATAAAGCTCTTTGCTCAAGCATGTGCCAAGCATATCTCCTCTATACTACATGTCAAAATATTCCAAACCTTTGATGAAGCCTTTACCATGGCATATAAGTTAGAGAACTGAGCCTTTGATGAGGGTAAGCTAAATCTCCAAAATAAGAACTCCACCTATAAAACTAATGAGGCCTTTTCCTCCAACTCAAGCAACCAGTCCAATACCAATGCCAAGAAAAAGGGAAATACAAATGTGGTTGTCCTTTAGGCTGCTCTTCCACCTTCCATAAACCAACCAAATTCCTCTAGTTCCTCAAAGTAAAATACAAAGAACCAAAAATAGAACTAGAAGTAGTTCACTCCACTTGGAGAATCCTATGCTTCCATCTTGGAGAAGTTATTAAAAGCCAAAATCATTAAACTTCCTTCTATCAAACCTTATTATTAGTTTTATGCCTCTTGTATTTCACTTAGTTGGTTCAATGAGAATGATCTGTGTGCCTTTCATTGAGTAATAGGACATGATGTCAATAGGTGCAACACCTTCAAAAGCCTTGTCCAATCCATCATTGACAAGGGGGAGCTTACATTAGATAACCCCAATGCACCATCGATCCAAGCCCTTGATATATTTAGGAAACCCTTCCAAAACCATACTCCTACCAATAATAAGAGTAACAACATTGAGTGTTCTCATTATGCTCATACTATTAACATGGTTCTTAACACACTTGCTACTAAATAACCCACTGACCAACCTATTTGTCCCTCACCCTCTCTACTTATTGAGGTAGTGGACTTACATTATCCCATTTTGGAAACTAAAACCATGGAAATAACATCTTCTCCCCCTTCACTTATTTAGGTAGTGGAGTTTGTAACCACTCTTCTAGTTGATATACCAGAACACCCAACCATCACCACCCTATATTTACCTTCAACTACCGAGCAACCTACTCCCCCTTCAAAAATGATTCCCAAGGAGGAAACCCCCATGTATAATCCCCCCATGTGGGAGACACATATATCAAACTTACATCCTTTGATTGAGGAAGAGGATGAATTTACCATCCTTGTGTCTCCACTTAGGGACTTATCTTTTAAGTCCATTATTCAGGGAATCAAACCAACCTATAAACAATTCTCTAGGCTAGTGAAAAAATTGGAATTTATTTCTAACCCTAAAATGTATTGGGCCACATTTTGGTAGAAATTAGGGATACCTTATATCACTAAGCAAAAACCTCACGCCATACCTTTAGCAGACCAACCCACCACTTCCTCTATTTAAACTCCTACCCTATCAACCAAACTAATAACAAATTTTACCAATCTGATAATCCCTCAACCATGTAAAAAACCTAAAACCCAAGTGGTTAAATATCCCTCTAAAAAAAAATTAACCAAACCAATCAAGAACCTTGGCACCTTCCCCACACCAAAACTTAGTCACCCCCTTAGTGAAGGTGGAGTTTGCCTCACTAGAACTAGTAACCAAACACTAGACCAAAATAACCAAAGAGGTAAATCCACACAAAGGTTGGAGGGCCAAAATTTTTCCTCCCTCAAACTTTCCCTTAATTTTGGGGGCTCATCCCTCTACCTTGAGTAGGAATATAATTACTTCTACCAAAACCCTAACACCTCTTTTGGTTACACATTTGCAGTTGCTCTTTGATGCACCTATTTTCACTACACCAATAATACCTAAGCTACCTACCTTTTGATATTCCACCTCTATCTCATTAAACTCCTTGCCTAAACTGAGGTCATCAACTAAGTGCACCACCCTACCTAAAACACCTACCACCAAACCTATCTCCAAATAACCTCCTACTTCAACCATCAAAGCAAAGACCACCACACCCATACCACCTTTATCCGAGTCCTACTCAACTATTCTCTATAGGTTATTGTAGTCTTCTTGTTTAGCATTATCTCCTATCAGACCCTTTGACCCTCTTACTTCTAAACCCAAGTGGTACAATGACCACCATGTGTGTTCTTATCATAGGACACTCGATCATGATATGAAAAACTACAAGGCTCTCTAAATCATTATCCACTATCTCTATGATGAGGATGATCTATTAAAAAATGAAACTCCTATGGGTCCCATAACAATCCAACTAATAACCATACCTACCCAACACTTTCCTACTCTTCCACTCTCATCTAATACTGCAAATGAGTTTGACCACTCTCTTACTTTAACCTCTCCTTCTATTCATATTATTAACATGGTCATGAGATCATAGTAGAAGGATACAAAGAAGGATAAGGTGTTACTTATATAGACATATCCATATTTAACCTCCCAACCAACCCATACCCAATTGTCTCCATCTTTTACCAAACTTAAGGTGTATATTTTAGGTGCCTCCTAATCTAACCCCTTAAAATCCATTGGGAGAGTTATCATCAAGCAACTTCACTAGACCCCAATGAAGATGAGCTTATATGAGTTGATCTCTACCTCTCCTCATCACCACCAAGTAATAATAAAGGCTTTACAATCCATTAAGGTCTAACCCAAAGACCCTCAACCTCTAGCCACCTTTGTTGGTGCCCTTCAAATTTCCAACCTTATTACCTTAAAATATTTGGAAATACCTTCCATCCACCTTGAGGACCTAGATCCCCCTCTCTTTATTACCACCTACATCAAACAAATCCATGTTAAATGAGTGATGATTGATGGGGGAGATAACATTAACATCATCTCTTCTCATGCCTATAACCAACTCAACCTTATAGACAATGTCATATCCAAAACCTTGGTCATCCTTCGATCATTCAATGATACCATGACCACTACCTTGGGAACTATCATCCTTCATATCCATTTAGGACCCCACATGCTCCTTAAACTTTTATATGTAGTGGAAGGTGAATTCTAATACAACATGTTATTTGGACAACCCTAGAACCACTTCATGGGTTGCATCCCCTCCACCCTTCATCATTGCATTAAGTTTGAGAATAAAGGCTAGGTCATCTCCATCCAAGTTGACCCAAGTCCTTTCTTGACATGTAAAATGACCTATCACCCTAATGATGTCCTCATACCTCCATCTAACATACCCTCAGTAGATAAAACCCAACTTTTAACCACTAAAGTAGATATCATATCCCCTTCCATCAATGAGGCATCAATTAGTTCCTCTATCCCTTCAAACTAGATCCCCACCATGGATGCTTTGGAATCAACCTTCCATCATATTTCACTAGGGAAGTATCACCTTTTATCCCTTTATGTTTTCCCTACTCCTCAAGAATATGGGCAACTCACTAATTAGCTAGGATATGACCCCAAAATTAGAACTATAATTCCCTTTAGACCTCCCCATCTTTAGACCCATTTTGTTTATGGGGGAGTTGAAAAACCCCTTAACACTTATACCAACTCTCTTTCACTTAGGCCATTTACCACTTGTTTCTCCTACTTAGATAAACTGAACTTCACCAAGACAAACCTCTATCGGTGTGCTTGGAAAGGCTTTGGTCTTGGGTGATATGAGCATGGACCACATGAAATAATCACCACTAAAACTAATAAGTTACACAAGAAGCATAGACTTGGTTTCATCCTAACCAACAAGAAACAACCCAAACCACTGACCACTACCATTGTTCAGGAAGATACCCCTTCCTCACTAATCTCTCCCTTGCCTGTGTGTGAAGATGATGACATCATCTCACCTAACTTTTTTTATCAACATGATTAGCCTAGGAAAATTGACTTATCAAAAGGAGGGGGTGACCATAATCATCCTTTTTACCCATCTTAAGATGATAAGAGAAAAATATCCTACCATTAACACTATCTAGTGTCAGAATGATGATTCCATTCTCACCTACCTTGGTACCCCAATTTCTTCAATCCATAAATCCCTTCCTCTTGAGACCTTGACCATGTTGAATAAATACACTATGGATATCAACTTGGGCATTCTATACTACCCCTACATTTTCAAACTTGGCCAATCATTGATGTTGAGGAGCTTTGAGACTTCCCCTCTTTCCTCCAAAACTGTAGCATAGCCTTTGCTTGGTCTTATAGCGACATGCCCAAGATTGACCTTAATTTTGCTACCCATAACATAGTCACCCACCATGATGCCAAACCTATCAAGTAAAATCTCTAATGCATGCACCCATGAATAGCCCTTCTTATCAAAGAAGACCTTTAACATATTCTATCTATCAATTTTATTCAACCCATTGATTACCCCTAATGGGTCTCAAATGCCATACCTATCACCAAAGACATAAGGGGACTATACATTTGTGTGGAATTTTGTTACCTTAACCTCACCTACCCTAAATATGAATTTAATCTACCCAATATCAACCAACTTATTGATCTTATATTTGGCCATGAGATGTTATCTCTCATGAATGGATTCTTGAGATACAATCAGATCTTAATTGCTACTAAAGATCAACACAAAACTGCCTTTACACCCCTCAAGGAACCTTCTACAATAAGATCATACCTTTGAACTAGATAATGCTAGTGTAACCTACCAATGTGCCATGACCTATATCTTCCATGACCTTATCCATAAGATTATTGAGGACTATGTGGATGGCCTTCTTAGAAAATCCAAACTCTGAAAAGATCACTTAGCCATTCTTAAGATCATCTTTGAATGCCTCATCCATTACCATGTTTGTCTTAATCCCAAGAAATGCATTTTGGGGGTCTTATTGGGAAATCTTATTGGCTTTATCATTTCCCTTTGAAGAATCAAATTCAATCCTACCAAAATCAAATAAATCCTAGACATGCTTCCTCTAACCAACCTTAAGAAACTCTATAGCTTACAAGGAAATATCTAATCCATTCATTGCCTCATATCCCAAATTTTAGATCGATGCCAACCCTTCCACCACCTTATAAAGAAGGATGTGTCTTTCAAGTGGATTAATGACTATCAAAAGGCCTTTGATTCACTTAAAGAGTACCTTTTATCTTTACTTGTCCTTACACCTCCAAGGATGACCAACCATTTTACCTTTATATCTCTACCATTGATAATTCCCTAGGGGTAATGTTGGCTCATCTAAATGAGCAACTTAGAGAGATAGTTATATATTGCATTAGTTACATGCTTTTAGAGTATGAGACTTAGTACACCTATACTGAGAGGATTTTCTTAGTTTTAGTCATCATGGCCACCAAACTTTATCACTACCTTCTCAACCACAAAACCTATGTCATAAAAAATATCGACCCCCTCAAGTACATGCATTCCAAGCCATACTAAAACCAATGTATGGCCAAGTGGATCATGCTCTTAGCAGAGTTTGATCTTGAGTTCTTTCAATAAAAGTTGATTAAAGGGAAAATAATTGTCAACCAATTAGCTGAAGCATCATTAGTAGACAATCAAATTCATCCTCTTGAGTTCCCTAATGAGTCCATTGTGATCCTCTCTCAATTAGATTTCACCTATCAAGTCACTATGTTCTTTGATGGATCAAAATGTCAACATGGTAGGGGAGCTAGTATCATCCTTTCCCCTTTAATGATGAACCTCTACCTTTGTCCTTCAAGCTTGATTTTGAATGCAGTAATAATATGGCTAAGTATGAAGCCCTAGTGATAGGCCTTCAAACTGACTTAGCCCTAGGAGTCAAAATAATTAATATCTTTGGTGATTCCTAACTTGTGGTCAATCAAATCAATGGCTCTTACTAGTGTAAGAATGATGTTTTGCAATAGTACAAGTAACTAGTTGATGAACTCTTATCATCATTTGAACACTACCACATCTAATCAACCCCATGATCTACTAATAAGTTCATTGACACCATGGTTTCCCTTGCCTCTTAGATACCATCCACACCCTTGAATTTTGAGCTATTTATTTTTATCTATGGACTTACCCAACTTCTTATGCCAAATTAGATTTGCCCACCATTTTTCATGTCGAGGAGACCCAACCTGACCTTTAGTATTAGTAGACCTTCAACTATCTTAACCTCAGCATATTTCCTTTTGACCTCTCTAGGAATGTTCAAAGAGCATTTATTTAGATTACCTCTCACTATACCATTATAAGAGGAATAATTTGTAAACATGGCTTTGATGGCCTCCTCTTCTGTTACCTACATAGTCAAGAAGCCTCTCACACTATCAAAAAAATACATGATGGTATCTATGGAGGACACTTTAGTGGTCTCACCATGGCTAAGCGTATCCTTTTCCTTAGCTATTAATGGCCTAACCTTAACCAATACTGATATGATTATGTGAAAAAGTGTGTTAAATGTCAATAACACACCAATTTGCATCATGCACCTAGTCATATTCTTCGTGTTTCTACCAATTTTTGGCCCTTTTCACAATGGCGTCTAGACCTCATTGGTGAAATAAATGCTCATTCCTTGTAGTGACACCACTCTATTATTTACATGACCAAATATTTTACCAAATGGGTAGAGGCTATTTCTCTAGTCTCCACCAAAGCAAAAAAAATCATCGACTTTATCAACCATCATATAATCGACTGCTTTAATGTTCCTCATAAGATTATCACCAACAATGGTAAATGTTTTAAAAACAAGCAAGTCTAGGGTCTATGTGATGCATTCAACATTAAATTAAATTTCTCCTCACCTTATCTCCCTTAAGCAAATGGATAAGTGGAAGCCTCTAATAAAACTCTTAATAAAATGTTAACTAAAATGGTCAATGCATCTAGTCAAGATTGGCATTTACACATCTCCTTCACCTTATGGGCATATCATACTAACATTAGAACCCCTATGGGTGCCACCCCTTTCTCCCTAGTGTTTGGAGTGGAGTTCATCTTGCCTCTCGAGGTCCAAATACCATCTCTTTGCATATCTTTGTAGGATCTCATTTTTTAGAGTGATTATCATCAACATCATTTAGCCTAGCTAGAGCTACTCAACAAGCATCATTTAACATACCTCACCCATATTCATGTCTATCAAGAGCACATTAATCATGCCTATAATAAACACCTTAAAGTGTAAGACTTTAATATCAGAGATCTCTTAAAGGAAAATCAACATGTCACCAATATGGAGAAATGTAAGTGGGGAAAGTTTGTTTTTAATTGGCTTAGACCTTATGTCATAACCCACAAGTATGGATCAGAAGCTTATCGATTGTCTTCTCTCAAAGGCCACCCAGAGCCTATGCCCCTCAATGCTTCACATCTATGCTTGTTCTTATGTTAACAAGGATCAAGTCCACCTTTTTCATAACTTAAGCTTATCCTTTACTATCCACCCACATTCCATCTCCCTATTTTAGGGGCAACTGATTAAAGATAAATCATGTGATTATTCATCATAGTCATAGCTAAATCTTGAACAATGGGTACCTCAGCTCTACCCATGGCATGGTTTCATGGTACCTTCCACCCCTTTTCAGGATGGATCCTCATGATCATTATCACTTAAATCTCTTTTAAACCTAATCAAACTTCTTATACTCTTAGTTTTGCCTCCATAAAGGTGAATCACTAAGTCGGCCTAAGCAAGTCTATGTCAATCAAAGACAAAGAAATCAAAGTAAACCATCCCTATCATTAACAAATATGGGTCATTCCTAACATCCACAGATTGCTCCCTTGAAGGATAGTTGTTGAAGATTTATTTGAAATTACCAAATATAAGGTAGACTACTCCCTTGAAGGATAGCTATAAAAAGCATTAAACAAAGTACATAAACTTAGACCACTCTATTGAAGGATGGTTGAGTAAATCATTTGTCAAAAGTAGAGTAATTTTTTGGAAGCTTCTCACATCGATCAACTTCCCATATACAATAATAAATCAAAAGACCCATTTTCATAATTAAAAAAAAAGTAAAATAATATTGAAAGTTGTAATCAACTATCAAGTAGCGTAATAAGGTGGAATCCAGAATTGGCTTTCACAAGTGGACTGACCATATTTATTAGTCTACACTTTACATGGCATAAACTTGTTTATATTGACCCTTCAAAAACATATAAAAGAGGCATGCTAGTATCACAAGAAGGTTCCATTTTCACCCATATCCCCTTTACACTATATGTAAGGGATTATTGATCTTACTTAACAATATGTGGTTAATACACCTTTTAACCAAGTAACAAATTCTAACGTGAAGCATTTTAAGTGCTTATGTTCATTAAGATAATCTAAATTCAATTTTATTTTAGTACTTGTCAACGAAGAAGCATCATGCTCTCTTCTTATCCTATCATGACTAGTTGATATTTTCATTATGGTATTTGTCTCTTGATTATATTCTTTGTTCTCCCATATAGTGTGGTTAATTAAACTACCTCGTGTTTTATCATAAAAATTAAAAAAAAGCATAACCATAATCATAATCATAACCATACCAAGCATGATAATCACATCCATAAGAAATTAAAATAATCAATCATTTTCCACCACATGTCAAAATCTAAATAATGAAGCATATATTCATTAAACATTAGCATGTCATAAGCAAACAAGAAACATAACCATATATCAAAACCATCTCATGCCTATCTAATCACATATCAATGTCTACACAACCATAGCATAAGCATAATCCATAAGTAATGTAAACATCACATCATAAGCAATAAACACCAAATGAAAATCATACACCATGTGCATGAGCAATAAACAAAGATCACATATATATAACTCGTGAGTCCAATAACATCATGTCATCAATATAAATAATACATGTGATAATGTATGTCCTCTCTCTCAATGCATGCACATCTCATTATATTGGCACATAGGCCATTATCAAAATCATATACATCTATATCTATATGTCATAACATATCACATCATACCCATGAGGCACCACTACCATTGGCTCCACCTACACTGCCATTACCATCTAGTTCCTATCCTCTTAGGATGCCTATCTATCCCCACATCGAAGTATCCCATTGACCTAGAGTCACCATAGCTTCCCCACCTACTAAGCTAGTCCTATACTCACCCTATCAAGGTTGCTCAAGATACTATATCAGAATAATAGCCTCATAGTACCTCAACTCCTCCACTATGGCCAAGTACTGTGCCATAGGGATCATACCTAGTGGCCCTCCTACTGGTACCATCATTACTCCTACCCTCTATCTCAAGGTGTCCCTCTCTTGGGTCACCAAGACAAGTGAGGTCTTGGCTTGATCTCTCTCACCTATCATGGTGGTAACCTATCCCTATAATGTCACAATTTAGCCCTATAATGTGGCCACCTATCCTTATAACCCTACAATTTATTCCTGTGTAATATTTAATACTAACCCTACCTACCCATTAGGGCCACCTCCCTATACCTATACCTTTAGACCCTCACCAACTAGATCTACATCCATAGCCTATTGGCCCCCATCATCCCACCCAAAATCAACCATTTCATAAAGCACCTAGTACCATGTTGCATAGCTATGAAAAAAACTAGCATCATCAATCTTTGCTCTGATAGGTAGCTCCTCAAGATCTAGAACCACCTCTTTTGGATATGAATCAAGTAACAAAAACTTAACATCTTCCCTCTTATACCTTAGGAATGAATATAGAATCCACTTCACTAAGATGAACTGCCTCCAAACTCTGTCAAATGGGATAAGCTCAGTCTCACCCTCTCTCCTCTCGTAGATCCATCTCTAGCTCTATAATGATAATGTATGATAGCTATAGAGGGCCTACATAGGAAAGCCAACATATGGTCTCTAGACCACATCCCACACAACCAATCCATCTAATGCATCCTTGAACCAATCAATATTTCTTGTACCTCCTCCATCTCCTATTAGTGTATAGTCTCCTCTCCATCGCATAAATCCCACTCTAAAATCCATTTGGGCATAACCCTCCCATGGTAGCCATAATGGTCTCAAAAACTTGATGTGTTCATATGATAAATAGTGGAACATAAACCCCATGCTGATCTTATATAGTCTATGAGCTTAGAATCCATAGAGTTCCTTGTAGATATAAACTAGCAAAATTGGTGCCCACCTAAATCAACCTATTCCAATGCCAACCTGTAACCATTATCTCTACAACATCACCTCTAACACTTAAAAAATGACCCTCACCCAATTTTTTTTTAACACCTACCCTAATATGTCAAACCAACACCTAACTCTTTTATCCAAGAGCAAAACATTTACCCTAACCCACTAAAATTTCAACACATAACCCTAAACCATAAATCTTTTTAAATAGATCACTCTTACCTGACAATTACCCTATACCAACCAAACACTAAAATTTTAAAATGCTAAGAACATTTTAAAAACCCACCCATTTTCCTTTCTTATTTTTAGCACTTAATCATTTTCATGACTACTGACAGTCAAGTGACCATTCAACTTTGGTAGTCGACCATCGATGGTCAAGTTTGGCCATCAATGGTCAGGTTAGACTACTGATGGTCACTATGTATGACTGTTAGAAGTAATCAACCTAGCTTACGTACCTATAAACCATCAAAATAACATAAATTTAAAAACTAAACTATCTAATTATATCCTACACCCTACCCCCAACCTGAATGCCCTTTCAATTTTAGATTTCATTGGATAACTTTTCCAAACATAGGCAAAACCTAAATCTAGGTAAAAAACCTACCAAAAAAACTACATACTACCCAAATTAAATTTCAAATCAGCCAAATCCACTAATATATTAATTTAAAACACCACCTACCTCATTCCTTGACCTATGTCAAGGATGGAGCCCACATCTCACTACTCAGCCATGTCCTCATCCACCCTACATCCTCGGTCCTAGTAGATCACCCACATTTTAGTTTATTTATTTATTTTTATTTTTTAGGCACCCACACCTAAGTGCCAATTTTTTGGAGATTACCTTCTCTCACAAACACAAACCCACCTATGGAGATTAACCTTCTCCCACCAAACCTCATCCCTCATCATTAGTCTATTTTGGCCTAAATAGTGCATGTTTTGTGATACTTTTTACCTAATCCTTTGACCATAATGACAACATTTCCATGTTGAACCTTTTTGAACTTACACCACCTCACACTTACCTGAACTACTTGTATCTTCTTGGGAGCACTTCCTACCTTAGATACACATGAAACTTGACCTATTTGTGTTTTTCATAGGAGCACTTCTTACCTTAGATACCCATGGAAACACTAACCTTGTCTACGAGACTAATAGGTGTACCCAGCTACCATGCCTAATTGTGGTCACATGGTACACTAGTCAATTATCCCTTAACACCAACCTAATTATTATCAACCATGGTAACCTCATATTTGTGTGATTTTGGCTATTACACCTTTTGTTTCTCTTTGCATGCCTATTTGTGCCTTAGTGCCCAACCTATCACCCACCTTCATGTTGATCACCTTCATCATCAACCATGTTAAACCTACACCTAATTTTTCTTTACATCATCACCTCCTAGTTTGAGGGGGATTACATCCTCCCATACTTGAGGCAATCAAACCTCTGACCTACATTAGTTTTTTTTTGCAACTAGTTGATCCCAAGCCATACAACAAAAAGGGCTAAAATATAGACACCAAAAATTTGCACACCATGATTTTGAATGTCATAATTCCCCATGATTACCTTAGGACCCCCTTGGGACCATTTAACCTTATGACCCCTAGCTAAACCTAACATGTAGTCAATTTAACTCAACTGGTTTAACCTAGCCTTTACCCACTTTTTCTCCTTTACCTTTAACTGCCAATGGTTAGGTTGACTACTGATGGTCACCCTAACCATCGATGATCAAGGTCCACCTCCTTAACAACTGACATACAAGTCATCTACCTTGATTTTCTAAAAATAACTTGTCTTGATCCACATGCAATATATTACATGAGAGATTTATAATTAGGAAGCCTAGTTGACAAGCTATTGCAACTCTCTTTCCTTGCCTATAAGAAGAGAGGAGTAAAGAGGTGAAATCTAGTTGTAATTATTATCAAGAGCTTGTGCATTTAGAATTCTTTTTTTTAAAAGTCAATCATTATTAGTAATCCAATGAACCAACTACTATGCCAGAGAGCCATCTTTCTACCATAGCTTTGCCAAAACACCAAGTACCATTACTCTATTAGAATCATGTTAGATTCCACCAACAGGTCAACTACCTCAACCATCCATCTAATCAACTTTTGGTAAGATACGTACTTGAATTTTAGTATTCAATTACTTTATTTTCTTTTTACATTCAACCTAACACCAACCTAACTCTTAAAACCCCACTTTGAGATTTCATCAATGAGCCATTCACCAACCCAAATCTACACATAGTAACCACCGATGGTCACTTTGACCATTGATGATAAGCTCAACTATCAATGGTCATTATGGAAAAAAAATCCAGCAAGCTATTTTCACCTACCTACCCCCAACCAAACTTGATTTTATATGTTCTTACCTATTCATAGACCCTTTTCTAATTTTTTGAAGTAGACCCCAACCCTCTAGCACTAGTATTAATTAGTTTATCACTAATTTAATCATTTCTAGTCTATTTTCTGAGCAAGCATTCTTGTGTTCAATTTCAATACCTTCTTGATTATTGATGCAAGTACCTTTTATTTTTTTTTATAAAATTAATTATTTAAAATATGTGGATTTACAACCTCTAAGGAATTTCTTGCTTCTAGGATTTATCTATTGCTAGGAAGTCTACCTAACTATCTGTCTAACAAATAGGTTTACATTAGTGCTTTTTTATCTACAGGTCATCCTCCCAAGCCAAATAGGAGCTCTTCATAGTCTTTTAATTCCATCTGTGTACTATCAATCAAGTTTTTCAATCATACCCTTCTTAGTTTATTCTTCTTTTCCTTTCCAATAACATGTAAGAAATTCATTAAAACACCCCTGCATCACTTATTATCCAAAGCCTTTATTCCTAGCGATAGAATTGGCAAATAGATGGTCCTCCTTATGGAATTTGATCTCTACATCAGCACTCAAAAATATATCAAAGGGTAATTCATAGCTTATCAACTTGATATATCTCCCGTTCCCGCTACTTCTCCCCTTCAAGATAGTCTTCCCAATGATAATATCCTCTATATTGAAGGACTTAGTCAGGGTATTTCTCTCAAAGATTATTTTCATAATTTTATCACTGATCTTGAAGCAAATAACCTAGATGAATTTTCCATTTCCTTTGATACTAAAACCTAAATTAGTTATCAAAGATCTTCCTAAAATTAACATTAACTTACACAAGGATACTTAGACCCTTCACTTGGATGGTGCTAAATGCATTCAAGGAAATGAGGCAAGTTATATTCTCACAAGTCCTCTTGGTAAGATCATTTCTTTGGATTTTTGCTTCACATTTGATGTCCCCAATAACATGGCTATATATGAAGCTCTAATCTTAGGCATGAGAGTTGCTCTTGACTTAGATATTTAATATTTGTGTGCTTTAGGTGATTCCCATCTTATTTTCTATCAAGTCAATGGTGATTATCAATGCATAAGTGAAAATATCATTACCTATCATCAAATTGCAACCACTCTCACTAAGTATTTCATCTCTTTCACTATTAAACCTATCCCTAGAGATCAAAATTCCATTACTTATTCTCTCACTTCTTGAGCTTCTCTCTTTCATCCACACTAAGTTATTTCCAATCTTACTTTTCTTATCCAAATAAGATAATCTCCATCTTCTACTCAACCACTAGATTCACTTATCTACCACATTGAGGCTATCACCATTCGACAAAGCCCATGGTATAAAGACATTATTCAATTCTTGGAACATCAAACTTGTCCTCTTAACTTAGATTATCATGAAAAAACATGCATTCGTAAACAAGATTTTAAGTATGTATTTCGACATAACTTCCTTTATTATCATAATGTTGAAGGTACCTTGATCCATTGTGTTTTACTAGAAGATGTCCCTCCTTTTATTGAAAAATCACATGGGGGCATTTATGGTGGCCACTATAGTAGACATGCTATAGCCTAAAAATGCCTACATATGGGTTACTTTTGGCCTACTCTTGAAAAGGATGTAATTGAATTCATTAAAAAATGTACTCTTTGACAACTTTATGATGATCTGATTCATTCATCTCTAGCCAAGCTTCAATCTGTTGAATCTCCTTAGCCATTCATCATGTGAGGATTAGATCTCATTGGAAAATTACTTTGCTCCCAATATGGGCATGTTTTTATCATCAACACTACTGAATATTTAACCAAATGGGTTAAAGTCATGCCCCTTGTTAATGTCATAGTAACACCATTTCAAAATTTATTCTTAATCATATCATTTGCTAATTTTGTGTTCCCCATACCATCATTTTAGAAAATGGTGGTAATTTTAAAAACATAGATGTTAAACAACTTTGTGCTAAATTTAAGATCAATCACACATTTTTCACACCTTATCATTTGTAATGCAATGTCCAAGCTGAGTCCACTAGAAAAATTCTTAACAAAATTCTCTAAAAGACAATTCATGAAACCCATACATATTGGCATATTTACCTTTACCCTACTTTTTGGACCTATTAGACTAGCATACATACTGCCATTGGGGCAACATCATTTTCTCTAGTATATGGTTCTAAATTAGTTCTTCCATTAAAAGTTAAACTTCCTTTTCTTTGTATATCTCTTCATGGTATCTTTCTCAATGAATAATTACATACTTATCACTTTTATGCCCTTGATATCCTTGATGAACACCATCTTTTTGTTTTACAACATAATTACCAATACAAGGCTCGTATTGCCACACAACATAAAAAATGTGTTAAAATTTGCACATTTAATGTTGGTGATCTTATCTTTAAATTAGATTACACTCATGAAAAATAAGGTAAATACACACAAAAATGGTGGGGTCCCCATTTAGTCAAAGATATTCTTAATCTAAGTACTTACCACCTTCAAACCAATGAAGGCCATGTTTTTAAAAAACCCACCAATGCACAATTCCTCAAGAAGTAATTTGCCTAAATATTTTCCTTATTTTCATGATTTTTATCTACATCCATCTAACACTTTTTATAGGTTACTTACACAGGTATCTCCCTTTACAATAATTATCTCTTATTATAAACCTTTAGTTTTTCCTTTTTGGTCTTTTTGTTTCCCCTCTCTTTCATGAGTTGAATTTTAAAACCATGGATAGGACCCAATATTACTCATGATGTACCATAGTCTTCTTTATTTTCATATTGTTTTTTCACACTTTTTTCCATCTCTTGGATTTCTCTTTTTGTGAGTTGCATTGTAAGACCATATATAGGAACTGGGCTTCCTCATAAAATACCATCTTTTACTTATCTCATTTATTTTTACAATACTTTGTGGTACCCTCATGGGTTTCTTTTTTATGAGTTGTAGTGTAAGACCATGGATATGACTTGACCTTCCCCATAAAATTATCATTGTGTCATTCCTTTCTTAAAAAAAATGTGTTCTTAATCCTTATTCTTAGCTTTAGCTTTTATTTATTTTGATAGATGGAATTTGCACAAAAATATATGTTAGCATGTTTTCCTCCATTTCACTCATTCTTATGATAAGGAATCACACTTTACTATAATTGTATCCCTTTTTCACCCTTTTTCACATTTTTTGTAATGTGAAGAAATTCAAATTGTTCCATGTGTCATCCCTCTTGATTTCATTTTCTTTCACTCTTCATTAGATAAAATAAGGTCAAAGTCAAGATAGTACTTTTATTTTACCTAGATTTATGAGACTCTTAGACCCCATGCTCTTTGAATTTCTCTCTCTTAGCAACCAAGTCCCAATTATTCAAATGAAAGTCATCTTTATCACCCATGTTTGGTTTTCCAAATCCATATAAAGAAGGAATAAAAAAATCCATCAAGAAAGTTAAAAGCTAAATCATTTGAAACAAAAGGCAATGATAATACAAAAGGCAACATACAAATCATAAAAGTCAAAATCACACCAAAAGATGTGATTACAAGCACATATCTTATCTTTAATCAAAGATAAAACTCCATAGTTAACCTCATAATAGATATGAGATCCATTGGGGTGTGGTAGGCCAATATATTAGAATAGGAGAATTCAACAAAATTTAAGGTGCTACTTACTTTCTCATGGAAGCACCTAATCTTCACAATAGATCGATGGCTCTATAAGGGGTCCTAAGGAATGGGGAACACATTGTGGGAAGGTAGGTCCATTTTAATTTTCATGCATCTATTCTTAATGGGATGATCTACATACTACATTATTTGACCTATGACTTATGTGGCTAAGAGAAGTTCTTCAGAGTCCTTAAGGTCAGAGTCCTTTTGTTTTGACAAACCTAATTTGAGTGTCTTGAATTCGATAAAAAATTGCTCTACCTGAATTTTTACTTCATTCTCTCCTCCAACCATTTCATTTCCCCTCTTGATAGGCAAATTTTGATTCCAAATATATTTTCCCTTCTTCTATAATTCCTTTTTCTTCACTTCTTAAAAACATTCTAACACTACTTTGTTTCAATTTTATCTATCCTTAAAGAGAAACTATATGTTTGAGTAACTATGGATTACTTTATTTATGCCATAAAATTACATTCCTAGGCTTATTTTTATTTCCTTTTACCATTTTTCATTATTTTACTACCCTTATATTATGAACACATGATTTTGTACCCTTTTTCCATTGTTGAGTGAGGTTGGCTTGTTACTTCTCTATCGACAATATTGTTTTCCTTTTTTATGCACCTTTTTTTCCATTGTTGAGTGAGATAAGGATTGTTAATGCTCAGTCATCAATACTATTTTACCATTTTGTTTTTGCTTTTACATTTAATGTTTGATGACCATCTTTTTTGACATGTATCCTTGGTTTGACTTGGTGAGTTTGCCTTTCTTACTTTAGGTTTACTTGTTTGAGTTTTTTGAACTTTAGTAGCCTTGGATTTTCAATTACCCAATTTACTCTTATTTTTGACTTGGTAATTTGATCTAACATAGCACTTGTCACCCTGACTTGCCAAATTTCTAAGTATATCTCATCCTCATAGCACCAATTATTTTGGCTTTCTTGTGTCTGTTTATTTTTGCTCTTTAGTTTTGTATTTTTGGGTTTGTCAAAAGTAGTCTCTACATCCTATATAATCTAAACTAGCAACACAACAACCAATCATATAACAATAAAGGTAAGTCAAGGTTTGCATCACATACACATTTATATCATTTAATTTTTAGTTATTTCCTTTTTAGTCATTTAATTTTAGTTATTTTATGCTTTAAAATACTACAATTTTTTTTAGCATCAACATTATGTGTTCTTATGTTCTTTCTCGAAGCACCATGCCCTATTGTACCTTAGTGGCATGTGATGAGCTTCGAGTGGGGAATATGTATACACATAATATTTTCAAGTTTTATCAAATATCAATGATTTATATGTAGTAGGAACCCATTGAGACTTAATATCTCTAAGTGCACACCCTAAGGAGTGCATTGAGAAAGGGGTGGGTAGACTATTGGTGCTTCATAAAATTTTTATCCCTTATTTCCACATTATTACTAATCCAACCAAATCCTAAAACCATTCCCTAAGATATTAATCCTCCTTTGCACACTCTTCTAGTATTTTCCCACTTTCCATCACTCTTTTCCTCAACTTAAATCCCTTTTGTCAATTAGTTGTGATAGGTCAATTGGGTTGACCATGTACATTTTTAGGTGATTTTCACTTAAGAACTAGTTTGGCCTTTGTTTAATCTAGATGATGATCTAGTGAATAATTGTCTAAAATTATGCTAGGTTGACTGGGTCGACCCTATTGGTTTGGATTTTTGGAAGGGTTTAAGGTCAAATCTACCTATATATACAAGATCATTTCATCATTATTTCAATATGCAATCAAGATTTATTATTCACTCACACTTATTTATAATCTACTCTTCCACCATTGTACTTGAGGAGTCTTAGCTTAGGGTTTCTAGTTGGAGAATTTGGTTTTATGGATAAGTCTTGGATGCTCTAAAATTTCTTAGTGGTCCTTATAAACCACAATAAGATCTTGTGAAGACCCTTTGGCTAAGGGAGATATTGAGTCTCGATGGGTTCACATTCAGGTAAGTATTCTCTAGCTTTGCTCCTCTCTTTAGTAGATAAAAGCTGCATAAGTATCAGCTTTGAATAATATTACTCTTCATATTACATGTATTAAGGTCTTACTCATACTTAGCTTAATTGAGATTCTCCTATACATATTTTGATTATTCATTAACCCATCATGTTGTGCCACAAGCTTTAGTGAACACTAAATTAGATTTTCTCTACCTGTTATTAGTTTGGAGAGATATAAAACCATAGGACTCCCTTAGGGTTATTACAAAATTGTGCTTAATTGGAGGCTTTTTAACCCTCCCTAACATAGTGTATTATGGTAAGAGATCCCCTAATCAGGTCTAGTAGATCCCCACATTGGTCATGTTCCTAATTATCTAATGTATCCCTAATCAGAAGTATAAGTATGATATATCTTCTCTGAGTTAGGATTGATTTATAGACATGATGAATTTTTGATTGCATATATGTGGCACTCAAATTACATAGTTTTTTTAAAGGTATCTCAACTATTCCCATAACCCTATTTTCTTATTTTTGCATTTCATCTATATTGTGTTTTTTGTGCAAGATATAGGTTTTATGTTTTTTAGGTCTTTCACATGGAAAATTGGGCATAAAATTAATTAGTAACCCCTCACAGATAGTCACATAGATCTAGATCAAAACATTAGACATATAGTCAAAAAACACATGGTCACATTAAATATATAAGATCATAATACATCCTTGTCATCTTTCTTTAGACTTGTCCTAGTATAGTTTGGATTCTTGTTTTTATGTGTGATATAATTTTCTAGTCTTTTCAGCCAATTTCCAATCACAGTCAGCCTACATAGTCAATATAAGATCTATTTTAGGGAAGTTTTCATATTTATAAGCCTATTTACTATTTTTAGATAATTTCCAATTCTATAAATTATGTATTTTACTTATACATCTATATATATCATGTATATCAATTTCAAAGTTTAGATCTATTAGTTTGATTCATTTAATTCAAAATATATTAAACATCCTGTTGAACTTGCTATTTTTAAAACATTATTTTTTGTTTGCTTATTTTAATCTTAGGATTTCATTTAATTTTTTTTAAATTCATAACACTGAAAGAAAACAAATTTCAACCTTTAATATAAATCTAAAATAATGATTCCATCTTCTTTGACCTTGGATTTAATCCCACATAAAGAAGTTGTCTTGTCACCTTAGATAAAATCTAATGTAAGAGCCCTTTATTTCAACCTTGGGTTGAATTTTTTTGATATCTATAGACAAAATCTTTTAATTTTATTTCTCTTTACTTTTTATTTGCTTGTGATTGTTTTTAAAAACTATGTTCTAGTGGTTTTAAAACTATCTAGTGGCTTTCATGAAGGGCTGCGTGATGATCTATTTTGTAGAAATCATGGTGTGACGGGTTTACCCAAATACACATAGCCATTAAACAACACTATAATATATAATTTATTTTCCATATACCTCATGGTGTAATGAAATTACTTTGATGTTTCACAACAATGGAATAATATATCATAGAATTAAGAGTAGAATAAATAGATCCACTCAAATAATTGATGAAAGAGCAGAATAATTGTAAAATATGACTAAACCACTTCAAGGGGGAAACTTAAAAAATAATTAAATAATATCAAAATTCACAATATAATGATCAAATAATAATGAATACCTCATATATATAATCTAATTAGCCATGGTTATTCTATAGGTTGACCTTACTAAAAACATAGATAATATGATAACATAATATGAAAGGTATGTAAGCCACAAGTTGGCCATACATATCCCTAGAAACTTTATAGTTTAAGGGCATAACATGGCCCTCCCATTAAAAACAATCTTCCATTGACATTGATCATATTTGGATGCTATTATAAGAAAGATTCATCCTTGTAGGTTGTATCTTCATGATTCAAATTCTTTCACTTGATCAAATACTCTTTAATCTCTCTTATTCATAGCCTTTTAATGGGTGTGTGAAGGATCCCCTTAGGTTTTAGAATTAATTTTCCTCATTCATCTATTTTAGGTAAATTAGTATACATATAAACTCTTTATCCAATCACCTTATTTGAGAACGATACATGAAATACAAGATGTATACGAGTGGACTGGGGTAGTTCCAAATTGTATACCACATTGCCACTTTTATGTTGGATCTGATAAGGGCCATAATACTTAGGAGAAAGTTTGTAATCCTTTTTTTACTTCAGAGACATCCACTTATATGGTTGGAAATGCACAAAACCCAATCACCTATGTCAAAATTCATTTCACTATGGTGTTGATCTACTTATTGCTTCATTCAATTCTATGTGATTTCCAAATTCTCTCTCAAACTAGTGAGTACTTCATGTTGATGTTGAATGTGTTCTTAAATATATTGAACCTTATGTTACACCTTCAAATATGAAGTAATGGATGGGATAAAATAACCATAAATTGACACAAATGGAGACATTTTAGAATTGGTATGGAAGGAAGTGTTATACCACCATTCTACTAGTAGTAGTCAATGAATCCATCATTATTATTTATCTAATGTAAAACAATGAAGATACCCTTCTAGGCATTTGTTGACCACATCTATCTGCCCATTAGATTGAGTTGATATGATGAATTATGAGCCAAATGAGTACCTAAACATCATAATAAATCAGTCCAAAATTTATCAATAAAGATGGGATCACAATCACTTATAATGACCTTGGGAGTACCATGTAACTTTTGAATTATATTTAAAAAATAAACAACTACTAAATTGGATACAAATGGTTGTGATAAGGAAAAAAATGAGAATATTTTGTGAGCCTATCCACAATTACCATGGTGAAAGTTTTACCTTCAGACCTTGCAAATACCATCATATACCATCCTAAACTCCTCCTCAACCATCATATACCATTATTGACTACCCATAACATATCAAAACTATCCAATCCTTGCCATCATAAAACCATCTTTATTCCCATTTTGACCTTGATAAGGAAGTGGAAACATCTTGAGACATGTTCTTAAAAACATCTTGGTGTATCATTGCAATGCTATTTTGATGACTAGACACTTAGTTCTTACCTCATGTGTTCCCTAGAGTTATCATCTTAATTCCAATCCATTCCTATTTGTCCATACTCCATATATAATGTATTGCTTCCATCCCATAGCCCCTACTCTTTGGTGCTAGAATCTGGTTTTTCCTTTGTTGGTATTCCTTGTATATACACTTGTAAACTTAAAAAAAAACCCAAAAAAAAACATTACACATGCCAATAAAAAAAAATTCTAAGCTCCAAAGAAAAATCAAAAACATTAAAAAAACCAACAAAATACAAAATGCAAAATCTAAAAACAAAATCGAAGCAACAATTAAAAAAATCCCTTGTCCTTAGTTATGTACACTAGTCATACCTTATGTAGATTACTCATCAAAAATTTTAACATTGTCAAAAATTGCATATGCCAAAGGGTTCTACTCTAGCCAAGGACATCTAAAAAATTTATTTGCTTACTTATTTTAGTCAATTGATCACTTGTATGTATAGTCATTTACTTTATTTTACATCATAGGTGTTTACTTAATTTCGTAGTGTTTGTTTACTTCTGTGCTTATTTTACTTACATCATTTTCATTATTGAAAATATCTCTTTTATCTTATCTTTATTATTATTTCTTGTGTCTAGATCACTATGTGCATTACTAATGGTGTTATCATGATCTTCCATATCATGATGCACTAGGTTTTGTCCTTGTGAATCTATTAGTCCTTACGCGTATTACATGATAGTCATCATGGTTTTTCTATACCATTGGTGCATATTATCATACACAATATCAAAAATCAGGTTGCTCAACTCTTGATTGGAATTATCATAAGAAATCCAATGCAAAGAATGAAATAAATATAAGAAACCATCTCACATTTTTAAGTTGATGCATTTGTGTGTCATCTCTCTCTTTCATTCATCCTTATCTCATCCATGTTGTTAAATCATTTGATCCATCATCATTAACCCATGTGATCACTTCATTTATTTGTTAATGTTTACATATTAATCATCCACCATCATTTTCTAATTTTTCCATTCAATCTCCTACACATGTCAATTAGGATCGACAAAATCACATTTTTCATCCTTTCTCCATCATCCACTCATAATGTGAAATCATTAACTTAAGTATAGCATCTATGGGTCAATATTACATTGCATCATCACTTCTCTTCCCATATTGGGGAAACTACATATGGTCTGTTATCCACACATAGACATTGTCCAAATGGGTTATGTAGGCAGTACTTAGAGACAGAGGGTCTCTAGGGTTAGCTCGGTCATCACCTTTATCATCATCCATTTCATCCACATTTTCTATTATCATTTAATCAAAGTGCTATATCTCCTTATCCATGCTTTCAAATATCAATTTTGTAAATCTTTATCACAAATTAGACAATCTATATTTTTCATTTTTTGGCATGTGGCTTACCATCATAGGGATATATCATTCCCACATTTGCTTATGAACCTTGACTCTGAGCACAATCTAAGCATACAGTATTTAAAGTGAGACATGTACTTTTCCCAATATCTTCTCTGACATTTAACAGATAGGGGTAAATAGTTTTACACATACCTTCTACAATTTTGTAGACATTAGTATTGAGACAAGTATCTGTATTCTTGATGATAGTTTTCTCATTTCCATTCCTCCATGATACTAATTCTTTATCCATTTTCAAAAAATTTAGAATCATTAAATTAGATTATTTTCAAAATCTTGTAATCAATTTTTAGCATGAAATCCACCAGCCATTTACAAATCACTAACTTTTTTCTATTTATCAATCTACAATTTACTATTGTTGGGATATCATTCCCACACCCGCTACTTCATCCCCTGAGCTATTAGTAAACAAAAATAAGAGTGTAATCTATGAGTGGTTAAATTATTTGATTTTCAAATTAGAGCTCTGGTTTTATTAACTAGGGGCAACTCTTTTATGTTACCAACACATTGCAAATTTGACATCCATCCTGAAGTAGCTTGATTTTTCATTCGTTCATTTAACTATTTCCTCTTTTCATCAATTTTAAGCATTTGTCTATTTATCACACAAACCCTTGAGGGGTAATCATCACACTCATTTTCATTCATTTGGGGATTTTTTTTTCTTTTCTATCATCAACACTCTACTTCTTCTATTCTTCTAAATAATATTTATTTAAAACAACATTTCAAAGAGTGGAAAATATAGACACCTAAATTTCATTTAGTGTCAAAATGCATCTTAATTTATTTAATCATTTTTCCTAAGTCTATTAATCATTCTTATTAATTTAATAATTAACATTTCTTCTTAAAATTAATTAATTGATTAAGTCAAGTATTTTAGCAAAGTCAATTGTTAATCTTTTATTCTTTATTTTAATTATTTGATTCCTTATTTACCAATTCAAACCTCTCCCACCTTTCTCTCCTTCATCCCAACCAAATCCATGATAACCTTAACTTCCTATGATGACTCCACTAAGTTGTCAATCCATTTTGACTAAGTCTGCTAACCAATCCCTCCTTTTCCTCACCTAGTTTAAATAGTCTCCATCCTCATGGATGAGGACTCATCCTCAACCATTGATCATTTGGAACCTTGAAAAGTCCAAATGATCCTCCACCATTGGATATTTATCCAAGCTTCTATAAATAGGCTTGAAAATCTCCATTTTCAACCTTCCTTTTTTTAAATCACAAGAATCCCTTTTGAAATGAAAATCCTTTGCCATCACAATCATGCCTTTTGGGAGAACTACATCTAGTCTAATATCCACACATAGACATTGTCTAAGTGGATTATGTAGGCAATGTTTAGATACATGGGGTCTCTAGGGTCATCTTCGCCACTACAATCATAATCAATTACAAATTAAAAAAAATCACAAGCCCATTTCACCCTTGCATTGGAGGAGTAAGCACCACATTTTAATAGAGAAAATCAAATCTAAATTATAATGGAGGATTCTTGTGTCTAAACTATGAAGGTTTTTATTGTTGTTTCTTGCTTTTGTTGCTCTAACTCTAGTAAAATTTAGCTTAGAATAGACTTGTTCTTTGTCTTTGCACTTTTTAATTCATACAACAAATTTTAATTAAATCCATAGAAACCTCCTCCCACCTCTAGCTAGGGATGGATAAAAGCTGCAAAATACTTGGTGTTTTAATTATTTCACCTTTGTTATATTGACATGCCATGTATTCTACCACAAAATTTTGTATATCCCCCTTGAATCCTTCCAAAACAAATATTGCTTGATTTTATGATAGTTTTTTAAAAATCTCGAGTTCCCCCTATAAGATATGCATGAAGCTCCTAAAGGATCTTATGTTTGAGGATAAAATTATTACATAGATATAATCTATATTTATAGCATAATGTGTTCCATTTCCATGTAATTTTTTTAGAAACACCAAAACCATGTGAAATATTTTGGATCATAACCTATGTATCCTTTTAATTCTCTTATTGGGATCTTGCCTCTTCTAATCAATCTATATATCAAATGGTCATTGTTCATAATAATGCCTCAATTGATTGATCCTTCTTAGATAGTGCATTTGCTACCAAATTATATTTCCCTTTATTGTATACTATTTAAAATTCATATCCCAACATTTTATTCACTTAACTTTTTTTTTTCTAATGAAAATTATTGTTCCAAAACATATTTTGGACTATCATGACTAGTTTTTACCTTAAAGTGTTTACTCATCAGATAAGGTCTCCATTGTTTGACTATATGAAGAATACCCATAATCTATTTATTATATATTGGATTGAGCCTAATTTTTCTCTTAAGTTGAAAATTCTCAAATGAAATGGGTCTTAATTCTTAAATGAGTACTACCTCCATGTCATATCCTAATGCATCACATTTGATAACAAAATTTGTAGAAAAATTAGGGGTAGACAAAATTGGAGTGGTACACATAGCCTATTTCAACTTCTCAAATGCCTTGGTAGTTGTTTCATTCTAATGGAAGGAGTATTTATTCAACAAGGGTATGAGTTTAGATCTTATGCTACCATAATTTTTTACAAATTTTCAATAGTGACCTATTGGCCCCAAAAATCCATGAAGGTTCTTGTGGGTCTTTTGCACTTTCCACTCCATCATAGCTTTGATATTTTTAGGGTCAAATTTGACTCCATGTGAAATAATATGACCCAATTACTCAATCTCTTAGTCTCAAAAAATAAAATTGGAAGGTTTGGCAGAAATATAATGTTGTTCTAGAACTAACATTACATGTTTCACCTACTTTAAATGTTCTCCCCAAGTTTTATTGTCTATCAGGATGCTATCAAAACACACTAACACAAAATTACTCAAAAAAGGCCTAAAAATAGTATTCATCAAACTTTGAAATGTAGATGGTGCATTTTTGAGACAAAATACATGACCATAAACTCATAAATTCCTTCATGAGTTATAAAATTTGTTTTAAGTATATCCTCATATCTTATCTAAATTTGATAATACCTAGAACAAAGATCTAGTTTAGTAAAATATACAACACCATGTAATTCATTTAAAAAACCATTAATGATTAGAATAGGGAACTTATATTTTATGGTGTTCTTATTGATTTATCTATAATTTGGGCATATCCTCCAAGTGTCATCCTTACTACACACCATGACCATCAAGGATGAATATTCACTTTGGCTATATCTAATAATACCTGCCTCCAACATCTCTTATACCATATTTTAAATTCAATAATTAGGGCATATAGATACCTTTATGGTATGATGTTTGGTGTTGTAATACCTATAATAAAACTTATGTAATTATCATGTTCTCTTCTTGGTGGTATTCCTTTTGGCATGGTGCTAAAAATAGCTAGGTGGTCATCAATAATCATCTATAAATCAGGATGTGTAGACACATTTGTTGGTTGATATTCTATGTAAAATAATAATGTTATAAATACTTTAACCCCTTTTATTAACATTCATCATATAATTTGAGCTAACCAATTTTTTATTTTTTCTTGTAATCCACATAGTTCAAATGTCCTACCTTCTAAATGAAAGTACATGAACAATTCCTATAAATTCATATTTATTGTGCCCAAAGTAGTGAGCATTATACTCCAAAAATAATGTCAGTTCCACCAATGGGAATATCAAGCATAGGATAATCTATCATGAAGTCTCCCATATCAAACTTAATACTATGGCATTTTATATAATAGTTGATTGTTGCACCATCTACAATCATGACTTGAAATTCTCGAGTTGGGTAAATTAAATAGTGTGAACAAGTAGCCAACTTACTCTTGATGAAGTTGTGTGTGATATCTGAGCCAATAAACATTTTCACCTTATATTTATTGAGGAAACACACCACGTTAATATTTTGATGAGAAATAATACCTAAAAGTTCATGACAAGAGATAGTATGGTGAGAATCTTCATATTCCTCTAGCTCTTCCATACCCTCACTTGAGGCCTCATCATCTTATTAAAATTCATTGGTAATTTTAATGTATAAAAACTTATTTTCAGCACATTCATGTCCTTTGCTCCATTTGTTTTCATAGCCAAAACAAAACCTTTTGCATGCTTCTCATCAATTTATTGAGGGGTCAATCTTGTAGGCTAAGGAAATGATTGTGTTGTTAAATTGTGTTTGTGGACATTAGTGAAAACCCTTCATTTGACTAGATGTTTTTCCTCTAAATTTCATGATAATGGTATGGATTTAGATATTAAAGTTGGATTAAACATGTGAAACTAAAGTTGGATGTTGATGAGCCTAATAATTTTCGTAATTCACCCCTTGGAACCTTCTTTTTATCCTCATAAAGCTAGCATTTTGTACCTTGAAATTTCCTCCTGTAATACATTTTTGTTATATAAGAACTCAATATATATAATGTATTTATGGTTAATATTTTCTATTTGACTTGTCTATTTATGGGTTAAATAATTCATTAATTACTATGGTCATATTTGCATTATCACTAATCAATCACATGTAACTTTCAAAGATATTTTTTGAATCGACTAGGTAATTATAGCAACTATAACCATGCTACATCATATTCCACTCATATCAAGTGTTGAGTTGTTAGATTACACCTATAGAAATGGTTTAAATCTTATGATGTACCTATAACACTCAACCATCACTTGTAGCCACAGTCTGTAAGACATTTTCCAAGGATTGCCATGGTTCATAAACTATTTCAAGGTGATCCTTTTCAAGAATAAGAGATTTTATGGTTCTTATATTCTATGAGGAGGAAAAAAATAGTTTATAATATATTTCAATGTATTTCTTCCATATTGAATCAATCTCTTATTTTTTTTTTGTAACTCTAGAACCATAGTTTGTTCAAACTATTGGCTTTGATGAAATATTTGATTAGTTTGGATCTCATACAATCTATCTAATGTTTTAAACTAAGATTAGTAATATGCCCCTTATTTAATAATGAGTTAGTATTATTCTTAGATAATTAACAATAAAAGAAAATAGTAATTGATAACTGAGTGAAAGCTTTGTGATTCTTTATTATAATCCACCTATAGCAATCTATTCATTATTATAGAATAATTATGAGAATGAATTGATTTGACGTAATGAGTTTATAATCAAAGATGGGAGCTGAAGCACAATTCCAACCAAGGAGGGATCACTCACAAAGATTTTTTGTGACAATACCATCCATTAAGGTAGATGCTCATATTTAGTTGTGTGAAAGTATTTATATGTTAGTCATGTTTTGTGCAAGTGTTGAGTTTCTATATTTTTAGTATAAGATATATATATTATGTGTGAATTATTATTAAGGTATTCTTTCTTAAATTGTGGGAAGCTTATAAAAATTAACATGTCAACAAATGACATTTACTTTCCATGAAAGTATATTTATATTCCATGCAAGTGTGATTCTATTCCATCAAGTGATTTACATTTCAGCACGATTGTTTCATTTTGTCCTTTATATTTTCTATAAAGTGTGCATTTACTTTATCATCAAGAGTGTTTCTTTATACATGGAAAATAGTCCCTTAATCCTTATTAAGTATTTTAGTGTGTATATATATTTATTACACCTTAATCCTTATTAAGTATTTTAGTGTGTATATATATTTATTACACCTTAAAATACATACATACCAAGGGTTGATAAGTAAATGTACAAGCTTAATTGATAAACCAAGTGGTTTCCCCTCTGGAATAGATTAGTTGGGTTATACATAGTGATTAGACTATGTTAGGTTTAATTGGGGAGTTAATTAGACTTGTAATATGTTCTCTTTGAGCCCACCTAAGAAAATTATATCCATTTTTTCCTCATTGATATCATCCATGTATAAGGATATATTCTTGAATTTTTAAATATCATCCTTAAAAATACCTATTTGTTTCAACTTTGCTAACTGACAAAAGTATTTTTCTAATAATTTACTAAAGTCATGAACTATATTCTTGTCATGTTTGTAAAGTGAGGTTTAATGGATTTATATTCTTGTCATCCTTTATATTTTTCCTCATTATACTATCTTTTTCTACCTCTTCTTCACATTTCTCCTCTTTTTGATATCTCTTCCTGTAATCTTGCTCATTGTTCAAGAACAACTTCTTGTTCCATTCATCATTAGCATAGTACAATATGATTTAACCAATATTTGACTTTTTATATTCATGATTATCTAATATCAAGTCATATTTTGCTTACCCAGTTGAGTAACTCACATTTTTTTCTTGCACATACTCCATTTGCTTGTTTCCTTACCTATTTGCACAACTTTTTGTGCTTCTATTTGCTACTCCTTTCTTGATGTTTCTTGGATTTCATACTTGACATTTTATTGATATAAGTCACATTATTTCAGCCCCTTTGTATGGACTAAATATCTCTTCCAACATCTCCAATTCTTCTTACAACTTGATTGCTTCCAGTTCTTCAAAAATCTCATCAAACCTTGGTCCACATTGATCTTCATCCTCTTGGAAAACTTGTTCTTTGTCTTGTCCCTATAATTTTACATTTATGAGACTCACATCAACTTCCTTTGGATTCATACCATGCTTGTAAAGAACTCTTTGAGGTACTTTATTCTCACCTTGTATTTATACAAACTCATTCATAAATGCAATTATTTCCATGTACAAGAGGTCTTCACTAATTGAATCAAATTCATACATCTCATCATAAAAAACATTTGAAAACAAATCTTGAGAATAATTATCTTCTATGCACTCATTTTCTTGCTTATATGGATATACCTTCACTTATTTGGCTTCGTTTGCTTGCATTACTTATCTTGTTTGATTTATAGGCTTGTACTCTTCCTCACTCTTCATGATTTCCTGGGATTCAGCTGCAATATCACCCTCTTGTGATCTTTTCATACTCTTTTCCACCCACTCTATACCTTGTACCTTCTTGGGTTTCCACTTGCTTCTTTGTTTTCCATCTATGTTCTTATATTGTTTAACCTCTTGCTTGAGGTTCATCTTTTATCTCTCAATACCTATTTATTTTAGCCACTTAGGCCAAACATATCCATACCATTATTCTCTTGAGGGATTCAATTTGTCATTATTTATCCTAATCTTTATATTATCCTTTTCTTCATCATAGATGCAATCAAAATCACCACTTAAACATTCATTTACCTCAAAGGATGACTTTTGAAAGATTACTTATAGATTCATATCTTCATGGGTGACCTTCATGTCTTCTTTGCATGCCTCTTCTCTTATTTCAAGTGCTAGACTTGGAAATGCATCATAGTATTCCTCTTTCTCTTCATCTTCAACATGTGTAATGTCTTCAAATTTCATCACTTTATCCCCTAAAATAGACTATCTTTCTTTGTCATCCTCTTTTCACTTAATGGGTGATATTCTTGGCCCATACTTCACCAAATTTGAGGCCTCATGCTTGGCCTTTACCAATTATTTCTTCATACCTACATACATAAATTTGAAATCAATTTTAGCATACAAAATGAGAGACCACATAGTATTTTTGTATGTATTTTTTATAGACACTCTCCACCTCTTCTTTTTATCTTCACTCTCATGTGCTCTTCTGGTAGTTCTCTCTCCTTATTTTTATCTTCAATGAGAACCTTCTTCTATATCTCCTTGTATTGTTTCTCACTTGGAAACATCTCATTCCCCATGCCTCTTTGGGTTGTCCTCTCTTTCTTCTTCTCATTCTTCAAGATACTCTTCTTATGCTTTTTTTATTTCACAAGTGACTCTAGTGGCCACTTCCCTCTTTTCCTCATATTATAGCCAATCCATTGGCTTCCTTGTCTTCTCAAGAGCTTCACCATGAGATTTATATTCTCTATACTCTTCCCTAATTCTCTTTTCATATCTTCCAATTCTTTCTCTACACCCATATTTTATTTTATTCTTTGCTTTCTAGGCATATCTAGACCTTCCTCTTAGAAAGATTATTAATCTTGACTCTTAGACCTCTATTGGATATTTCCTTTTATTTTAGTCCTCTATCTGGGACTTCTCCTTATCCTTATTGACTCTTTAATAGAGTCTTCTTTCTTCTCTCTTCTCTTTTGAGCTACAAGGCTCTCCTTTCTCTCTACCTTCTCTAGTCTTCTCTTGACTAGATTATATTCCTTCTATATAATTTTACAAAACATCATTATCTGGCTCTAGTCTTTTCAAAATATTTCATTCACTTTCTATGATTGTCTTGATTATCCTTGCACCAATCTAGTTTCCACTCTCTTTGCTTGATATATTTGTTAGTATCCTTGATTAGATTATATTCATTATACATTTAGAGGTAATTTTTGATGTTATTATATATATCACATGACACTCACATCCATTATCTACCTTATTACATTCATTTTATTCACAAGCTTCCTCTCTCTTTCACTAGCTTCTCAATTAGGCTATCCATCCTTAGGTTTCAAGTGTCATATCTTGACATAGGCTCTACGTACTCATTATCTCTACATATTGTATAAAATGATCTTATAAAACTTTTTAAAACCCCTTATAATTACTCAAACATACTTCAAGACTCATTTCACACCTTATGGTCACAATGATCTCTCAAGGTTTGTAGCCTTTTTTTTTAGGTTTTCCCTTAGTTTTAAAAATATATCAAGTCTCTTAATTATATAAAAACATTTTAGAGCACCATTTTTCTCCTTTAAAATCCTCATGAAGTTTTAAGATTCATATCTTTCACTATCATCCCTTTCTATCTTCCTCTGCTCTCTAATTAGCCTCCTTTAGGCCTAATTAGCCCTATCTCACAACACAATAGTCAAAATATGTACTATAAAGACTTTATAGGTCTAATTTTTTTTATTAATTTATATAAACTTGAATTTTTCCAACCTAAATTTTTTTTATCAAGTTTTGATGGTGGAAACTCATTTTACCATCTAAACCCTAGTTTTAGGGTTTCTTGAATACACACAAGCCTGAGAGGCTTAAAAATTCCATATATTGAGTTGGGTAGAATTTAAAAAGACCAAAATGACTGTGCAAGGTAGAGGTAACTCTAATTTTTCAATGTACTTATTTTAAGGGAATTTCACAAGGATATAGGACCATAAAAAGGATTTTAAAACCATCACCTCACTTTTTAAATTCATCAAGACCTTATAACCAACTCATCAAAGCTTTCTCGTCATGAAACTCAAGATTCTAAGTCCCAATAAAGGACTATGTGGTAACTCAAGAAAATGTGTCTTATTAATAAGTTACAAGATTGAATTAGAGGTTTTTTTGGATACTATCACTCATTTAAACATGTCACTACTCATAAAACCAACCAATACCATTCATTCCCTTAACTATCACTATGTCTACTTAACACTTGATCACACAACATAAGGGTCTCATAACTATGAAAATAGGGTATTACTTATCAACATAACCACTAATTTATTATGCTTGTATATTGAACTCAATTATTATTTATTACTTAAAAAAAAACATTACCACTAGTGCCTTTAATTACCAATCATTGTCTTAGCCTGTTTATGGTCCATGTTATAAGAACCAAAGGTTTGCTTTCATTTCTTGATTGTGATAACAATCTATAAGGTTTTAAGGTTCCAATGGCCTTTCACTCTAAGTTTATCATTTTATATAGGTTATATAATCATTTTAACGTCTGAAATATATCAACATATGTAAGGATACATGCCAAGACAAATTTCCTCTCACTAACCTGTAGAAACATTCAAACTCTTATTTTGGACTGTAGCCTATTTTCCTTAGTACAAACATGCAATCTACTAAATACCATTAAGATTATGGAATAAATGGAATTACATAGAAAATTTATGATCTATAACATCAATATTCATATTAATAATATTGAATCACAACCAAAAAAACATTCTTTATTCATTTGATCAACCCACATTACATTTGGAGCCCAACACCTAGGCTTGTCATCTCTTGAGGAGTCTTGAACATTATTTCCCTCTCAGATTATCATTTTTTTTCTTGGATATATCTCTCTCTCCTATTATCCTATGCCATTCAACCTCACTACCCACTCTTTTCAATCCAACTTCAATGTTGGTTTTGGTTGGTGGTCACATCAACTTCCTTTCCATAACTAACCTTCAATATACAAGGGTGACTTTACATTGATTTAAATGACTTGATTTAGGTAATATACATAAAATTAATTAAACAACTTCCTCATGAATTGAATTTACCCATAAAACTAACTTTTCTCACCTAACCTCTTCAACACATGCATTTGACCCCCTTAGACTTAGTTATAATATTTGAATTTTCAAATTATTGATTTTGGAGGGAAAAATCCTAGAAACTATTTGACACACCTTGATGAATAAAAATGGACTATAATAAAATAAATAGACCTTAAAAATGTCCCACACACACTTTGACAGTCAATATTGACTACATTTGACTAGTTATTGATAACAGTTCAAAAATGATGTATTCTAGCTTGATGCTCCTGCATCATATTACCTAGGACGGAGAAAAATCATGTCAGAAACTTTATTTCTTGCCTTATATTTTTTTATTTTAGGGTCCTTCATATTCACTTCACTTATACTCTTTATTTCTTGCTCTGTTCTTTTTACTAAACTCTTGTTTGTCCTCTTCTTGGTCTTGTCTAATCTTCTTGCCATTACATCTTATACCTCTATGAGGTGTTCCAAATAATATACCTCTTTTTTCACTACAAATTCCATCTATTATAAGTCACTTTAAGCTTCATCATACTTAAATATCACTAAATGGTGGTTATTATTCTTTCTCATGCTTGTTCTATGGCTTGTTTTCTCATGAATCTGACTTGATTCTTGCTTGTTTGGTGATTTTTGCTCCTTGTCCATGTTATCACCTTATTAATTAATATATAATGGGTTTATATTATTGTAATCCTATATATTTTTCCTCATTATACTCTCTTTTTCTACCTCCTCTTCACATTTCTCCTCTTTTTGATATCTTTTCTATAATCTTGCTCATTGTTCAAGAATAACTTCTTGTTCCATTCATCCTTAGCATAGTACAATATGATTTGAAAAATATTTGAATTTAAATATTCATGTTTATCTACTACCAAGTCAGATTTTTACTACCCAATTGAGTAACTCACCTTGTTTTCTTGCTCATACTCCATTTGCTTGCTTGTTTGCCTGTTTGCACAACTATTTTTGCTTCTCTTTTCTGCTCCTCTCTTGATGTTTCTTAGAGTTTATTCTTGACCTTTTCTTTCTATAAGTCACCTTATTTCATCCCATTTGATATATTTAATATCTCTTCTAACATCTCCAATTCTTCTTACAACTCGATTATATCTAATTCTTCAAAAACCTCATCAAACCTTGGTCCACATTGATCTTCATCCTCTTGGGAAACTTGTTCTTTGTCTTTTACCTATACTTTCCCATTTATGAGACTCACATAAACTTCCTTTGGCTGCATACCATGCTTGTCAAGCACTCTTTTAGGTGATTCATTCTCACCTTGTATTTATACACACTCATTCATCAATTTAATTATTTCCATGTATAAGATGTCTCCACTACTTGAATAAACTTCATACATCTCATCATAAACAACATTTGAAAATAAATCTTGAGAATACTTATATTCTATGCACTCATTTTCTTACTTACATGGATATACCTTCACTTATTTGGCTTTGTTTGCTTACATTACTTATCTTATTTGATTTGTAGGCTTGTAATCTCCCTCACTCTTCATGCTTTCTTTGGATTCACCTATAATATCACCCTGTTGTGCTATTTACATGCTCTTTGCCACTCATTTTATGCCTTTTACCTTATTGAGTTTCCACTTGCTTATTTATTTTCTATTTATGCTCTTATCTTGTTTGACCTCTTGATTGAGTTTCATCTTTCTCAATACCTATTTATTTTAGCCACTTATGCCAGACATATCCATGCCCTTGTTCTCTTTTTGAGGGTGTCAATTTGTCCTTATTTATTCTAATCTTCATATTATCCTTTTCTTCATCATACATGTAATCAAAATCACCACTTAGATATTCATTTACCTCCAAGGATGACTACTGCAAGATTAGTTATACATCCATATCTTCATAGGTGACCTTCATGTCTTCTTTGCATGCTTCTCCTCTTATTTTAGGTGCTAGACTTGGAAATGCATCATAGTATTCATCTTTATCTTCATCTTCAACATGTGGAATGTCTTCAACTTTCATCACTTTATCCCCTACAATAGATTCTCTTTCTTTGTCATCCTCTTTTCACTTGATGGGTGATATTATTGGCCCATACTTCACCAAATTTAAGGCCTCATGTTTGGCCTTCACCAATTATTTATTCATACCTACATACACAAATTTGAAATCAATTTTAGCATATAAAATGAGAGACCACATAGTCTCTTTATATGTATTTTGTATAGACACTCTCCAGCTCTTCTTATTATCTTCACTCTCATGTGCTCTTTTGATATTTATCTCTCCTTTTTATCTTAAATGAGAACCCTCTTATCTATCTCCTTGTATTTTTGCTCACTTGGAAACATCTCATTCCTCATGCCTCATTGGGCTGTCCTCTTTTTCTTCTTCTCATTCTTCAAGACACTCTTCTTGTGCATTTTTTATTTCATAAGTGCCTCTAGTGGCCACTTCACTCTTTTCCTTATATTCCAACTAGTACATTGGATTCCTTGTATTCTCAAGAGCTTCACCATGAGCTCTATATTCTCTATACTCTTACCTAATTCTCTTCTCATATCTTCCACTTCTCTCTCTACACCCATATTTTCTTTTATTTTTTGCTTTATAAGCCTATCTAGACCTTCTTCTTATCAATATTATCAATCTTGCCTCTTAGACCTCTATTATATCTTTCCTTTTATTTTAGTCCTCTATCTAGGACTTCTCCTTATCCTTATTGACTCTCTATTAGAGTCTTCTCTCTTCTCTTTTGAGCTACAAGGCTCTCCTTTCTCTCTACCTTCTATAGTATTCTCTTGACAAGCTTCTAGTCCTTATCATAGGACTTTGGATATTTTTTATTATCTTATACTCATGTATTCTGACCTCAATAGATCAGACCTATAACGTTCTTCTCCCATAATACCCTGCAAGGTTACCTCACACATATTCCTCATAACATGCTATCTTCATCTCAAATCAAAAAGTTTGAATCACTCAAAATAAATGAAACCAAGAGATTACGTTTATTTGATACCAAATTATGTAGAGGAAATGGGGATAAGTTTACAAAACATCATTATATGGCTCTAGTCTTGTCAAAATATTTCATTCACTTTCTATGCTTGTCTTGATTATCCTTGCACCAATATAGTTTCCAATCTCTTTGCTTGATATATCTATTAATATATTTGCTTGGATTATATTTATTATACATTTATAGGTAATTTTTGATGATATTATATATTTCACATGAAACTCACATCCATTATCTACCTTATTACATTCATTTTCTTCACAAGCTTCCTCTCTTTTCACTAGCTTCTCAACTAGGCTATCCATCCTTAGGTTTTAAGTGCCATATCTTGACATAGACTATACATAATCATTATCTATACATGGATGGTCTCAAATTATATTATCAAATTTGTTCCAACACCTTACAAGTCCTCAAATATACTTCAAGAATCATTTCACACCTTATGGTCGTAATGTTCTCTCAAGGCTTGTAACCTTTTTTTGAGGTTTTCTCTTAGTTTTAAAAATATATAAAGTCTCCATATTATAAAATTTTTATCCCCCTTCAAATTCTCATGAATTTTTAAGACTCATCTCTTTTGCTATCATCCCTTTCTAGCTTCCTCTACTCTCTAATTAGCCTTCTTTAGGCCTAATTAGCCATATCTCACAACACAATAGTTAAAATACATACTATAAATATCGTATAGGTTTTAAACCAATTTATTTATTTATAAAATTTTTTATTTTCCCATGATATAAATTTTTATCAAGTTTTGATGGTGGAAACTCATTTTACCAACCAAACCCTAGTTTTAGGGTTTCTTGCATGCACATAGGCCTGAGAGGCTTAAAAATTCAATATCTTGAGTTGGGTAGAGTTTAAAAAGAAAAAAATCCTCATATAGGTCTGTTTTGACCTATAAAACCTTTCCAAATAGGTTTTATGCCTAATTCAATGCATTGAGGTCCTAGAAATCAATAAAACTCAATCAACTATACATTTTCCTTGACTATGCAAGGCAAAGGTAACTCTATTTTGAAATGTACTTGTTTCAAGGGAATCTAAAAAGGATATAATAATTTAAATAGGTATTAAAAACCACCACATCACTTTTTAAACTCATCAATACCTTCTAACCAACCCATTAGAGATTTCTCCTCATGAAACTCAAGATTCTAAGTCCCAATGAAGGACTATGGTAAATCAAGAAACTGTGTCTTATCAATAAGTTAAAAGATTAAATTATAGATTTTTTTTGGATAATATAACTCATTTAAACATTTAATTTCTCATAAAACCAACCACTACCATTCATTCCCTTCATTTTCAAAGTGTCTACCTAACACTTGATCACACAACACAAGGGTCTCATAACTATGAAAATAGGGTATGACTTATCAATAAAACCATTACTTTATTATGATTTTATATTGAAATAAATTATTATTTGGGACTAAAAAAACAAAATTAACACTATTTTATTTAATTACCAATAATTTTCTCAACTTGTTGATGGTCCATGCTATAAGAACCAAATGTTTGCTTTCATTTCTTGACTGTGATAACAATCTACATGGTTTTAAGGTTCTAATGGTATTTCACTCTAAAATTATAATTTTATATAGCTTATCAAACAATTTAAAGGTATGAAATATATAAACATATGTAAGGATACATGTTAAGATAAATTTCCTCTCACTAACTTGTAGAAACATTCAAACTCTTGTTTTGGACTATAACCTATTTTCCTTAGTACAAACCTGCACTCTACCCAATACTAATAAGATTATCACCTAAAGGACATTACACATATAATTTATTATTTTAAACATAAATATACATATTAATAATAATTAATCACAACTTAAATTAAATTCTTTATTCATTTGATCAACCCACATTACATTTGGAGCCCAACACCTGGGCTTGTCATCTCTTGAGGAGTCATGAACATTATTTCCATCTTAGATTATCCTTTTATATTATTTTGTATATCTCTTTCCTATTATACTCAACCATTAAACCTCACTACCCATTATTTCCTATCCAAATTCAATGTTGGTTTTGGTTAGTGGTTACATTAACTTCCTTCCATAACTAGCCTTCAACGTACAAGGGTGACTTTACATTGATTCAAATGACTTGATTTAGTAAATATATATGAAATTAATTAAAAACATTCCTAATTAATTTAATGGACCCCTAAAACTAACTTTTCTTAGTTAACCTCTTCAACACATGCATTTTACCCCCTTAGACTTAGTACAAGATTTGAATTTTCAAATTATTAATTTTGGAGGGAAAAATACTAGAAGCTATTTGACACACCTTTAGGACTCCAAATACACTCTAAGACAATAAATAGACCTTAAAAATTTCCAACACATACTTTGACACCCAACATTGACCAACTTGGACATGCTATTGATAATAGTTCAAAAATGATGTATTCTAGCTTGATGTTCCTGCATCACATTGTATTCCTCTAAGGTGTAGTGTTATATTAAGCAATATTTATATTTAACATATGAAAATTACTTTGGTTTATTTTTTAATGGTAAACAATAATGTTTTTTCTCAAACTAATAATGTTAATGTTAAATTTCCTTGGTCTCGTATAAATGAATTTCACACTGAAAGTGATAATGAAAGTAATAAAGATGATTATGATATACACAATGAACATGAAAATCATATTGATCCATATGAGCTTAATGGATTAGATCAAAATAAAGTACCATAATTCTATGAATTTTGTCAAGGTCTTCAAGAGAATCCCTATGAGGTGAAGAAGATAACTAATTTACTCTTAGCATCAAAATCTAAGCATCAAGATAAATTATCCACATATATACCAAAAGAGTTACATTTTTTGGTTTCCAAATCCCCTACTTCTAATGTTTTTACTTATATTAGTACATCCATTCCTATTTATACACCTTTAGCTACTTCCATAGTACCATATATTGGTTTTGGAACATCACTTGGTTTTTAAAAATTATCTATGCCTATGCCTACTCATGATACTTACACTCCTCAAATCAACTCTATAAATGACACTCTTGAGCATGCACTTCTTTCATTACAAGCTAAGATAACTAACATTGAGAAAAATCTCTCATACTAGACCCTATATGGACTCATGTTCTTTTTTACATAACCTTTTGGCACCCAAAATTGCATCTTATCCATTATGAGTTGGTTTTTTGAATCATAAACTTCCTTTATATGAAGTAAAAGGTTATCTTGAGCATAATTTGCATGCATTCCATGTAGCTTATCTATATTATGTAGATATGAAAAAAATTAACAAAGATTTTTCCAAGTCTCAAAGAATATGGTCTTAGAAAGTTTTATGATATTACTCTTCAATTAGTAAATGTTGTTAATTTATTTGGAAATTCATTTTTTAGCACAATTTTCTATCAACATTGGTATAAACTATCATATTCTCAAATTTAAAGGCTCAAAAAAAGGTCTAATTAAATAATTAGTGAATCTATGTTAAGGTATAAGACTGTGCTAGCAAAAATGAAAAATCAAATGGTTGATAATGAGCTCCAAGACATATTTACTTAATTTTTTCTATATCCACTTCAAGATTCAATTATGTTTGATAATTTCAAATATTTTGATGAGTTGTTCCATACAATCAAAGAGCATGAGGTAAAATTGATTACTTTGAACAAGTTAAAGTATACTTTAAATGATCCTTCTAATTTAAATTTTAAGTTTCAAATCAAGCAAAACAATAATAGTAAACCAAATTAAACCAAGAATGAAGATAATATTATAGTTAATGTTATCTCAAAATCACCACAAAAGCTTTAATTACAAGCTCCACTATGGAGGAAATTCTTAAGGTTACTATCACCTTCTCATGTATTATTACAAAAGATACTTGAATGAAATTTCATCAGTCTTCCTCCACAAATGGAAGTGGACATGTCTAGGCCACAACCTATAAAAATTGATGGAAATACATATTGTTACCATATATATGTATTGTACATTATACAAGTAGATGTTTCAAGAATAAGTACAAGATTCATGATATTATTTATGAAAACATTATTGATATTGACACACCTACTAAGAGGTTACACCATAATAAAATTAAAATGTAAAACTCAAAATGTAGAAAGAGCCTTTTCCAAATCATGAGTCAACAAATAACAAGGACAATTCTAAAGTACAATATGTATATAATTCTCATCCTCCACCTTATACATATGGCATCCACTTGATAACATCATTGGTATAGTTATAAAGAAATAAGTATCATGTCTTATGATTACATTTAATGATAAATAATTTTTTGATGATGATTTAGATATACATGTATTCTTTATTTGAGAATATGTTGAAAAACACCATACATAATTTTATGAGAGACAATGGATCAACTAAAATGTGTGCACCATAACACTCCTAAATTCTCTTGGTTAGATAGAGCAATATTTACATGATACTTATAGAGTTTTCAAATCATTTGATGGGCATACATAGGATACTCTTGGGTATATATTACAACCTTTAAAAGTGGGTCCTCTCATAGTTCCCACTCCATTATTAGTTATATCAAGCATAGGGGTATTTGATATTTTATTAAGATGATTTTGGATACAAAAGATTATAGCTGTACCTTTTATAATGCATAAATATCTCAAATATATTCATTATAATCAAGTGGTAAAAATTCTAAGAATCTAATATGAATATCCTTTAGAACCAATGCGATTTACTTATCCTATAGAATAGCTTCTTGATAAATCATTGAGTAGGATGGTAATTTAAGAGAATAATTTACATATTCTAAAACATATTATAAGATTAGTTTATCCATCTATTTATGAACACAATCATATTATAGAATTAGTTTCTCCATCTATTATGAGAATGATCATATTACTAAATTAGTTTTCCCATCAAATTGTGAACATGATGTAGTCACACATGAGCATATTTAGGTAGTTCCAAAATTCATGGCACATTTTCTTAAGCAAAAAGTGGTACATAAAAATATATCTTCATATCCTAAGGTACCATGGATTATTCAAAGACCTTGATCACATGTACAAGTAGTTACATATTATCCTATTTAACATGAGATTATAGTGTCACATGGGTATATGAGTAGTGTTTTATATGGTTATACTAAAACATATGATACTTATTCAAATTCAGAGGCATCTAAATTGGCAACTCTTATTCACATGAAGTCATACCTTTATACAATACAATTGGGTATACATATGTGAATCCTATTGATGAAATAATTGGTTGGATAGAACATTATATTTGGGTGGAGTATCTTTATTAACCACTTATACTAGATTTTATACATAGTTTTAGACAAGGTCGCATTGGGACCTTGTCCACTAGTGTGTCCTTGTCCCATGTGCTCAAATGGTAACTTTATAAATTTCAAATAGAATATTCTCCCCTCAAATATTTTTATCAAGGTTTACTAGTTAAAATATTTTAAATATTAATCTATATAAGCACACCAAAGTTTCTCCAAACATATCTAGAAATAACTTTGCAATTATACTACACACTAAGCAAAAAAGCACACTTTCTTCCAATTTCAATTTTATTGCATTTTAATAGTCACATGCCAAGTATAAATGTATTTTATTATAGGTAAAATACATATTTTTTCAATAATTTCAATCAATCTTATATATACATTCATTCATTTTCATAATCACAGATCACACACTCACCTTAGGAGGAAGAACTACATCAGCCTGAGGCCCATTTAGTCCATATAAGAAGCATGTGGATTACACATAGTTTTATAAGGGTAGTTTTCCTATTACCCTAATCCTATTACCCAATTTTTCCATTTGATATATATTGTGTTTCTTGTGTAGGAGATATGTTTTCTAAGTCTTTTGCATGGAAAACTGGGACATAAAATTAGTTGATAAAAACTTACAAACAGTCACAATCACCTAGATTAAATAATCAAGAACCCATTCAACCATAATGTGGCCATAATAAATATAATACTACAACATGTCTTTATCCTCATTTTTTTGACTTATCCTAGCATAGTTTAAATTCATGTTTTTAGGTGCGACATAGTTTTCAGATCCTTTTAACCACTTTCTAGTCACATTCAGCCTTCAAGGTCAATATAAGATCTATTTTAGGGAGGTTTTAATGTCTATAGGACTATTTAATATTTTTATCTAAGTTCCAATTTTATAAATTATTTATTTACTTTCATATATTTATATTTATTTAATATCAATTTCAATAGATTAGATCTATTAGTTTGATTCGGTCAATTCAAAATAGATTGAACATTTGCATGTGGACATATCTTATTTAAATCAAACTAGGATACCTTGAACACTAACATTAATTTATTTAGAAACAAGCATAAACTTGTAATTTTTTCATAAACACAAAGGACTAATAGTAAACTAGCTCTGATACCACTATGATCTATAAACTAGATGTATATGCCACACTAAGCTTTACCAACTCATATCCTATCACTCTTCACTCAACAAATTATTAGAAGATGATTGCTATAGGCTATTTGTAATTCTAAAAAAAAATTCAAGAGTTATAAATTAAATTTATATCATATTCACATTAACATAAAGCCTAAGAATAATCAAAGCAAAAAATGAACATAAGAGTTATACTTGAGAAACTTGATGTGGGAAAAACTCTAATGGGTGAGAAAATTGCACTCCCATTCCACTATATAATTTAGTAAATGTACAAGGTACAACCAAACATGGCCTTCATGGAAATAATTATCACCAATACTATATCCAAAATTTTCATAAAATACTTCTATGCACTTTTTAGACACTTATCAAACACTTCGAGATAGCTAAACCAACCATATATAACTAGGAAATAATAAAATAATAAGAACAAAGACTCAAACTTGTAACTTATAATGTGAATCCAAATTTTTGACTTATCTTTGTGTTTTTTGATTTCCTCTTCCTTGAAAAAAACCCTTATTTATTCTCTTTAAACTTTGGATTCTACCAAGATGCTTTAAGAAATTATCATTAAGAATTGGAAATGTTTGAAACCATTCCTATTATTGTACTGTCTCATGGCAAAACCATCACTAATTACAATCAGTGGTTGTGAAATCATTAAAGAACTTTTATAACTACCAAGGTGGTTATTCAATCATCACCTACATATACTAATGCTTATATGAGTGCCACCTTCACAAACTATCAATTCATCATCTATAACAAACCCCTCTATTTCAAGAGTAGAAATTCACTAATTTCATTACTATGAAGATGTTTAGATCACCCACATACTAACGCTACTAGTATAACATGTTTGATATGATGTTTTGAATATGAAATGTCTTATAATAGTGTCTTTCAAGAATGAACTACATATAATTGGGTATAGTGACTACATCTAGTATACATTACTAATACATTAGAATCCAAATTTGTATCATCCTAGCATGATTCTTGTAAATCATCAAGATGTTTCTAGGAAATCACAAGAGTGAATTTATCAAATCAAAATGAAGGTATCATGATACCACCCTAATATGGAATCCTTATATAAATGGATAATAATAAATAAATGGGAAGGCTATACTCCTTTTCTCTATCCATATGATGCAAATGAAAAGAATAAATGGGAAGGCTAAACTCTTGTAGACAAATTTATATTAGTGGAGTAGTTTTAATTGTTAGTTTACATTAATTTAGAGCATTTTGGAAGGTGTTTATTATAAATGCATATTATTATCTTATTATTATTTTTTATCTTTTGTTTTAGGCTATTTTTTCCTTCCTAAATTTCTATTGGAAGATAATACATAGAGTAATAAATCTAGAAAGGTAGGGGACTAATTTTGATTAAGTCTAGTGACATAGAATAGTATACAAGAATGAGGTCATGAAAATGTACCTAAATACATGGGATCACTAAATATAATATTTACCAATTATTATAGTGCACATTTGGTAGCACATTTTTTACCATGAAATAATGAGTACCAATATTAGGGAGCAGGTTATGCAAGTTTCAAAGTGATAAAGTAACAATATACCATGTTGGTGAAATGAATCCACTAAAATAATAATTAAGACAATAGTTTTGGAGAAAATCTAACATATTGGCATATATATAATAGATTTTTATAACTAATACATTTAATGTAAGCATTTATGAATACTATTTATTTAAATTTATTCACACTTTGTGAACCTTTCACTAATGAATTATAATCACAAGGTGGTGCTTAAATTCTATAAAATATTTCCATGCCTCACTATTTAATTTATAGTTTTATATTTGATACCATTATGCTATTGAATTATTGAGGCATTATTAATTAGAGTTCTAATGCTAAGATAGCTTGTGTTTTAACCTTCTAGGACTTAGAAAAATGAAAATCATATGTTGTTAAAGAGTTGAGTATAGTAAATTAAGGTATAGATATGCAATAAATACAACCATGGATATATTATAAAATTGACTTAATTTGACCTTTCTAAAAATAAAAATAAATATTGTAAATAATAACTTAGTTGAAAAATGACCGAGACAAATAATCTAAATGCTAAAAACTGAGGTAGAGGATGGTCTGAGTGTCACAAATAGGATCTAAGTGTTAAAACCCCTTCTAGATAGTAGTACCCTAATTAGATAGTAGCACCATATGACACTAGTGTCCCTATTTTGGTGGTAGTGTCCTTTATGTAAAATTATTCTGAGATTCTGGGTGCACTTGTGTCTAGGTCTGTCAAACCTATTTTACATGCATGAGTTATGGATCCTTGTAGATGACCTATTTTAATTGATTTTATGTGAAAATCCTAATCCTCTATGTTGTTAGTGTGTTTTTAGTGGGGTAGGATAGACATCCTTAACACCCCATTATGATGATAATTTTATACATACCAATACTCCAAAGAGGGATCAAGCCTGATGTAGTTCTCCCCACCTAAGTGTTGGTACAAGTGCAAGTGAATCTAGTATGATTTTAGATTTGACTGCTTTAAATGTGTTTGAGATTGGAGATCTAAGTAATCTGAGATTAGGAATGTTATAAATGGTAGGTAGTATGTAGAGGTAGGGAAGAATATGTATTGATATCCTTAATTGTACATAACTTGTTCTAATTTTATATGTGTAATTCACATCTCATTTCCATCTAGTGGTTATAAGGCTAAAAATTATGTATATATACTATTTTGGTGCTTGCATGGGTGTTAAAAGAGGTCTAGGATGATCCTAGGTGGTCCAATATTTTAAAATATATCTATTGGTGTAAAAAGGAGGGAATGGACAATAATGCAAAAATTGGGACACTAGCACCATGTGGCACTATTGTCCCTATTATGGTGCTAGTGTCTAGGTGGTAGAACCTAAGGCATGAAGGGCCAAGATGTTAGAATTAGGGTATGTACCTATTTTGGGTATGTATAATGATGCTTGTAGCCCACATGAAGGCTAGATAAGTGTGAAAATAGGCCCTAAGATAGGTCCAGGGCTAAGCTAGGGATATGTGGTCTCAAATGGCACTCTTATCACTCAAGTGTCATTTTTAGGTGATTACATTTGTACCCCCTTTATTCTAGAAATGAAATAATATGAAATGATTATGATAAAATAAAAATAAGTGTACGTAGACTTACCTAAGAGGTGAATCCCATGAATATGGATTTGAGTATGTGAAGTATGATCCATTGTGTGTCCTACAAGTGAAATGTGCATAGATCAGTCCTTACTTAGGAGATATCAAAAGTAAATACAAAATAAAGTAAAGAAGTAAAACTGAGTAAAAGGATAAGAGAGAGGAAAGGAGTGAATACACCTCACTAAGTACATCAACCATACATAAACTTGGTGACAACTTATGTGTGTGTGTATATATAGTGATCTATTAGTGAATATATTGGACTGAGTTGATGGGTTGATCAATCCCCATGTGTGGGTGGCTTAAGATATCAATACAATTTTGAATCCATCATTTCCCACCCCTTCTTGGTGTATCATGACCTATGAGTAGCTTGGATTAGACTGATAGTGTGTCCAACCCTCTCATGTAGGTGACTCAAGAAATTAAGGAGACTATAACTCCATCATTGTTTATCCATGTGTAGTAAATGCATCTAAAATTAAAATTATGTGATGTAACTAAAAATGTCTAATTAGAGATATCTAATTAAATATGTCAGATCTATGGCCACTTAGGTATATTATGTGGCTTTTAGAAATCTAGGAATGCCAACCACTATAGATGGATTAAGGAATGAATCTATTATGTAACCTAAAACATGTGTCTGATGTATAAAAAATAGATAATGACATGGAGTTTTTCATTCCATCCAATCAATCCATGTGTAAGTGATTATACAAAAAATAATGTACCATGTGCATGCCCCCAAATTTGATATCTAAGTATATGGATACTGGACTAAGTTATAATAATCTATATCTAAACTAAAAATGGGAATGGTCATGTTGTGCATGATACCCCCAATATGAACAAATTGGTATGAATTTGAGCTAAACTAAGCAAAACTAGTAAATATATAACTGAACCTATATAAACTTGGACTATACCTACTTAATTTTTCTGGCCAATCTATAATTTCTAAAAAATGAGGATACTATTAAGTAACATCATATTTTGGAAAATAACACCATGTGGCACTAGTGTCCCATTTTGGGTGCTAATGTTTGACTATTTTGATTTCTATGCAACTATAACTGATCTTTGTGTCATTGCTTCCAGTTGTGCTTGCCCAAGTCTAATTTTTGTAATATGATCTTATGTACTAAAAATTATACTATGAGTACATTCTGATAACTTGATCTATGTGATAAACCTCTATGTATGCCCCCTCTTTTTAGAGGAGCTGTTGAACCTATGCAAGAACTGTCCTCAAAAGAAAAAGCTCTACAAAATGTGTGTTAGCTAGAGCATCTATGTATCTATGTAATAATCTAATATAATGTGCATACATAACATCATAATGTAAGATGATTTGAGCATAAGTTTTCAATCTGTGTTGTATATTATGTCTAGCATTCACAAGGTTATAAAGATAGATATAAAAATGTTTATAAATGGAAAATCTAACTAATAATTGAGTAACTACTTAGGGGGTGGGGCATGTTGTCCTTCATGGCACCCAAGTAAGAAGGGGAGATGCATGAGGTCCCTCATGGCATATAAAATTAGAGTGTGAAAAAAGAAAGAGATAAGTTTCATGACCATGAAACATACAAGAGAGCATAAATAACGCACACGAGGCACACAAATGAGGCCAAGGGGCCACAATACAAGGGACATAGGCACATGCCACTAAATCTAAGAAAAAAATACATACAAGGACATGTTCAAATATCCACATACCAAAAAAATAAGCAAGTTGGATTAGAGCCACATATAAGGACATATTAAAATGTCCACATACATAATCAAGAAAGAACATGCAAGGATATGGGCACATGTCCAAAGCATACATATAGTGAAAAAAAGTGGCATAAAACCATAAAGCAATAGAATATTCAAATTACCTCAAATAAAATAAGCATAGAGGCAAAATCAAGTCTAAACTAGGAAATATAGAAATGAAATTATGTATGAATGTGTAATACAAATCTATGTAAGAGCTAAGAGGTACATATGTTGAGTCTAAAGTAGTAGTAGCTGGAAAAAATTTTTAGTAGGTGTAGCATGATCAATATCAAGATATCATAATGCTAAATCTATGATGTGTAGTGTATATAAATGTAACTTGGTAATAAACATTATGTATATGGTGCCCCCAAATGGGTCAATGTGTCAAATGAAGAGCTCGTGTATCTATGTATATGCACCCAATGGCTACATAATAAAATATCTAAATTGGTGTAGTGGACCTAAGTCTTGTAAGCAATCTACAAGCACTCAACAAGAATAAGTGAAGCATGCATGTATGATAAAATTGACTATACTAAGATAGTTAGCATATGCAATGTCTATAAAATATAATATATGTAAACATGGGTGTGCATACAATCTAAATTTTATGTATTTTATGAATAAATATTCAAATGTTTTTATGTTTTTGAAATATTATATTGTTTTTGTATTTTTGAAATATTGTCTTTTTTTGTATTTTTTGGATATAAGCTATGTAAAAGCAACATTAAAATTAAACTATATACAAGGAGCAAGAAATAAAGAAAGTATGTACAAGAAAGAAAGAACAATAATAACTAACAAGTCTCATTGGATACTATCAATGTGGCCCTTGTCAAATACAAGAAAAATGATTGTGTGTGATGTATGAAAAGGTAACTATGGTCCAAAAAACTACTATACTAAGTGATCTATAGTTGGCACTGCCTAGGTGCTAGGAATATATGAAACTAACTATGGTGTCTTGTGAACTATAGGGGTCTTAGGGACCCATCTGGTAGAAGATAATATAGTTGGCATAGGTGCCCTATACTGAGAACCCTAAGAACTCAATAATACTGATCTTGAAAGAAAATGAGTAAAGGGAGGCCCTCTATAATCTATAACATATCTCTAATGTAGGGATATTTATAATATGGTATCTATGGGAGAGTATGTGTACATATCAAAACTATAGGACTATACCTCACTTGCACTGGTGGCTCAACTAAACTATGTGGTATACTGATAGGAACTATGGTTGGAGCTATAACTGGTAACTACAATGTAACTACCTATGGGACAGGTAGATGATACTCATATGAAAGACCCTCAACTTTGGTCACTTGATTTACATTTATATATTTAAGGCATCTATGCATGGTGTATGGGATGGATTGTAGTTTCTATATCCATAGCCTACCCAATAACATGTCAAATATGCCCACACTAGGTAGTACTAAGGGTCTAGTGGCCATGTGTGCTAGTTTAACCTATAATGGAAGTATAATCTCCTTGACGGAGCTTTGAACATGGCCACAAAAAACATGAATAAATATTTCTAAAGGAGATATATATATCTCCTGCTATAAATACCCTAAATGGTATAGAAGTGTGATAGTGTACATGATAATACTTGACCCATTTTCAATCATAACACTTTGAATAGGATGATGATCTATGAAGGCTCATACAAAGAGTGTATATAGATATAAATCATCATCAACAATATCCTACACTAATAAATTTATGAGTTGTCTAGTTGGTATTATAGTATGATACACGCCAATGATATTGTGTAAGGGGTATGTATCCTCTTTAGTAGTGTGATATGATGATGGTGGTGGATGCACTTGATATGTATAGTGAATAATTAAAGTTCCCCCTACCTCATTTTATATGTTATTTGGAAATGGATCTAAGAATATTTTCAATGGCATAGCTTCTATTTGTTGAACTTTGGGTGCCTTTATGGGTGTGCCCACATCAATTGTGTTGGCCTCTATCAAATCTTGTATCTTATGTTTCATTATGATGCATTAATTTTTTGTATGGCCTAGTGGCTTGTGATATTCATAGAATGCATTAGAATCATAAATTTTTTGAAGAGGTCATTTTGTATCAACATATTTGATGGGAGGGAGAGATATGACATTACATTCTAGGAGTTTCTATAAAACAAGTGTTGGCAATTCTGTAAGGTTGGTGAAAATTCTTTATGGAGGAGCTGATAAAACTAGGTGAGGAAATGGCTTTGAATCTATGCTAACTACGGCCTTTGGGTCACTCTTATTTTCAATGGCCCTTACCTTTTATGGAGGCTTACTATAACTCTTAGTAGTTTATTTTTATCCACTTGTATATTATAGTTTACCCATAAAGAGAATCTTGAATTCCCTTTATTTCAATGTGTGACACAAATCTATGAATGTTAAAAACTTATTGAAAAAGATAGCTTCATGTAATGATGGTAGTAGGCACTGTTTAAATATGTCCTATATTTATCTATCTCCCATGGAGATAGTCAACATTTCCAATATATTCTTATATCGCAAGACATATTCTACAATAGGCTCATTGAATTTTTATTTTAGTTGTGCTACTTGAGCATATGAGATTTTAACACTGATGTTTATTGAGAAGTATGATAAAAACATATCTACCAATGGATTGAATGTAATTATAGACTAATTTGGTAGATCATAGAACCAATGTAAGGCATAATCATTTAGACTACATGAAAAAAACTTAGTGAGGATCCAATCATTGGAAAAATAGTCCAAACATGTTACATGAAAAGATCAGATATGGTGATCTAGGTCACCCTTACCATCATACAATGCATGCTTAGGTGCCACAAATCCACATGGCAAAGGAGTTGCCACTATATGATGTAACAAAGGTGTATGTAAAAGAACATGAGAATCCAAGTCATGATATGGCCTAAAACATGTTACATGAAAAGCTTAGATATGGTGATCTAGGTCACCCTTACCATCATACAATGTATGCTTAGGTGCCACAAATCCACATGGCAAAGGAGTTACCACTATATGATGTACCAAAGGTGTATGTAAAATAACATGAGAATCCAAGTCATGATATGGCAACACCTTATCCTATAGAGAATGAACCTCACACATAAGGGATTGTACATCTAGATAGGAGGAACTAACCATAGGAAGTGTAGCTACCAATAAAGGTTTTTAAGTTAAAACTAGTTGTTATACAATCTAAGTTGGCCCCAAAGTAGGTGTAATAATGTTATTAACTGGGTGAGTAAAAGATTCACCATTATTTGATTTGTTCTTTATTTTCATTATGGCTTATAAAATCTATGAATGATCATGGGGATGTTCCCAAAGTTTATGTATAAAGCTCTACATAATAACATCCTTGTTATCTATAAGATTTTCATTGTTAAGTGGGGGGAGAGTGTCCCAATTCCCATCTTGTATATCATCTTAATATTGATTAACTTACACATAATTAGGGTATGAAGGATAAATGATAGTATATATAACTGGTCCCTTGTCCATGGTATAAACTTGAATGGAAGGAATCTGAGTATGCTCAACATGATTGCCACTAATCCTAACACTTCTTAAGGGATAAGATATAACTTTTTTAGATCGCATAGTAAACAAATCGAAATATGGATGCTAAAATAAAATGTATGAAATTTGAAAAGCTTAACACAACCAATGAAAATAGGAAAAATAAGGATATAAACCCTAGTAGCATCTAGGATTAGGGTTTGAATAGTATTTGAAGCAAGTCAGGTTCACCAAATGTTTTAACCTTTTAGGACTTGGAATAATGTAAATCTTATGTTATTAAAGAGTTGAATATAATAACTCAGGGTAGAAATATGTAATAAATACAACCACTAATCTATTATAGAATTGACTTAATTTAACCTTTCTAAAAATAGTAATAAATAATGTAAATAAGAGTTTAATTGGAAAATGACTAAGATGAAAGATATAAAAGCTAAAAATTGAGGTAGTGGCTATTATAAGTGTTTTAAACATGATTCATGTGTCAAAACCACTTCTAAATAATAACACCCTAATTATAAAGTAACACCATGTGGCACTAGTGTCCTCTATGTAAAACTATTTTGATCTTCTAGGTGCACCTGTATCTAGGTCTATCAAGCCTTTTCTTATGTGCACAAGTTTTGGATTCTTAAAGATGACTTGTTTTGATTGATGTTATGTGAAAACCCTAATACTCCATATTGCTAGGGCATCTAATTGATACAAGAAATAAAGTGTGTTATTAGTGGGGATAGAATGTACATCCTCAACACCCCAATATTATGATAGTTTCCTATATATCAATACTTTGAAGAGGGATCAAGCCCAATGTAGTTCTCTCCACCTAAGTGATAGTAAAATTTTTAGTGAAGCAAATATGATTGTAGGCTTGAGTGCTTTGAATGTAATTGAGACTAGAGATCTGAGTAATTTGAGCTTAGGAATGTTGTAAATGGTAGTATGCATAATTAGGACAAAATAGGGATTGATAACCTTAATTGTGCACAATTCGTTCTAAGTTTGTATGTGTAATTTACATCTCATTTCCATCTAGTGGTTATAGGGCTAAAATTCATGTATATATATTATTTTAGTGCTTGTGTAGGTGCTAAAATAGATCTAAGCTGACCCCAGGTGGTCTAAGATTTGAAAAAATATCCATTGGTGGAAAAAGGAGGGAAAGGATAGTAGTGCCAAAATTGGGACACTAGAACCATGTGGAAATAATATCCTTATTATGGCATTAGTGTCTAGATGGTATAACTTGAGGAACAAAGGGCCAAGATGTCATAATGAGGGTTCAGGACTACTTTAAGGATGTTTAGGGATATCTATGGTCTACACAAAGGCTGGATAAGTGAAAAATAGGCCCTAAGATAGGTTTAGGGCTAAGCTAGGGATAGGTGGTCTCAAGTAGCACTCAAGTGTAAGTTTTAGGTGATTAAAACTTGTATGAAAACTTGGGTATATTATGAATGAACATGGTTAATATAATTTGTGATATTAAATGAAGAAAGATCATTATTTACCATTAATATCCATTGCATTCATTTATTTGTATTAGCTTAGTTAAAGTGTGGTAATTATTTTTAAATTACAATACAATTTTATTACTTGAGTTTGGTTATTTTTGTTATTTAAACCATGTTATAATTACAAACATCAAGGAATGTTAGGCATTGGTTATCTCCTATAATAATATAACTATTGAATTTAATCTCCATGAAAATAAACAAACTAATATTTAGTGCAATCTATCTTTGTAACTCAATTAAATGTGATAGCATTTAGTTTGATATGTGTGTGGTGAAGTGTTTAATGTTTGGGTAAGCACAATCTTAAATAAACTCTTGAGATGCATAAGAAACATCCCAACATTTTGGTTTAATATTTGGGACATAATTATTTAAGTTGTTGATATGGTGGGTGGAGGTGATTCACCTATTTCACTATAAAATATTGAGTGATAGTCTAAGAATCTAAATTATGAGTTTTCAATTAAACATCTTAGCCTTAGACATCAATAACAGAAGGGGTAGGTTGAAGATAATTTATATCATCCCTTATACAAAGTTTTATTTTGTGATATTCTATTAAATTTTCACACAAGGCTCATTGCATATGTTATGGGAAAAATAATAACTATAGACATAACTACCCTTGGATTAAAGAATGTGTAGAGAAATTAAACTACGTAAATACTTTTTAAATTAGAAAAACTGATGTTTGGTGGTGTGGATATTTAACAACTATCTACTATAATTTACAATATCAACATATTCTTGTCTCGAGGAAGTTGGGTATTAACTTTTGTGCAAAACAATAGTCTCTCTTAATGCACAACTTCCTTTGGAGATCAAGAAACTCATGGTATACTATGAAATCAAGAATCTACCCATAGCTTTCTAAGTTTCTTGGGAACATGGGTTCTAAAAATGGTAGGAAGTAAGGGGTGGATATGATTCTCATGTGTTCATTTGGAGATGAGAGTTGGAATTAAACTTGGAAAACCCATATGAATGTGAGTTTAGGGGAAAAAGTATGGCATGGCTTAGAAAAAAATTACTAAAGACCTTAGGAATAATAGAGAGCTAAGTTTGGGAAATTTCTCAAGGACCTACATATTATTAGGATGGAATATGGATAGATCTTATATTGAGGGAGTTCACTTTGATGAGGAATAATTACATGCCACTAGGCAAGGGGATATTTAAGAAAAGGAAGTTGAAGATAAATGGAGCCCTAAGAGCATGTAGAATAGTACAAAAAAGGAATCATAACCCCAAGGTCTACACAAGTCAAAATCATATGCATTTCTTGACCAGATAATAGTAAGTGGAAACTATGTTGATTAGAAGTAAAAAGAAGTATTATACAATAGATAATACCTTATAATCCTTTATGACCTATTATGATAAAACCTACATAGATGAAAACCCAAATTATTATGGGAATGTCACAAGTAGGGGTGATAATTCACCTACATAAAATATTAACACTTCATGGATAACAATGGGCATTAGAGATGTAGTATAAAACCAAGGCACCAATCTAGCTATGCCACAACTTAGTGTTGACACCAATAGATAAATGCCTACATTGGGTGGAAATGTAACTAGTTTAGGATGAGGAAACCTAGGAGGTGTCTAAGGATCAATATCCCAATAAAATTTGAGTGTATCAAATCCACTAGTAACACCAATAGAATAACCAATTTTCCATTAGTTAGTCATCTACAAGATGTCTTTGAGCTTACCTGAGTACATAGGGATTGAAAAAAATTAGAGCACATGAATAGATGTGAACTCATTTTGAAAGATAAAGGTTTTAATTTATTAGAGAGGAAAAAAAATAGGTTTTCTACAACATTATTAGATTGGGTACAAAATTGGATCCAAAACTATGATCTAAATCAAGCCATCATATACTATGAGCAATTGAAGGAAATATTTTTTAATGATTTTGATATTGTGGAGTTTTAATATAAGATTATCTCTACTCTAAAGAATATTAATTATGACTTGGATGATAATGTTTTCACTTATGATGCAAGATTCAATACCTTAACCTCAATATGTCTTTTGAAATTCATCTAGCTCAACACAAGTAATGGTTCATATGAGGACTATTGTTACCTTTCAGGTATGTATTTTCAATGAAGCATTTACATATCTACACATGGTGTTGAAGGCATCACTCAAGTATGAGGCACTGGTAAATGTGGACATAGGCATTAATATGAATATGAAGGCATAAATATCTTTAATGTCCTCACACTTACAAAATTTCACTACCAATAGCACAATTAAATGTGTAGTGGCTTATGGATCAATTACCATGAATTAGAAGGGAAAATTAAGAATATTTCACCAAGTGCAATGTTTGGACACTTATTTCATCTTGTGATAATTTTCATGGAAAATAAATGTGAAATTATCCCTTATTGTAATGAGAAACATGTAAAAATGTCTCCCTTTATTTAAAAAAATGTGAGGCATCCAAATGTAACACCAAGTATTTTTAGGTGATTGATGAAATCCATAAGGTGTGTGAGAGGGGTCAACAAAAAATAATAATCAAGCAATCAAACCAATGTCATGGAAAATATGATGGTTAGTTCTCATATTGTGTAATATGTGGAAAATGAGGTGACAAATGATTCCTAACATGCACCTATTATAGGCATGGTTTCCTAGAACACTATTAGATGGATTTCCAAAAAATTTCCACTTTCATGTACTATTTTGGTGAGAACCAAATAGAATAATTTATAAACTTATATGTAAAATTAACACAAAGGATAATTTTGAGAAATGGATAGGAATAATTATCATCTTACACCTAACAAGATAATGGATGCCAAAGGAAAATGGTCAGAAAACACAAAAATCAAATGTGAATATTATGACATAACTACCCAAACCAAGGTAACAATGACTAATAATTTTCATTTGGGTTATGAACCCAAATTGGAAAAGAAGGTGCACTACACAAAACTCTCCACCACCACAGTAACCTTTAAAAAAATATTAAATGTGATTATGGGGAGGTCTAACCTTAAGGGTTCCTTAGAGCATATTATGTTAGAGGATAACCCTATGAAAGTGGATACTAGCATGCAGATGCATGATGAAGCATTTAATATCAAATAAATAGAGACATTACAAAAGGAATTGGGGCTAAATAGGTTGAAGGATGTTCATCTTAAAGACATAGAAAAGGGATATAATGTTGGGTAATAAGTTGATACATGAAATAAAGATAAGAGAGGAGAAGAACATGATGTTGGAAGGGATGAATAATAATAAGGAAATAAAAGTCCTTGAAGTGGAAACATTTAATGATGAGGATATTGATGGCTACACTAAGAAAGTAGACAAGTACACTATTCTATCAATATTTGATTCAAATAAATATGCACAAATTGACAATGATAGAAAATAGAAAGGGGACATGAGGTACCATAATGGTTTATAGAAGATAAGTTATATTTATGAAACCATTCACATGAAAAGAGTAGTTTTACATAGGTGCACAAGAAAAATTCCTTTATTTTGAATACCTACAAGAATGAACCACAATTTTAGGCACCATATAATAGTGTACATAATGAAGAGATTGACTTGGACAAGTTGAGTAAGGTACAATCTATTTTTGCACTAGTTGGAATGGAAACTAAGGTCTCATGCTAGAATATTTTGAATAAAACTACTACTAGAAACCTACAAAAGACACTTAATGGAAGTTGAGAATAAACATGTTATAATTGAACATAAGTTATCAATCATGGAATTGAATATTAAAAATATGGGGAAATGCATCCTCTAAGATGAAATTATCATATATTGGATGGGGTTAGTGTGATGGGGATGAAGTATGTTTATAAATTAATTTTAATGGTTTTTAAACTTGTAAACAATAAAGGGGGAAGATCTAGTGCTAAAGAATAAGTGTGGAAGGAAAAATAAAATATGTAACTTGAATTTAAATTAGACAAATAGTTAGAGGGATACAAAAAAACCTAACTCAATTCCAAGAAAAGGAAGTAAAATCTAAAAAAAAAATTATTCAGCTTTGTGCAGAAGACCCAAATAATAAACATGTGATTTCTCAATGAATAATGAAAGTAGGAAGAGTTGGTGATGAAACTCCACCAAATGAAGGATAGATCCAAGAGAAATAAAATTCTAAAATATTCAAAAACTTGGAGAGAAAATAGACAAAAGGGTGAATAATTAGAGAATGGACATAAAATAATACATTGTAGACCAATAGATGAAGAGAGCACCCTTTGAGAGGTGATGGAAAAATTATCTCTAGAGATAGTATTGGAAAATTTCAAGGCCATAAAGCTCATGTATGCAATTGGAAATACAAAAAATCTATAAATTAATCCTAGTTTGGAGAAGATAAATCCTACTTACACTTATAATTGGGGATACATTAGATAATCAAGGTCATGACCAATATGGATTTATTAAACCTAATCAAGGGATATCTTACCATAATAAATTCACAAGGGATGGTTTCAAAGCCTCCATTCAATCAAAACTATGCAATAACCCTAACTAGGTCTTATGTTTTCATATTCACTAAACTAATAACAAGTAAAGTAAAATCTAATCTAGTGCTCACTAAAGCTTCTGGCACAAAATAAAGGTTAGTAAACATGCATAAGAGAATCTTAATTAAGCTATGTATAGATAAAACCCTAATTCATGAAGAGAGAAATATTATTCAAAAGCCATTACTTATGTTACTTTTATATACTAAAGAGAGGATCAAATTTAGAGATACTTACCTTGAATATGAACCTATCGAGACTCAATCTCTCCATTGGCCAAAGGTGCTTTGCAATAGGTTGTTGTGTTTTGTAAGGATCAATAAGAAATGCCAAAGCATCCAAGACTTCTCCACAATACAAGATTATTCTCCAAGTAGAAACCCTAAGCTAAGACTCCTCAATGAGAATGGTTAAAGAGTAAATTGTAAAGAAGTGCAAATGAATAATTAACTCTTGTTGTCTTTCTAAGAATGGAGAAATGGATGTGTTTATATAGGCAGATCTAACCCTAAACCCTTTCAAAATTTTATGTTGACAAGGTTGACCTAGTTGACCTAATATCATAATTGATAAAATAAACTAAGTTATGGACTAGGTCAGCCATGGATCGACCTAGTCCCTAATAATATTTGTCAATAAGAATATAAGGTTGATGTGGTCGACTATGTCATGTAAACTATCAAAAAGGGGTTTAGGTTAGAAAAAGGGATAATGAAGGTGGTAAAATACTATAGGAGATTTAAAAATAGGATGAAATCTTATGGTAATGTTTTTAGGAGTTGGTTGGATTGATAAAAAGTGATAATAATCTTGTAAAGCACCAATGGTCTGCCTACCCCTTTCCCAATACACCCATAGGGCATGCACTCAGAGAGATTGAGACTCGATGGGTTCTTGTAAAATAGAAAGCATCAATAGTTAATAAAGTTTGGAAATATTATGTGTATACATATGCCCCACTCAAATTTCATCACATGTCATTCAAGTAAAATAGGAGATAGTGCTTTGAGAAAAGAACATAGTAATACACAACACTGAAGCTAAAAAAAGTTATAGTATTTTAAAGCATAAAATAACTAAAATCAAATGATGGAAAGGGAAATAATTAAAAACAAGTAAATGTATGCATAACTTAACTTACCTTTATCATTGGATGGTTGTCTACTATGTTTGTAGTTTTGATTATGGAGGGTGCAGAGATTGCTTTCGATAAATATAAGGACACAAAACTAAAGGGAAAAAATAAACAAACGTAGGAAAGCCAAGATAGCTAGTGTTATGTGGATGGGATGTACTTATAAATTTGGAAAGCTGAGGTGATAAGTGTTATGTTAGACCAAATGACCAAGTAAAATTTTTAGAGTAAATTGGGTAACCAAAAAGCCAAGGCTATTAAAGACCAAAAAATTCAAATAAGTAAACCTTAAGTAAGAAAGGAAAACTCACCAAGTCAAACCAAGGATACACATCAAAAAGGATTGTAATAAAGCATCATTGTGAAAGCAGTCACAATCCTTAAACAAAAATGGACAAGCAAAAAAATGGTAAAATAACATTGATGACTATGAAGTAAAAATCCTTACTCAATCATCCATGTAAAAAAGTGCATAAAAGGGAAAATAACATTGATGAGTGAGAAGTAATAAACCAACCTCACTCAATAATGGAAAAAGTACATGAAAGTAGAAATAGACTTAGGTGTTTATAAAAAGGGTGGTACAATAATGAAAAATGGTAAAAGAAATCAAGTCATGTCTAGAAATATAGATCCATGGTATAAAGAAAGTAATCCATAGTCACGCAAACATGTTGTTTTCTTTTTTAGATAGATGAAATTAAAACAAAGTAGTGTTATCATGTTTTTAAGATGTGAAGAAGAGGGAATTATAACAAAGGGAAAACATATTTATAATCACACTTTGCCTATCAAGGAGAAAATGAAATGGGAGGAGGGGAAAATGAAGGAAAAACTAAGGTAGAGGAAACTTTTTATCAAATTCAAGACACTCAAATTAGGTTTGTCAAAACAAGAGGACTTTCAACCTTCAGGACTTTGAAGAACTTCTCCTAACCACACAAGTCTTTGATCAATAAATTAATTATGTAGATCATCCCATGAAGGTTATATGCATGAAAATTAAAATGGACCTACCTTCCCATAACATTTCCCCCATTCCTTAAGACCCCTAACAGAGCCATCAATCTACTGTGAAGATTGGGTACTTGCTTGAGAAAGTAGGTGGCACCAAATTTTTTTGTTGAATTCTCCTATTCCAATCTACTATCCTACTGCACCCCAATGGACTTTAGATCTATCATGAGGCAACTATGAAGTTTAAAATTTGATTGGAGATAGGAAATGTGTTTGTTAATCATGTCTTTTGATGTGATTTTGAATTTTGAAATTTGTATGTTTCCTTTTGTATATCATTTCCTTTTATTTTAAATAATTTAGATTTTAATTTTGTTCATATTCCTCCTCCATATAGATTTGGAAAACCAACATGGGTGTTAAAGATGACTTTATTTTGAATACTTGGGACTTGGTTTCTAAGAGAGAGGATTAGAGAGCATGGTGTCTAAGAGTCTTTTTAATGCAAGTAAAATAAAAGTGCTATCTTGATTTTGACCTTGTTTTATTAAATGTGGAGTGAAAGGAAAGGAAATCAAGAGTAATGAAACATGAAATAATTTGAATGACTTCAAATCATAAAAAATGTGACAAAGGGCATAAAAGGGATACAATGACAAAAAAATGTGATTCCTTGTCATAATAACGAGGGAAATGTATGAAATAGGCTAGCATAGTTTATTGTGAAAATGTTATCTATAAAAGAAACAAAATCTAAAGTTGAGAACAAAGTATCAAAAAATCATAACCATTGTAAAACACATTCTAGATAGGAAATGAAGGATGGTGATTTTATGAGGAAGGATAGATTTTGTCTATGGTCTTACATTGTAATTTATAGAAGAGAAACTCACGAGGGTATCAAAATCATGAAAAAAATAAATGGGATAAAGATGGCATTTGTGAGGAAGACCAGGTCCTATCCATGGTCTTACACTACAAATCATAAAAGGGAAACCCAAAGGGTGAAAAAAAGTGTTAGAAAAGTATGAAAACAAATAAGATAAAAGGACATCATGAGGAATATCGAGTCCTATCCATGGTTTTACAATTTAAATCATGATAAAATTAAAAAAATAAAAGATCAAAAGGAAGGACTAAGGTTTGTGAAAAGCAAAAACTATTGTAGAGGGTGAGACACATGTAAGTCTCCTACAAAAAGTGTTGGATAGATAGAATATAAGAAGCATGAAAAATAAGGGAAGGATTATACGATAATTTTTATATCAAAGATGAGAATGTGAGAGACAAGATTGTGTCTTAGAAGGTTTATTAAAGTTGAATTAGTTTGGTATCATGCCATGTAGAGTAAGAGTGGGCATCGTAAGATACCCCAATGGGTAATTGGATGTAGGGGTGTGCATCACAAGATGTCCAAGAGTATGAAATGATATGTGGGTGGGTATCATGATATTACCCAAAGGATAAATTAATATGTGTATGGGTATCACAAAATTCCCCAAAATCTAAAAAGAGGAAGAAAATATATGAAAAAATCAAGAGAAAAGAGCACCCCATTATAGTGTCTAAATGGATTCAAGATGTCCAATAAGATTATGATAAGGTATTCATGATGTTTGATAAAATAAAAATGATTATAAGTAAGAATAATGAGAGATAGAGAACTAAGTTGGCCACATAGATAAAGAAGTAAGCAAGATAAAGAACCAAATTGACCAGATAAAAGAGTAAGGACATATTGATGTCTGACTATGTATCACAAGTGCCTAGAGTGTTCAAGAACACTTATCATTTTAGAATTATAAGAATTTAGTGAATGAGTTATAGGTTTTTATAATCATGTTATCTATTGATGAAATAGAGGCAAAACAAATAAATTGTTTCACAATATTTATAATGTTTGGTGGTTGGGAGCCACTATGGCCTAATAGTTAGTCTATGCAGAATATGAAGTATGCTATGCTAAGAATGGTAAATTATGATCAATAAATAATCTAAATATTAATTTAATATGGATATTTATAATTAAAATTAATCTAGAGTGATTTGGTTTAAAAAAACAAAAGGAAACGTAAGGCAGAGAAGAGATGTTGTTGATATTCATTCCAAATATCATGACAAAGTTCAAACATCATCTAGGCATGCACTTAATCAATGTATGACATGAAGTATCACAAGGTCAAATAATATTATACATCAAGAAAACATCTAAGGATGGTGTGAAATAATGCAAACAATAACCAAGTTCACTTTAAATATTTTACCCCTACAAGAAAATGATATCAACCCAAATGCAAGAAGAGCAAGCAAACAAAATGAACCTAATAACTTTCAATTAACCTAGCATTGGCACAAGTTAACAACTTTGAATTCAAATACACACAATAGAAATTAAAAATAACCATTCAAATCCATAAATTAGAACAAACAAGTGAGAGAGAAGCTAGGATAATAAAAGACATAAGCAAATTTTGACAAATTTTGAAGAATTCCTTGCTTATATTAATTTCTCAAAAGTTAAATTAGATTTTGTATCTAATAACTCTCTAACTTTTAAAATGGACAATACCCACTATATAGAGTGTTAAGGAGGTATGTTGATTAGTCATGCCAAATTATAATATGACATGTGTCTTGGACAATTGTCCCTTATAACTTTCTAGAATGATCTAGACACTTCCTAATGAATTGACCTATAGGCAATGTGTTTTAAAAATTTCACATGCCTTTATGAAAAAAATATTCTCTTTTAAAAATATATAATGCTTAGATATAGGAGGAATATTCCTAAGTCACTTAATCTAACTTTGAGAAATCTCTATTGTAATTTATCTTTCTAGCAAGAGATTCATTCTATAAAGTTGATCTTCAATTAGCTCAAAGTCAAAAACTAGTTTCATGAAGAGCTCCTTCATTTGATATGCTAAGATCTTGTGAACTTAATCCAATATTTTTGATGCCTCCCTAATGATCTAACTTTACTGACTATTTCTTTTGTAGTTGGAATCATATCCATGATCATATCATTGTCATAAATAACCTTTCCTATGCTTTGCTGCCTTACCCCTTTTATAAACTAGGAAGCTCTTTCATTTGATTTCATCATCTATAATTAGACTAGCTATACTGAGTGTAGTAGGGTATTTGACTAAGTTATCCAATACATGCATTGTCCTATCTTTAAGTTGTTTGAGGTCATTAGAAAGGTCACTTAATCACTGCAAATCTTTTTAAATTACTAACTAGTGGACTCTGGATCAACATATCTTCACACAGGTGACCATTCAGTTCCCTTGATCTCAATTATGGTGAATATAGGGCTGAAATAGTGCTTTTGTATGTACTTAGGGAATTTTGAAGGTCTTAATAGTGCTTTAATGGTGTCTGTGAGTTCAAATCATAAGTTCCATGCTTTAAATTAATATTTAGACTTGCCCATTTGTACTTATGTCTCCCATATGTCCAAAAAATACTCATATTTACCACATTTTTATTGTGTGGCATTGTTGTGGAATTTCCATGGTACCTTCATGGCATCTTGCTCATCACTATTCAAAAATATGACTGTTACCTTTAAAAATTTAGCTTTGATCTTGCACTATTCAATCTATTTGTATGAATCAATGCAATCTATAGATATTTAAATTATTTAGACCCAAAATTTTCTCTTAAATTGATGTCTATGTGCCCATCATTTGACATTTGTGTGAACATCTTTTACATTCTTGCAACCATTATTTTTTGAACACCTTCTTGGAACTCTTTGCTAAGCTTAATTTTGACATCTATGTGTCCATCATTTGACATTTGTGTATCCATCATTTGGTGTTCATGTGAAAATATTTGACATCTATATGATCATAAATATTTTAACACCTCCTCGAGACTCTTTGCTAAGCTTACCACTAGTCTCTTTTGGGTTCACTCTGCTTCTTGCATGTGACACTTGGTGACCTCACATTTTCTTATAACTTTGTTAAAAAGTCAATGTCCATCTCAAACTATTGGATCACTTTTGTATGAGAAAATGAGATATGTTAGATCATGATTTGAGGGGTACACCACCATTTAATATTCAATATCCTTTCATCAAGATGGTGACACTTTTCACCTTCTCGAGTCCTGGGTTCTATTGAAGTTTTGATTCAATTCATACCATCTGATCAATCTTGCCTAAATAAATATGGGATATTTATCTTAGGGACCTGATTAAACTTTAACCTTTTGATCATGGCTTGAATTTTCAACTTAGATTTTGCACCGTTGGATCTACCTCATCTGATCAATCACACTATCTAATCATGATCTGTAAGGTTAAGCAAAATTAGTTCCTATGCTTAGTTTCCTATTTTGATATTGATCTCATGCCATTAGATCTTGCCTAAGGTGAATGCACATCATTGATCAAAATCCTTGACTTATTGATCCCATCTCACACCATTAGATTAACCTCACTCGAGTAAATGTGGGTCATTGATCCTACAGACAAACACAATGATTAAGTCATACTCGATAATTACATGGAACTTAGGGTAAAGTCTCAAGATTAAAGTTTTTTATTTATATTAATAAACATGAATCAAAACTTTAGGATTAATATTTTAAACTAAGTTTATAACAAAGGGACCATGCATTACTTAGACCAAGCTAGTAGATAAAAGGGTCCAAGGGCCACGGGATATAAAAGGGACCAAGTATGAATTTTAGACTAAGGTTTGGTCATGTTAATAAACACAAATAAACCTTAGCATAAAAATTAAACTAAATCCATGGCATATTTAACCATGTAAATCATTCCTACCAAATTTAAATTTAAATGAAAGGGCCTAAGCTAAGGCAATTGGAACAAGGGTTTCAGGAAGCTTAAACATGGATTTAATTTGATTTTCAATAGACCAAAGGCTAGTAAAAGCTCAAATTAATATAAAATATTGAAACCTATACATAGTCTATTCAAGGGGGATCCATTAAAGCTACAACTTGTGAAACACATAGATACAATATATTAGCAAATATAGACAAGATTAAACCAAAATATTGAACAAATGTGCCAACCAAACTAGGTATGGATGATCTCAAATAAAGAATATGTGAGAACATGCTAGTAACACTCTGATCAAGTGAATTTTAAATTTTAAGCTACAAATTTCTATAATTTAACACAAGGGTATCCATTTTTTAGAAATGGGGGTATGTTGACCTTAAAAAATGGCTACTTCTAGGGGAAACATAACAATATGTTAGAATTCAAAGACTCTAGTTCATACTAATGATTAGGTTATTCATTCCACTTGATTAGCCACCATTATTTAGGTTAGTTCATGGTTGAAACAAGTCTTACACATGTAGAATTGGGGTCAAATATCAAAACCTAGCCATGTTATGTGTGTTTTTTAATTCTACTTACTATTTTCTGTGGTATTTAGAGAGAAACTTCTAGATTTAATGACTTTAACCATTAACACTAACTTATAGCATGCTTGGATATTAATTAAAAACCATGATTTACGTTAGGGAAGGCTTGGACATTGCTCTGTTACTAGCCAAGAATACATAGCCATGATAGAGATGCCTTTAGCTCCACTCAAAGCCTTGCTCCACTATAAGACAAACATTTATAGCCCTAGTGGAGATGACCAGAATCACCTTTGCTTAGAAATCTCTTTGAATTTTTCAATAAATTCCTATTTTTTTTATTTTTCAAATTATTTTTGGCTTTATAGTAAAGGTTGGGAACTAGATTAGCTAGGTTTAGGGATTTGGTCAAGTTTTTGATCTTCAAACAATCATCCTTAGTTCCTTACTTTATCTCAGACAATAATGTTTATTAAGTACAAGCATGACTATGTTCTAATAATTCAAGCCTTCACCCTACATAAACAACTCTTATAAAAATCAAGTTTAGATTAGAAAAGGTTAAAATTTTTAGATAATAATTAGCTTATTCATAAGTCTTTACCAGTCTTCCCAAAATTAAAACATCAAGCTCACATTTCAGACCCATGGTCAACCATTGTCTAAAGTTCATATCCACATTCTTAAATTGTGGAGTTTCTTGAGCAACTAGATAAAACTGGAGCTGAGGACTATTTTGAAAAGACTTATTAAAATAAAGAAATAAATCAAGAGAAAGCAAATAAACATGTATAAGCACTATATACAAAAATGGGACAGGAAGGAAAGAATAAGAAAAAAAGTTAATCTAAATCCCTATACTAAATCCATAAAGAACCTACCTCCAGGATCAAATGAAAAGTTATTTAGTCTACTACAGAACCTTGAAACATGATTGTTTCCATTCAATTCCCTATTCTTGTGGATAAGAGCACTTGTATGCTTGTGTCTTCTATATGATGTAGCTTGGTTTCCCACCTCCATTATCAAGTGCATGGATTGAAGATACAGATCCAAAACCCAATCATCTTCCTCCTAAGTTATTCTATCTTGCATCAAGAGTGTTAATTATGTTTCAACCATAAAATGATAATGGTATCATAACTAGCATTATTAAACTAATGTCTTCATTAAGTTCTTTAGGTGGAAATGGACTATAAATCTTTGCATAAAAGACTTCCAAATAATAATAAGAGGCCTATTCATCTTGAACAACTAATTGAAACTCATCTGGGATCGTACCATTAGAAACAGGTTGATCCCATATTTCTAACCTTTTTATGGATTCATATAAAAATTCCTAATATATTTCACTTGCTTCATCTTCATCTTCTATGTAGAATGGTGTCTCTTTTATCCAATCAAGTCCCACCTCATTTTGCTTTGGGATATCTAGAATATCTTTGCCTTCTTGGAATACCTCAATTTATTTCAAAAAATCTTGGTCTAAATGTTGCCACTGGTCAGCTTCTTCAAGGGTATACTCAATTTTGGAAATGTCCTCATATGAATTATCCTCACAACTATCTTCTAAAAAGAGGTCATATTGTATCTAATCTTGTTTATGGGGCTGCTCATCTTGAATGGTTATTCCTTCTTCTCGATCATATTCATGTTCACATTCTTCTTTGAATGGAAAACCAAAATCCCATTTTATGAAGGATCTAGATGTCTTTGCAAATCTAGATGTCCCTGCAACATTGTTTTGATTAAACATAGGCTTAGATGTATCCTTTTCATTTTGATATGCTTTAAAGACATTAAAATGATCAGCTAGATCTATATCATAAAGATTCATTTTATGTATGCTCTCAAGTGACCCATTACCACTATTATCATTAACCTATTTGAAGGCCCATTAAACCTGATAGAATATTTCCTTGTATTTTCTACTTATTTTTGTAATTAAAGAAAGTTAGTGCTCAATTTTTGAACCATTTTTAATATTAATTCATTTGAGTTTTTTGGTATGTTAAGGTTATGAACTGGGGTATTACTACTAGATGTGGGCACTACTATTCTATGATTTTGTGGATGAATTCCACTAACAGTGCCATTCAAAAACCCTAGGTTTTGGCTAGGATATGGGTGATTCAAGAGCAATTGGTTTAAGACTAATGTCTAATTTAAGGTAGACACACTTTGATTGGCATTAAGAATGATATTTATTGCTAGGAAATTGGGGTAGACATTTGGGATAGGATATGCAAGTTGACCTTGAGGCTGCATTTGATCATTGATTATTACATCTTCATTATAATCCAATGCTAAGATGTTTATAACTCCAACAAACCTTTTAAGAAACATAGAAGTCATGGGGTATAAAGCATCCTTGTAAATATCTAAGGCTAAATTCTCATCATGTCTATACTAAGCATCTTATGGAATCTAGCGTAAAGGCTCTAATGGTCTCATTGGAATCTCTCTTAATAGTGATGAATTGTTGATACAAAATTCATGGACTAATGATTATACCAAATTGATCAATAAAGATTCTATTAAAATCATCCTAGTTAGCTATGTAATTATATGGAAGGTTAAGGAACCATTCATATACAACATCTTTGAAAATAAATGAAAACAATCTACATACTACATCTTCATAAACAACATTTAAGAGTCTTAAAGCAGCCTTAAAGATTTTAACGTGTTCTTCAATTGTGACAATACCATCAAGACTAAAAGAAGGAAAATACCTTTTAAGATTTCTTAGAAGATCATGTACTATACCTATCATGTTGATTGAAGAACCACCTAGCCAATCCATACCTTGAACACATAAGCACTTTGAACTGGTGAAGTAGGTTGGGACCTTGAGAAATTTTGCTCACCTTGTTTGACCTAGCTTTCTATAAATTTACAGATGGAGAGGAGGTACTCTTCTCTCTAATCCTTAGTAATTCTATCTTGTGTACTTTGAAACCTATTTAAAATATGATGCATCAAACTAATTTTTGCAAATAACAATGATTAAGTTTGCACGTTAAACTAATTTTACATAAATACATGTAAAACATGACTATATTGAACTAAATAAGTTCAAAGATACATCTAAAATGATGAATTGGAGTTATCTTTACACCTCTAATCTTGAATAAACCTAGACATGATAAGAATCAATCAATTTTTAAACAAAATTGTTATTACTAACCTTAAACATGGGAAATACACAAAGCTTGAACTACCTTTGCATGAATATCCATGGATCTTTAAAGAATATCAATTTTAGGCTAAAGGGAGCCTAAAAATTGGTCTAAAACCATAAAGATCAATGATATTTACACACTTATTCTCAAAAGAGCATAAATATGCAAAGAATGCACTGATCTTTGATTAGAACACACCAAATTTAGCAAAGATTCTACAAATTCACAAAGATCTAACTAAAGGCCCTCCTTCTAGTGCTAGCTAATCTCCTCCTGTTGATGCTTGAATATGTATCAAAAGTGCCCAAAGTGTTGAAAAACACTTCTCATTTTGTAATTCTAATAATTCATCACATGAGTTATAATTTGTGATAATCCTATTATCTATTGATGAAATAGAGGTAAAACAAGTGGACTGTTTCACAATATTTCTAATGTTTAGTGGTTGGGAGCCACAATGGTTTAATAGTTAGTCCATGTAGAACATGAATTATTCTATGATAAGAGTGGTTTTTTATGATCAATAACTAATCTAAAGATTAATCTAAGATGGATATTTATAATGAAAATTAAGCTAGAGTGATCTGGTTAAAAAAAGGTAAAAGGAAAGGTAAGGCAGAGAAGAGATGTTGTTGATCTTCATTTCAAATATCATAGCAAAGTTAAAATATCATCTAGGCATGCACTTAAACAATGTATGACATGAATTATCATAATCTCAAATATTGTTAGACATTAGGCAAACATCTAAGGATGGTGTGAAATAATGTAAATAAGAACCAAGTTTGCTCTAAAGATTTTACCCCTACAAACAAACAACATTAGTCCAAATGCAGGAAGAGTAAGCAAACAAAATGAACCTAATAAATTTTAATTAACCTAGCATTGGCACAAGTTAATAGACCTACATTCAAATTTACAAACTAGTAATTTATAAGAAACATTCAAATCTAGAAATTAGAACAAACAAGTGAGAGAGAAGCCAGGATAACAAAAGACATAAGTAAATTTGGATAAACTTTGCATAATTCCTTGCTTATATTAATTTCTCAAAAGTTACAATTGGATTATGGATCTAAGAACTCCCTCCCTTTTAAAATTGACAATATCCTTTATATAGAATGTTAAGGAGGTATGTTAGTCAGTCATTCCAAATTATAATAGTCCATGTGTCCGGGTCAGTTGTAACTTATAACTTTCTAGAATGTTTTAGACACTTCTTAATGAACTGACCTATAAGAAATGTGTTTTATGAATTGCACATGCCTTTACAAAAATGATATTCTCTTTTAAAAATATATAATACTTAGCTATAAGAGTAATATTACTAAGTCACTTAATTTGACTTTGAGAACTCTCTGTTGCAATTTATCTCTCCAGTAGGATCTTCATTCTAGAATGTTGTTCTTCAATTAGCTCAAGGTCAAAAATTGGTTTCATGAAGAGCTCCTTCATTTGATATGCTAATATTTTGAGAACTTAATCCACTCTATTTGATACCTCCCTAATTCTTCCAACTTTACTAACTCTTCCTTTTACAGTTAAAATCATAACCATGATCCTATCATTATCGACAATAATCTTACCTATGCTTTGGTGCCTTACCCCTTTTATAAATTAGGAATCTCTTTCATTTTATCTCATTATCTGTAATTAGATCATTTGGACCAAGTGTATTAGGGTCCTTGATTAATCTATCCAATACATGCATTATCTTATGTTCAAGTTGCTTGAGGTCATTAGAGAGGTCCCCCAATTGTTGTAAATCCTTTTAAATTGCTCATTAGTGGACTCTAGATCATAATATCTTCATACAAGTGACCATTTGGTTCCCCTTGACTCAATTATGGTGATTATAGGGCCAAACTAGGGCTTATGTATGTGCTTAGGGACTTTTGAAGGTTTTAATAGTGCTCTAATGGCATCTATGAGCTCAAATCATAAGTTTTGTGCTTTAAATTTGCATTCAGACTTTCCCATTTGTATTTTTGTCTCCTAAAGGTCTGTGAAATCCTTAGATTTACCATGTTTTACTTACATGGCATCATTGTGGCATTGACATGGCACCTCCTTGGTATCTTGCTCATCATTATTCAAAAATATGACCATTGCCTTTGAAAATTTAGCTTTGATCTTGTACCATCTAATCCATTCATAAGAATCAGTACAATTCATAAATCTTTGGATTATTTAGATCTAAACAACTATCTTGAAATTGATGTCTACATGCCCATCATTTGACATCCATGTGAACGACTTTGATGTATGAATGATCATAAATTTTTGAACACCTCCTCATAAATCTTTGTTGATATTAATTTTGACATCTACATGCCCATCAATTGACACTGTCTAAATGTCTTTGATGTCTGCACGAGTAAACATAGGTCGTTAATATTGTAGATAAACACAATGTTTAAGTCATGCTCAGGTTTTACATGAAACTTAGGGTAAAGTCTTAAAACCAAGTTTTTTAATTTATGTTAATAAATATGAATCAAAACTCTAGGATTAAGATTTTAAGCTAATTTTACAAGAAAGGGACCATGTGTTACTTAGACCAAGCTAGTAGATAAAAGGGACCAAGGGCCACGGGATATAAAAGGGACCAAGTATGATTTTTAGACTAAGATTTGGTCATGTTAATAAACATGACTAAAATTTAGTATAAAAATTAAACTAAGTTCATGGCATATTTAAAGTGTTCACACATATATTTTTCCCACCCAATTTGAATTTAAATCAAAGGGCCTAAGCTAGGGCAATTGGAACAAGGGTTTCAAGAAGCTTAAACATGGATTTAATTTGATTTTCAACAGACTAAATGCTCGTAAAAGACTACATTAACATAAAATCATGATACCCAGACATAGTCTATTCAATAGGTTCTCCATTAAACCTACAACCTATGAAACATAGAGATCCAATGTATTAGCAAATTTAGAAAAGATTAAACTAGAATCCTAAACAAATGTGCCAACCAAACTAAGTGTGTAAGATTTTCAAATAAAGAATATATGCAAACATGCTAGTGACACTCTGATCAAGTGAATTTTCAATTTAAGATACAAATTCACATAATTTGACACAAAGGTCCCCATTTTTTAGAAATAGGGGTATGTTGATCTCAATAGGACAACAATCAAATATAATGTTAAATGGGTTCATTGTGTATTTCTAAAAGGGTCTAAGAAGAGTACAAAGTTAACTAGGTCAACTATGTACTGATAGATAAAAGGTAGATAAGGGTACAAATTCATATATGTTGAATCTATACTATAGATAGGGTATGAAAATAAGTTGATATGGATATAGGGTTGACCAATTTGACTTATTACTATAATCCAAGAGATAGATAAGGGTACATAATCATACAAGTCAACTTTATACTATAAATAGAGAAAAATGTAGTCTATAAGAGACTGTACTAGATATAATGATAATGTTCTAAAATAGGGATAAATTTTGCAATAATTGAAGCAAGAAATGGAAGCAAACACACAAATAATTGGATCAATGTGAATGATCTAATTGGAGCACACAACATAAAACCTTACACTAATGTTAGCTAATGAAAGTTTTTACAATATAACACATAATGATCAAAGATAAATTAGTCAATTTTAAATTAAATGCTAACTAATTAGTCATATTGTGTGTTATTAGATTATTAGAAAGTATTGTTTTTCATATGATAGGGAAGTTGGCTGAAAATAGGGAACTAGAAAGCAATATATAGATGCTTTTAAGACATTTAGGTTGAAAAGGATTTGTGTTGGTAATGGTATTGGCTTAGTAATTGGGCCTACCCCTCACTTCACAATCCCACAATGATAAGGGTGTCAAGTGATTTGCCAATATATACCATTAACCACATGTTTATAATTGGCTAGAAAACCATGTCGTCTTCCCCGTTTGTGATGAATTCCAAGTAGGTAGACCTTGGGAAGATAAATGTTAAATGTATTTTGAATATTGTGTGATTTGGTAGTGTGTTCAAAAATATCAAAATAGTGTAAATAAATAGTAATTTGAAAATCCATCTATTTAGATTATGTGAGCTAATCTAAGCATGTAAATAAAAGAAAATAAATGTGTGAATTAATTACTAGTAAATAGTTGTTAATTTCCAAGTTTAAAATAATATAGAGTCAGTTTAGATGACATTGTATGCAAAAAATATAAAACAAATTCGATTGGGTCACTTCTATTCTAAGGAAGCAAAAGTCTTTAAAAACATATTCAAACAAGTCGACTTAATCTTTTGGATAGAGATAGGCTATAAAACTAAGTTGATTAGGTTGACTTAGTTTGTTATAGGGTTGTAGTTTTAAATATTGATAACTTACACAAAATAAAACTAAAATGAAGAATTGAAATGACTAAGAGATAAAGAGAGGAACCTTGGTGGGTTAGAAGGTGATTAGGATAACAAATTTTATGCTGAAGTGACCTGAAGTTACTTTTAAATTCTAAAAACTAAGTCGACATGTTCAACCCAATTCTTTAAAACTGTATGTGATGAAGAAATATAAGATGTCTAGGTTGACTTGTTTGACTTAGTTTGTTGTTCTAGATGCTGACTGAAAAATTAAGTTGACATGTTTGACTTAGTTTGATGATCTAGATGTTGACTATATTACTAAGTTGACCTGTTCAACCTAGTTTGTTGATCTAGATATTAGTAGAGTGAATAAGATGACAGAGTCAACCCATTTGACCTAGTTTGTTGATTTAGATGCTGATAGAATAAATAAGATGATAAAGTCAACCTAATTGACTTTGTATTCTTATTTGGGACTAAATAAGAGTACTGTGTCAACCTATTTGATCCAATAACCTATATTTGATGAAGACTTACACACAAAGAATAGAGTCATTTTGATGCAACTGTGTGTTAAACATGTGTACAAAAAGTTAGAACTATACCGATTGGTTTGATATAGTATCACAAACATAGAAAAATAATAATATTATAGAAATGAAAGCATGAAATAAAATATGCAAGTGTTAGATTCACTTTGGGTTTACCAAAATGTATCAATGAGAAATGCAATAGATCTATAAATCAATCCTAGCTCAGAGAAGATAAATTACACTTATGATTGGGGATACATTAGATAATTAGGGTCATGACCAATATGGATCTGTTAAACCTAATAAATAGATATCTTAACACAATAAATTCACTAGGGAGGGTTCAAAATCCTCTAATCAATAAAAATAATGCAATAAACTTACCTAGGTCATGTGTTTTCATATTTATTAAACTAATAACAAGTAAAAAAAAATTTAATCTAGTGCTCACCAAATATTGTGGCACAAAGTGGGGGTTATTAAACATAAAAGTAAACATGCATAAAATAATCCTAATTAATCTATGTATAGGTAAAACTCTAATGCATGGAGAGAGAAATATTATTCAAAATCCATTACTTATGCTACCTTTATCTACTAAAGAGAGGAGCAAAGTTATAGATACTTACCTTGAAGATGAACCTTTTAGGATAAAATATCTCCCTTGGCCAAAGGTGCTTCATAAGATATTGTTTTGGTTTATAAGGATCACTAAGAAAGGCCAAAGCATCTAAGACTTATCCATAAGATAAGATTCTTCAAGTAGAAATCCTAAGCTCAAACTCCTCAAATAGAATGGTAGAAGAATAAATTATAAAGAAGTGAAAATGAATAATTAACCCTTGTTGTATCTCTAATAATGGAAAAATAAATGTGTTTATATAGGCGGATCTAACCCTAAATCTTTAAAAATTTTAGGCCAATAAGGTCAACCCGATTGACCTAGTATCATAATTGACAAAAATAAACTAGATCATGGACTAGGCTCACCTATTCCCTAATAAGCTTTGTTAATAAGAATACAAGGTTGATATGGTCGATTATGTCATGTAAACTATCAAAAATAGGTTTAGGTTAGAAAATGGATATTAAAGGTGTTAAAAGACCAAAGGAGGGTGAAAAATAGGAGGTAAAGCATAGGGGAATGTTTTTAGGATCTGGTTGAATTGATAACAAGTGGTAATAAGGGACAAAAATCTTACAAAACACTAATGGTTTGCCCACCCATTTCTCAGTGTACCCCTTACGACATGCACTAAAGAGATTGAGACTTGATGGATTCCTATAAGATAGAAAGGATCAATAATTTATAAAGTTTGAAAATATTATGTATACAGCTTCAAGATTATCCATCTATTCTAAAATGTCTAACTACAAAAATGGCCATTAGAATAGAATTCATCCAAACTACCCTTTTGCATTGAAAAAGTATTGAAGTAGAGGTCCATAAGGATGGGCATAACAAAATTAAGTGCAAGCAAATCAAATCAAATTTTATTGGAGAAATAACCCAATTAGTGTGGGGTGATGTCAGACCCAAAATTTTGCTAAGTATGTAAGTGTGCACTTTTGAATATTGGATATCACAAAGTATGCCCACATTTTGAAACAATTCATAGAGTAATAAGTCAAATAGAGAAAGGGACCAATTTTGAATAAGTATAACAACATATAATAGCATACGAGGATGAGGTCGTATAGATGTGCTTGGAGACCCTAGAGCACTCAATAAAATATTGACCAAGTATTGAAGTGTGTTATTTGCATCACATTGTTCAAAATGGAATAAGGGGCACCAAGATTAGGAAGGATATTTTATAGACTGTAGAGCATGAAATAATGTAAGATAGGCTAGGATAACATATCAAGTCTACTAGAATATGATTTAATACATGACATTTTTGGAGTGAATCTATCATATTGGCATATATATAGAAGATTGTTAGAATCACTATATTTGATGTAAGTAGTTATGACTGATATTTATATAAATTTATTTATCACCTTTTGAAGCATGTATTAATGAATTATAACCATAGGGTGGTGCTTAAACTCTATAAAACCCCACCTTACCTCAATGTTTAATATATAGTTTTTGAGTTAATACTAATATAGATTGTATTTGACCCTAAGTATATTATGAAAGAACAAGTTTAATGTATTATGAGAGATTAAATGATGAAAGATCAATCATTTCCATTTATATTCATTGCATTCATGTGTCTTTATTAACTTTTTAAAATTATGGTAATGGTCATGTTAATTAAAATAAAATTATGTTACTTGATTTTGGTTATGTTTGCTTTGTGAACCATTTCATAGCTACATATATCAAGGAATAGTAAGTATTGGTTAGTGCTCGTATGAAGATAACTAGTGAATGTCATCTCCACATAACTAACCCAACTCATATTTGACATACTCTCTCACTACACCTTGAGTGAGAATGATATTATTTAGCATGATATATTGGTGCAATGAAGTTGTTAATTGGGTAAGCACAAATTATTTATAACTCCTAAAATGTGTGCAAAATAACCCAACACTTTATGTTTATCTTAGGCCCTTGGTAATACTACGATTCATCTTGGAACACCCAAAAACATATAAAGTGATTAATTTTTTCCCTAAAATATCTCTAAATGCTCTTGGAAATCATTATTTTAGGGTTTTATTAAGTTTTTTATGATAGCATGTTGTTATACTTAGTTCACTAGTAACATGTTGGTACACTCCTAGTTTAACCAAGAACATACTAGCACACTAATGGTTCCCATTTTTTGTGTGTCCTTTAACCCCAATAGTTTGCATTTTTTGTGTGTCCTTTACCATTTATGTTCCAAATTTTGCACCAATAATGTTCAAATTTTAATTTGATAAGTCTATCTATTCATAAGTGGATCAGTACATTTAGGAAAAATATTAAAATAAAAAAAGTGATAAGAGTCAAAGATCAGGATAAGAATGATAAGTATGATGATAATTATAAGGATTAACTTAGATTTATATGTCAATTCTTCATATTTCAACATTTCTTTAATCATGTAATGAAAGATCAAGGTTTGCATCACCATAATTTCTTGTTGAATTGCATTTATTGTTGGTTTCTACGAAGGGCAAAATTGAGGATTCCCCTATTAATAACAACCATTTTTGAATTTTTTTAATATTTTAAAGTCAAGTTAGGGATTCAATAAATGATAAGAAGTTATCAGTGATCTACAAAAGATTATGATATATCAAGTGGGTTTTTGGAGCACATGAAGAAAGAAATACATTTGTTAAATTTGTTTTAAGATCTAAATTATTTCATAGGAAATATTTATCTCTCCAATAGCATATACTCTATTATAAAAAGTGTCCCATCTTACTCTCAATTAACTAGGAGTATTGTAACCTATTCCTAGTCATTTATATGAAGTTATCAATTTATTTTGTTTTAGTTGGTTATCTTTGTGATCAGTTTTGGGACCAATTTGCACCTAATTTCAACCTCTAATAGTATATAAGTTTGATACAATTTTTTATTTATCTCAAGGCCCTATATTTCTTAGTTTTAATCATTCCACTACTTTCCATTTATCCAATTAGGCTTGTTTTTATTGTTGTATCATTATAATATACTTGGGTCTAAATTGCACACATTGCATTCAGGGGTAGTTTAGTGTATTTTATATGTAAACCACTTTTCCATATTAAATTTTGGGTGAACTCATGTCGTCTTACACCCTTTCGGGTTAGAATGTGCCTATATTACATATTGGATCTTATTTTCTAGGGATAAGTTTATTTTTTCCATGTATTAGCTCAAGCCTCTTATGTATTTTTATAAACCCTATTTTTTTATTTGTGTTCTATCATTAAAATTGTAAGGTACTTTTTCTTGCTACATGTGTTTCCATATTATGCCACATAATAATATTAGATCTAATACTCCTATTAGATTAAGTGATAGATTGGGTTGTAAACTCATTGATTTTGTCAAAATTTCTTTGGTTCATACTCGTGCTCATTTGAAAAATAAAATGGTAAATTGAAATTATTATAATGTTCCTTATTTTGTACACATAGATGAAAATGTGAATTTATATGATTTTAATGTTAATGCTATGAATTATAATTAAGTGAATAATAATGTTGTTATTACAACCCAAATTATTGATATTTTTTGTGAAGAAAGGCCACACATATTAGATCACACTTCAATAATAGATGAAGTGTTGTATGAGTTAAAGTAAAATAAAGAAATTTTAAGAGATGGAACATCTTTATGAGGGAGATGGGAGAAGATCAAAGTGGAATATTATCATCCCTTGAGTGGTGAATTGAAGGAAGGAAGAAAAAAGATTCATGTCCATAAAAGTGATAATAAAGTGGATGGATCACATATCATTTAGCTAAGGAAATTTAAAATTTAATAATGGGCAGGAAAATTTGTGTGTATGTTCTATGAATCTAGATTAGTGGGTTAGAGGATGAAAGGAAAAAGGAACTCCTACAACAAATACCTAAATTTATGGGGAGTAGGAGAATGGTAGATCCAAGGTGGATGGGAGTGAATTAGACCAAATTAAGGATTTAATTCCTTCAAGAATGATAAGAATAGGGTCTATAGAAAATTGATAATAGATACTCTAGACACATATAAACAAGAAACTCCCCCTGAATTGGTTTCCTATTCTTGGGTAGATAAAGCAACTGGGAATAAACCAACAAATGTCAATGTAGAGACCAGGGGTTGAAAAATATGGTGGAATAAGGGGTTTTATGCTTATGAATCCATAATATTATTATAGATCAAACTCATCTCAGATGGTCAAATGCCTTATTTTAAAGTTTTAAATGAAAATACCTAATATAGATACCTTTAGAGAATCGGCTAACAAGAAGTGGAATCCCAAAGGTCAGGTTGAGATATCAGCCTTGATTAAATATTTATTTATCACATCCTTCTTTAATTAAGAAGATAGTCCAAAATTTATGTTAGGAGGTCCCTGGTTCCTACAGAAAACATTCATATCCCTAAAAAAGTGGAATCTAAGCATGTATCTAGATAAGGAAAATTTTAATCAGATGCGTATATGGGTTAAATTATCATGCCTTCTACTAAAATTTTAGGAAGAAGATGTCTTGATGGGTATTGATAAATATTTAGGCTAGTTTCTTGCCTTGGATATAATCATTAAATCCAAGAGAAGACTAGTGCTTGATAGATTCTATGTAGATGTTTTTCTAAACAAGGAACTTCCATCTTATATCAAGTTAATATAAAAGTATGGTGAAAGGATTCAGATGATAGAATATGAAAGTTTGTGTTTTTTCTTTAATGTGTCAGAGGTTAGAACATGAATCTAATTCATGTCAAATGGAAGGATAATTTGAATTTAGGGTGGAGTAGGAAAATATGAGTGGTGAATTTGTGTCCCCTAAATAGTGGGTTGAAGGAAGGAAGGAAGAATATACATGCCTATTAAAGTGACATAAAAATGGATGGAACATGAAACAATCGGCCAAGGATATAATTTTAATTTTGGGAATAGTTAGGAAAACATATGTGAAGGTTTTTCAAGTATAGAGTGATAATTTAGAGGATCAAATACTTAAGGAACTCTTATAGAAGAGACATGCACTTGTAGGGAAGGGCATAATGGTGGATCTTGGGTAGACAGGAGTGAATCAAACTAGATTTTTGGATGTAATCCTTTCAATAATGTTTATAATGGGGAAAGTCATATTTTTTGTTCAACGTGTTAGAGGTTAGAACATGAATATATTGCTTACTCTATTAAAAATAAATAAGAATATGAGGGGAGAATAAAAGAGGATCTAATTTACCCCAAAGTATCCAAAGATGTAAGGGGTAGAGAGTAACCACATAAAAAATGAAGATGAGTAACTAGCCAAAGAACAAGAAGAGGAGACAAAGAAAGCATTATCAATTATTAACCAGGAATAAGAATTAATGGACATAGTTGAAGGATGAAATTAGTGTTCAAATGCCTTAAACTTAAAGAAATATTAGGAAAATGAAGTATTATTTGAGGCTAAAATGATGGAGGAGGACATTCCAAAAGGTCTTGAGGATGGAAAATATACTAATTTCGAAGATCAGGATCAATTTTATCATGAAGAGAATGAATGTGCCCTAGATATTCCAATGATAGAGAATGTGGAAGAAGCTAAATATCTTGAGGAAGGAAAAATTGGACTCAAGGAAGATAAAAATCATAACCAAAATCAAGGAGTATTAGATAATAAAGACACCATTATGCCATAAAAACAAACCAAAAATCAAGCTTCAACTACTAATATATATGTAAAGAACCCAAGGGTTCTAGTTTTTTATGAGGTATCTATGTATAAGGAATATGTTAGAAAGGATTTGATGGACTATAAGATAGATACCACCCATCAGGGAGGAAAGGATGAAGGATAAATGTAATTTGGTGTTTGATATAAAATCTAAATCTAAGTGGATGGTCAAGTGATAGAGTGACCATGAGTACACTAAATCAAAAGAAACAATAAGATCTAGAGGGATTATGTGTTCTAATGGTCTTTTTGGTCATGGTTCTAAGTTGTGATAGATGTTGTAAATACCTATTTTATATTGATGGTTAGGGGACATTATGTTGATGTATATTTGATGCTCTTCCAATTTTTATTGATTTTATTATAAAGTGGAATCAGTTCTTATGAATCTAGTTTGAGCTTTCACACTTATCCTCTTTGTTTGTTTGTTTCAGTTGTGTTCTTATCAAAATCCTCCATTTACATTAAATAAAATAAATTATATCCAAAGAAACCCCTATAATATAGGTCAATATGTTATAGGTTCCCTTCCATACATGATAAGGTTGTTGTTTCTCAAATTTATTCCAATTTTATCCTTCCTCAAATTTCTTCTACTCATGTTGTTATGTATTTTCATTCCCAAACTAATTTTAATGCTTCAATTTTTAATTCATAAGTTCCTCAACCATATAAACATGTTATCCAACCTTCATTTATTCCCCATATATTTTCCCAAGTACCTAATGTTTCATTTCCTACCTAATCCATTATTACTTATATTCCAAATCTAAAAGTTACCATTCTTCAACAAATTATGCATACTATGCAATAACTTCAATTTATCTCTTAATTTTATCAAAATTAAAGTAAATTTTCTAATTCATGTGATATATTACTTAACATTTTTGCTTATGATGTCTATTATGAAACTTTTGGAATCAATTGTGTGGCTCCCATGTTTGAATTATTCAATAGCAAAGGTGATCCTCCCCATTAGATCACATATTTTTATGATTTATGTCTCAAATCTATATGTAATGATAATTTTTTGATGAATATATTTCCTAGAAACCTTAAAAACTAGGCTCCTAATTGGTTTTATGCTTTTCTACTATATTTGTAAACTCATCTAATGTCTTGGTCAATGATTTCTTAACTCATTTTTCAATTAACATTAGCATTAAGCTTACATTTTCACAAATTTCCCAACTTATAAAAGGACCTAATAATAATTATAGTGATTATGTGTTTAGATTCAAGACTATGGTTACCATAATGACTCACAAATTACCTAATAGTGAATTAAAACATATATTCTCTTAAAAATTACTCCTAGTAATTAAATATAAAGTGGTCTTCAACACTTGTCAATCCTTCGATGAAATTTTTCATGTGATTAGAAACCATGAGATTAAACATTTAGAGGTATACATGCTTAAATATGAGACCAATGCCCCTATATATGGTTAGCTAAATATAAAGGTAAATCAACATATTAAGTTAAAGCAAGTGATAATACTTTCCAACCTAATAATGAGGCTAGGAAAATATTAAATGTAATATAAAAACCATTTAATAGACTATTATTATCACAATAAAGAGAACAAGTACATTTTTCATGATTAACTAAATGTCTTTTAATTGTACTTAAATGATTTATTGAATGCAATATGAACTCTTTACTTCCTAAGTAAAATATTGACTCATCAATACCCTTGCCTAAGAACCATGATGCTAATGCATATTTTTATTATCATAGATTCCTCAAAGATTATAAAAATAGATTCCCAACTTTTAAACACAAGATATAATACCTAATTGAAAACAATCAAATCTAATTGGAAGGTCATAAAATAATTTGAATGACTTAGTTACACAACCAAATCAACATTTGAAAATCTTTGCCAATCCTCTTCTAAATCATGCTATTCAATCTAAAGAACAAAATAATATTCACATATTAGTTCATAATAAATAATAAAAAGATTATAAATTTCATCTACTTGATGAATTACTAGTTATAATCAATGACATGAATAAATTTCCTCTTCCAAATATATTCTATGATCATGAAATTATAAAGGATGACTCTAATAATAGACCACTCTTAATTTGAGACTTTATAGATACACATTTAAGGTTGAGAAATGGAATTATGATTAATAATGGTTCAATATAAATATGTACACAATGAAATGTATAATTAGTTTTAGATACATTTACAAAGTGTAGATACTAAAATATAGTGTTTGGTACTTGATAATGACAAGCATGATATGCATTTCCATGCATTACTTAAGTAAATAAACAAGGTCTTAATCTTTCATTTTGTCACACTTGCATGTTATATTATTAATTGACCATTCCATTTTATTGTTTCACACCTAAATGAACCTCACTACCTATTTTAAACATGTTAAATATCTTGCACAAACATCTCCAAACTCTCAGTTTAGTCTACCTATACATAGGTTAGTTTCACTAGATTCAATTAATATCATCAATCAATATTGACCCAATCTATTCAAAACTAACCCTTTACCCACAATGACTATTTTTAAAAATCAAAACCCTCCTCACGGTCAACCCATTTTCCTAGACTATGGGTGGCATGAGAAATCACCCAATTGAACTCATATATAAAAAAATCAAGGTGTCATTCAAAAAGAACTAGGAACTTACATGTCACACATCTATAAACTATTGTAAATTGATAAAAAATATCTAATTATTTCCAAATAAAAAACCTATCACTAAGAGTAGTCATAATCCAATTATAAATCACACCAAATCCAAGTCAAATCAAACATTTTCAAGTATAAAATCCAAACTATTAGCTATATATATATAACAAAAAAGCACAATTTCAAAATCACATTAATTGGTAAAACTACGTGTAGCTTGATTTCCCAACTTGGAGTATCAAATACATAGGTAGCTTAGTCAATCATCAAATGGGAGTGACTAGGATCCCCCATTACACTTTCCCAAATTTTGTAGGTTTGTAGCATTCAAAATTACACTTAGGGTTTCAAGGCAAAGGAGGCTGATTTTTGGAGTTATGCACATCATCATGATTTGGGATCACAAATACAAAGCATACAAAGACAGGTGCATGTGACCATGAACACAGTTAGTAATTTTGGTATAGGATAGTATCATTAGTAATACTAATACAGATTAGTGAAACTAACCCTACATAGATAGATAATTAGTTTTAGAACCAAATGAACCAAATGATTACTTTACCCTAATTTCTACTTCTAGAATATAATTATAGTTAGACAGTCACCCAAAAAATCTAAGTACTCATCCCTTTCTTGTTCTTACTATATTTATCATTTTCCATTTGTCAAAACATTACAATCAATTTCATTATTTTACATTTAAATGCATGTATGATGTTGGTGAAAATATATATTACATACATATTTAGTTAATTTAACTGATGTAGTTAGCTTCTTTACTAAGGTTAGGTAGGGTGTGCACATTCCCAAGAATGCATTTAATGCTTACCTACCTCACACATGACACCATCATTAGATGCCACCTTTAGTTTGGCCAATATAAAAATATATGAAAAGGTGTGACTTAAATATATATAATTTTCTCATCCTTTATGTTTTACAATGGTTTTTACACATCAAAAATATGGAAACACAAATGTTGAATATTTGAGTGAATTTCTTATTTCTCATTTAGCTCTCATGTTTTCATCGCTCTCTTACATGAGCTATGATTCACTTATTATTTAACCTTAGTTAGAATAAATATTAACATGGTATCATAAATTTTAAAGGATAGATCCATAGTCTAGGCTATTTTTTAGGTGTTATTGACAAGCAATTTTTTTCTGTGGTAACCTAGAGAAAAATAGACTCGGTTATTACATTCAAAAGGCCAAAAAATATAGGGATTCATGGTAGACACATTATAAGTGTATGCCATGAAATATAAAAATATTTTTGGAGTACTTAAAATACACTTATATATGATCCATGCCATATAGATTCCATTATTTTTAAAAAAAATCAATGAATTTTATGTGTTTTCGATGATTTTTTCTAGGTTTTTTATGATTTTTTCTAAAATTTTCCCAAAACATTTTTTTAGTCCATACAAACCATATAGGCATGAATCATGGTCATACCTCTCATACCTATTTTACCCTATTTCATGACCTTTTTGATGTCACATGTTGTCTTTTCTCATCTGTACTACCACATAACACTCTCTAGTATGTTCCCTACATTGGACTACATTCACTCTTAGAGGCATATCTCATTATCCATGAAGCCTTGGAGGCTCCCATATTTTTATGGATTTTATTGTAAGATTAAAATGTAGTGAATCAATATTTTAGACACTAGGTAACATGTATTTTGATTATAAACCAATTATTGAAGTAGAAGCCTATGGAAGACTTCTTTTATGCACCTTCTCGAGTTCATATCTTGAGTTTTGTTTGGAATTTTCACATGATGTCTTTTTAAAGCTTGGATATTTTATTAAGTTCTATATGGTGGTGTGGCTAATTATGATTTTTTATTTGGTTTATTTTTTTCATGGAACTTTTATTTCACTTGGAGGGTTCAATTTTCATCTTAGTGGGACCTTTCTGAGGTCAAGTTTATTGCATTTTCAAAATTCAATGGTGATTTTTTTAGAGATGGATTACATAGATGGTTAGATAAATAATTAATCAATAAAGCCAAGAAAAATGCATAAATAACTAAAAATATAACCCAAGCTATTTAAAGGGGTGTGTAAATGATAATTAAGAGAAAATGAAAGAAAGCAAACACAAATTACCTTCCCAAGAGCATCCCATCACACAAATACAGCTCAAAACATGATTTTCCCCTTGATTTGGTGCTCAAGTATTCAATAAAGATGCAAGGCCAAGCTCCTACATCATCTCAAGAACACCAACTAAACTAGGATCATGATATGAAATTGATGTTATGCCTATCAATGATGTTATCCTATTGAAAATAAACCATTATCAAACTACACCCAAATGGCTTGTAGAGAAAATCTTGCATTATAAGTTTACATAAATGAAGCTTAATCAAACTGGTCTTGGCCCTCTTATTTATAGATTTTCCTAATTGATCAAGATCAACCATGATTGTCCATCTTGAAATCAAGATGTGTGGCTATGAATTAACCTAATTATGTAAATAATATCCATAAATATCCTCATAAATATTTGGGAGGAAGGGGTATTAAAGAGGCATGGGAAGAAATAATACTGATATTTATTGTATTTATGGCTTATGGATGCCACCCTAAAAATGACCTCACTTGATGATGCAATTGATAGGAATCAATTTACAATAAGGAAATATTCAATAAATTTCATGGAACTCTTACTTAAGCTCATAATTTGGTTTAATTTTCCTAAGTAAGATTAATCAATTTTAGTGCAATTCTTTAGAAATTAGTTGCACTTCATTAATCAAACTAGTCATAAAGTCATATTACTAGGTCGTAATTTGATTAAAGAGGAATTATAATGTGATGTTAGTTTCATACAGACTCCCATCCCATTTAGGATGTTGTTGAAAAAAATAACACATGCACATGTCGTGTGCTTCCAAATTAAAAGAAAATAGTGATTTAGAGCACCCAAATGCATTTTCATCATTTTGACTCGAAATGATTTTAGAAAAAATTAACAATCACATAAAATGCATTACCCCATTTAGGGATACATTATCCTAAATTGACACTTGTATATGACAAGATCGAACCATTTAGCATGTTTAAGTGATTTTGGCTCAATTTGTGCATTTTCATAAATGTCGAGTAAGATTAACAATTTCAACATAGTGGTGTTAGGAATTGGATCTCTACAACTTTCTTGTGCCCTTTGAGACATTATTTTAGATATCATTTCATCAAATACTAGAGGGTGGGATTTGGTTTGACAAATTTTTAAAACTCCATAAAATAAAGTTTGGAGTTTTTTTGTTTCTCTCATATCTTCTACAAGCCATTAACTTTAAAAACACACTTTTTTCTCTCTCACCCTGTGAAGGTACCTAACATGGAGAAAAATTAAATTTTTACATGGAAACTTCTTGGAAAGGCTTATATTTTTTAATGTGTTATTCAAGTGGTGGATTTTGGGCCACTCATGTAGACAAATCTTTAGTTCCTTGTATTTTTTGACACTTTGACATGATGATTATTATTTATGGCTTCTAACATCCTAAACATCAGTCAATTTTCATGTGTTCAAAATAGTGTATTTTAGGACACTCTTGTAAGATTGTTTTTGGATTATTGGGAGTATCTTCACCATATTGAGCATTTAGTGTTAGTTTAATCTGCCACTTCCACTCATATCATTTATTTCAAGATAATTGTGGGCCCTTTCTATATGCTTCATTGCATATTATATGAGATATTATTTTCTGTAAAAAATCACCTTTGTGTGCATGTGTGTTTTCTTTGTTTTACCAAAATAATGAGTTTAGTTTCCTCACATATACATGGGTATCTTCTTAGGCACTTTTTTATAGAGCCCATATGAGGATTGAAGTATGTCTCATCTTTTGATGTTATTATTTGGTGTTATCTTCTCTAAATTGTCTCCATGTTATGAACAACATCTAGTATCTCCAACATCTAACATGATTCAGAATTAATAAAGGTAGCCATATTTTTTGGTATCAAAATTTTAAACATTGTCTCTAATTCACCCTTGGTAGTTTCAAAATTCATAACATCATCTCTAATCCAACATTGATGGTATCAAACTTACCCCAATATTTTAGCATTTTAAGTAGTGGATTTGAACCACTCATGCATATATCATGAGTTTTTCCCTAAGTGTTCACTTACATTCTATACAACATCATTTGAGTGTGGATTATGCCACTTTGCAGTCTTATGAAACTAACCACTATTCTATATCATCATTTGATTTGGTACACACCATATTTTTATGACAAACATCCATTTTTATCACCTTCTTCCTCAAGGATGGGTATGCAATGCTTACTCAATTCCTTACTATCTAAGTTATTGAGATCAGTGTTTCTTTTGAGTAAGCCTTGTATATAACACCATTTCCTAGTTTTTATTTGGTGGTTACAATGTATAGACACCCATGTATTCCAACAAGATAGATTGGTGTCCATATGGAGACTTGAAATCATATTTTATTTTTTGATATTTTTACATAGGTACCTCATCAGGGCTTGTTTTTGGGACCTATTTTTTGAAGAATCTAAGACTCTTATTTTTTATTTTTTTATTTAGACCTCCCTAAATTTCACTTAAGAGGTGGTGTTGGTGAAAATATTATTGTGAACCTTTAGTTTAGTCAACATAGGTAATTAGCTTCTCTACTAAGGCTAGTTAGGGTGTGAACACACCCAAGGATGCATTTAATGATTACCTACCTTACATATTCCACCATCATTAGATGTCACCTTTAGTGTGTCCAATATGAAAATAGATGCAAAGCTGTGAATTGTTTATATATACTCTTATCCTCTTTTTTATTGTATAGTAGTTTTTACACATCAGAAATATAAATACATAAATATTGAATATATGAGTTAAGTTCTTGTTTCTCATTTATTTATGCTATTTTTAACTTTTTCATATGTGATTTCCTTACATGTTTCATCATCATTAGATGCCACATTTAGTGTGGCCAATAGGAAAATAGATGCAAAGCTGTGAATTTGCTATATATACTCTTCTCCTCTTTTTTATTTTATAGTAGTTGTTACACATAAAAAATATAAGTACATAACTATTGAATATTTGAGTTAAATTATTGTTTCTCATTTATTTATCCTTTTTTTTGTCTCTACCCTATGTGAGTTACATTCAACTCTTATTTAGTCCTGGTTAGACTAGATCTTAACACTTGAATTTTATATCTTAATATCTAAATTACATTTCAGGTTTCTATCATATAGGGTTTATAAAACTAAATTAAGTGTAATGACAATGTTAAACCATCGGTTTTCCTTAGGGTTTCATCCTCCTATGGTTTCAAATTTGATTTCTAATTTTCATACAAAATTATCTATTTTCATCTTCAGCCCTAGACTTCCATTAAGGTTTCTTCTATTGGGGTATTCCTTGATTGGGTGATATTTTTATCAAAGCAGATCTATTTTTTAAACTCTCCAAGGTTTTTTCAAGAAATATTGAGTGAATAAAGACCCTTTTTTTGCCACATTATCATATGAATTTTTTAGAATTTGTAATTTAAGGTTTTTATTAAATTCATCCTATAGGACTAATGGTGTACCTATTTTCAAATTAGTTTCTTAGTTTCATCTTGTTATTTACTCCAATATATTCCTTATCATGAAACACCCATGAAGTTGGATGTTCCTTGAAAAGAGGAATGTGGGGACAACTATAGACTTTCATCTTCCATTTTAGGACTAATCTAGGATCAGCCTAGGGCATGACTATGAGTATTGGATTTCATGAATAGAGTTTACATGAATATTCTTAAAGAGATGTACTATCACCACCAAAAGTTTGATCTAATATCTTACACATATGTTAAATATTGTTATGAATGCTTGAGTGTTAGGATTATTATTTCTAAGTATGGGGGGAAAGGGTATTTCAATTCCATGAAATAAACCTAAAATAGAGGGAAGGGTAAGGAAGATAAGAGAATCCTCCAAGTCTAAAATAAAATCAATGCATTGGTCATTAAACCAAGTGACTGTACCATAGTTATACCACTGTAGACCGAGTTTCACTAGAGTTCTACCTCCAAGAACATACAGTGGATAGAGTTTAAGGGAATCAAGAGTATGCCTTCAATGCAAGTTCTCACTAATGATGAGTACTAGGAGTTTATTATCAAAAACACATAAATGCCATATGAGAATTTTTAACTTGACACATAAATCATCATCAATACCAAAGGGGAAATAGAAAAATCCACACAAAGACTATAATAGCTAAGCATATCATAACTATGACATACATAAAATAACAAAGTGTTAATCCAACTAACCTATCATTGGCAATAATTTAAACATGAAGATGAAATAAAATTAAAACATAGAAGAGACCCTCTTATAGAAAATAGAATTTCTATTCATTAAAAGAGTAAAATGTTGTTACAATGATTGATCTGGGCTAGTTTTATAGTCTAAAGTGATGAAGGAAATGTAGGTGAAATCTTGACAGTAATCTGACATCACTTTCAAGTAATTTTGTTCAACAATATAATACAATATGTCTCTTCTTTAAATAGATAAGGATTGGGGCTCACCTTCAAAAATCATGAGGATCCCATCCTGGGCCATGATGGTCACTCACTATAGTTATAACCATATTTTAAAATTTAAACAAAATAATCCCTACAAACCCATAATAGATATTTATGGGACCACTAGTTGATAGGATAAGGTGATAGAGAGGGATCAACCCCTAACTATTTTGGCTGGGTGCTCCCAATTACCAATGTGACTACCACAAAGTTAAACTCCTTGTTCATCTTATCCAAGTTCACTGGGGGCTACCTAAAGATTACCTTAACCCAAGTTTCTAGTTTATGGGAGATTTAGAAGGGTGATTCCATTGATGCTTAGACTTGAGAGACCTGGTTGATGCTCATCATGGACTAAGTTGATAAATTAAGCACTATGCACACTCTTTCTTGGTTTGCCTTAGCTATTCTCTCCCTCATAACCTAGTTGAATTAACCTAGGTGGACTTTGAATTCCCCTTAGTCAAGCAAGGTGCCATCTAGGTAGATAAAAATTGAGATATTGACCTCTTTGAAGTAGGTAAATATTTTTTTATTTCCCTCTTTTAAGGGTTTTATTATAGTGAAATCCATGGACAACCACTCTTCCATCATAACTCTCATACTCGTAGTATATGTCTAGTATGACCCCAAGTCTAAGGTTGGCACAAGTTTGAGTTCTAAGAACATCCCTTTATTGAACAACTCCTAAAGCTTCTAACATTTCCCATTGATTTTTATGATCCTCTCCATGTAGACTGCAGTCTACTAGATAAGTACATCATTCATGAGTCAAAGTCTCCACTACATTTCCAAAGATTGAGAAAAGTAGTAGGAAGGTGTCTTTGACCTACCCAATAAGCTTGATTAGAAGAGTGCTATTCACTTGGGATTATAGAATGTGAATTTGGCTATACATGTCCTTGTGGATCTTATCAGGATGGGTATCTTAGAGGACAAGGAATGGGTCTTCAACCATCCTTTCCTCCTTAGTGAAAGTCCTCACCTTGGTGAGAAAGAATAAATCATGATGGGTCTACCATATCACTAGCTTCTCCTCTTAGATAAAATTTTACATGAGTGTTCTCTTCATACTCTTATAGGCTCATTCAAAACTCCACTACACATTTAGGCTACCCTAACATCCATTTATAGTACATGTGACCCTAAGAGCATTCCTTAGGTTGTAAAGGGTGTAATAGGTGTGGTTGAAATAGTGGTTAAGTGTAGATTAGTAGGTAGATGAGAGATGGAGGAAATGGAAGGAGTGAAAGAGGAAAGAAGTGGAGGTAGAGGGGGCATGGGAGAAAAAAGAGGGAGAATGAAAGGGGAGGCATAGGAGAAATTTTTTTCCCATCACCATTCTTGAGTTAGATTCACTTGAGGTAGAATTACCCCTGGGAATGGGTTGTAGAATAATAGGGAAGATATAGGCTAGTTGAAAGCGAGCCCCATGGAGCCTTAGGTAGTGGAGAGAGGGAGATGAGAAACTAGAAATTGAGATGCCTACAAAGGAGGTGGATTTAGAACAGAGGGCCTTCAGGCTAGAGTTGGAGTGTGGGTCAGCTTGATATGGATGGTGTAGTGGTTGGTACAATCAAGATGTCAGGGGATATAGGGGATGATGGATGAGGACTTAGAACTATTTAGGGGAGTCTTAAACTAGCTAGAGTAGGCATCAGGATAGTCCCTGCTACAATTAGTATGCTCTTGAAGGCTGTAATCTTTCCTACTGCTAAAAATAAGAGTTAACAATATTATGTCATGTATAAATATAAAATCATGTAATGTCATGTGTACATGTGGAGAGTATGTTATCATAGTGATGTATATGTCAATTAAGGCATGTATGTAACATATGTAATGCAGGGCACATAATTGTCATGTCCAAATTGATGTATCAATGAATCATGTAGTAATAGGGTCACTAAATAAGACAATGTAGTAAAAGTGCATGATATGGATCATGACACCACTCAATTTTAGTAATCTTAGAAAACATAGAAGATCAAGCTTTAATATCACACATGAGGCCAAGAACCATATACAAGGGATATAAAGATGTCACAAAAAAAAGACCAAGGGTCACATGCAAGAGGACATAAAGATGTTGAAAATAAAGGACATCCAGGATGTTTCATAAAACAAGGTAAAGGGATAAATCCAAGGGACATAAAGATGTCACAATAAATGACAAAGGCCACACACACTATATCAACACAAGGTAGTCTACATGTAAGGGAGTAACAACATCAATGGAACATAGACCCAGTGAAATAGTCTATACCATCTATATGTAATAATGTTACATTTTAGCATATTATCATATCTATGTATCACTTTTTAAGATATGAGTAACTATAAACATATGTGTAAGTGATGTAGGTAGATCAACATGGTAGAAAGGTCATAGAAATATATAACTTGTAATAATGAAACCTATTAAAGAAAATACCCCTAAGAATGACATGAGCACTAGGTAGAATAAAATACAACATCGATAAGTCCATGTGTAACTTATATGTCCTACATTGAACTCATGTACTATGAAACACATGTGTATGAAAATAATATAACATAATCTGGTAATTATGTCATGTTCATGTTCATGTCTTGATTTTGATTTTTAATTTTTTAATCTTTTGATTTTATTTAATTTTAATTTTTTTCTATAATTGGAATATTTTAAATTAGTTAAATCCAAGTGGAAATAGTTTCAAAAATATAATAATGGGATATATTCAAAAAATTATAGCATGTGTCAAGGCATAATGTGCACTAACAATGATAATATGGCTATGTGGAGAAAATGAAAGAGAGCAATATGCCCCAACTGTATATATAAATCACAAAAATGTAGATTGAGAGTGTATGTGGAGATGAATATTTGCATGTCCTTAGTTGGAAAGAATCAATGTATGTTCATGTTATGTGTGTGTATATGTGCACTTGAATGCATGAACATGTGTGTGAGAGTGATCGTGGAATCTAAGTAAAGGCTATAAGGTGTATAAGTAGTCAATTTGTGAGAATGAGGAAGTAAAATGACACAAAATATGTGTAGTAGAATAATAATAGGATAAGTATCATGGATTTTTGAACTAGGATAACAATCAAGAGGCAAGAACAAGTTGAAAACAAAACTAAGTACTAGAAGAGTGGTCAATATAAAAAAATATGAGCACATGTATGTAAAAATAGAAGGATAAAATGGATGATTAATTAGAAAAGCATCATGAGTCTATGTACAATAGATAACACTAAATATTAACTAATGGTGTGTTCAAAATAACCCTCCCAAGGAGTTCCTGCATAACATATGTGTCTCTTGCTAAATTCTATGTCAAATCACCAATTGGAATGTGATGTTGATTTGTAGGTCCTGTATCATCTTTAAAATAATTTTTTTTTGCTTTGTTTAATTATTATAAATAAGATTACTCTTATGAAATGGATACATTTTCACCTTCATGCTCAACTTTAACATAGTCATGATATTTATTCATTGTTTCTCCTATTTATCCATTGTGATATATTCCTAGTTTTTCATTATATTGATACAAAGTAGAGTTGATGTGAAATATAATAGAATATGTTTTGATCATAAGTGTTATTAACAACTCAATGGATCCCACGTAATGTTGAGGCCTAGTAATATTAGTTGTGTTGATAGTCATACCTGATATATTGGAGATGTTTCATGCTGCCTATATTAAATTCATGAAAATATGTAAGCTTGACATCAGTGCATTTCTTGCCATTGAAGTGAGGATTAAGAATCAAAGGCTCCTAAAATGAGGAATGATTTTTAGTTTTATCCTTTAGAACCACTCTTATTTCATTAACCTTTTGAAGTATATATTGATTTTGAATTTTCTTCGTGAGAAACCTTTCTAAGGATGTTTTCTTGTTTTTACAACTTTTCATCTAGTCATTGCTAATTTAGTAATTTTTTACCCATTTTTCCCTTTGTAAACTTTTCTTATCTAACTATTCCCATTGTAATTATTATTTATGCAACCTTTATTTTTCATATTGTTATTTTTGTAATATTTCCTTTTCTATTTCTCTTTGTAAGATTCACTTGTTTAATTATTCCTTTTGTAACCTTTCTTGTTTTAAAATTTCCTTTTGTAATCTTTCTTTCTCTAATTTTTATTTTTATAATATTTATTGTTCTATTTTTTTATTTTATAATATTTATTATTACAATTTTTTCTTTTATAACCTTTATTATTCTAATTTTTTATTTTTTAATATTTATTTTTCTGATTTTACCTTTTATAATATTTATTTTTGCACTTGTTCCTTAGCAAATGTCATCATAGTGTGAGTAGGTTGCTTGATTATAGAAGTTATTCTTAAATCAAGGGTTGATTCGATGGATTTATCTAGTAGAGGATCACTACCATCAATGACACTTTTTATTTTTCTCTTCAAATCCCAATAATTATCTATATGATGTCCATGAATTATATAATAGGTACAATTGTATTTTTATTTCCTTATAAGATGCATCAGAGGTAATTTGATCAACTCATTTTGAAAATTTTCCCTTAGAATCTTACTTGAACTCTTATTAGCCTTATGTACACTTTTGAATCACTAGTTGTACATGTATCTTGTGTTGGATTCCATCCTTGATATGAAGTATTTTGAGGCACTAAATATTTGGATAGAGATGTAGATATATGATTAACATTTGCATGCTATGGATTATTTATATATGTGATCTTATTTTCAAGTGATGTGATATTTAAACCAGTTATTAATTTTTATTTATCAACTCCTCTATGGACCTTCTCATAGTGACTATTTGATCTTGATGGGATTCACAAGCACAATCTCTTAGTATTTTTGATTGAGTATGCATACAAAGACCATAAAGAGGGTTTATGGGAGGTGGATGGGGACCAGGAAGAAAATTTGGATGACTTCTATTTTTAAGTACAAGAGGGGTCACCTTAAATCTTGGGATAGTGACATCATATACCTTATTAGATAAAAAGTATCTATCAACACCTTGAGGAAAAGTGGAAGGAAGAATAAAAGAATCCATAGTAGGCTTACTCCTATGATGTTCTCATTGGTTATACATTTTAGATTTATTAGGTCTTAATAAATCTAATAAGATATAGGAAAGGCATAATATGAATAAGTAAAAAATGGAGGTAATACTTTTACAAGGGTCAAATAAATAACCAACCATTTTAAGGAAACCATGATAAATACTTGGAATTTAAAAGAGGTTTTTTTATAAAAATTAGTTGATAAACATGTTGTGGCCAACATGACCCCTTTTCGTTGAAATGGGGGACCCCTCTAAAAATCACATAGACTTAGAGCTTCAAGAATATTTATTTTACTCCCACTAGCAATGCCTGCTCAAATCTTCAGAATGTGGACCACCTTAAATCTAGTAACAAGCCTATTTTATTTCTCTTTAGAACTAAGGAGTGTTTATTCTTTTTATAAATCATGGTGCTAACATTGTAGGTAGATTTTCACTTAAATCTCCTAGAGTCTAGTTTCCTTCCCAAAGCAGCGGACCCATTACCTTTCATGGAAAATCAAGATCTTAATATCTAAAAAGTAAATTTAATGTAACATATTCTTTTTATTTCTCTTAGTCATTTTTTAAAATTTCATAGAGCTCGAGAGAGCCTGATTAAATGGGAAAGTATTACATCACCATGTGTTAAAGTGGCCAGTCCCCCAAACCTACCAAATATGTTAGATCCTAGGAGAGCCTAACTAAATGGGAAGATGTCACATCTCCATGTGTCAAAGTGGTCAATACCCTAGACCTATCAGAGATGTCAGAGCCTGGGTGAGCCTGATTTAATGGGAAGGTGCCATGTATCCAGATGTTAGAGTGGTTAGTCTCCCAGACCTGTCAGATATGTTAAAGCCCAAGAGAGATCGACTGAATGGGAAGGCACCATGTCACCATGTGTCAGAATTGCCAGCCCCCAGACCTATAAAATATGTCAGAGCTCAAAGATCCTGATTGAATGCGAAGGCACCACATCACCATGTGTTAGAGCCTCCAGGCCTTAGACATTTCATAGATGTCAGAGCCTAAAAGATCCTAGATGAATGGGAAGGTGTTAGCCCAGTGTGTAAATTAAATAAAAACCACTTAAGGTCCTGGGTAGATTTGAATAAAGTATAGATGAAACCTAATAGCCAATCAAGATGTGTAATGTGTCCCTAGGTGACACATCACCTAGCCTAAATGGAAGATGTTGAGTACAAATCCATGCCTAGGTGTTGACTATTATTAGGAAGACTAATGATCAAATGACACATGTTAGAAAGTAGGAGTTAGCTGAGAATCCTCTAAGATATGTGATCACATGCCTATTATGCATTAGACATTAATAAAATGGGGAGATAGACCTGATTAGATAGTTTTAAAACATCCCATCTAGTTGGTGGTGGGAAATCATGGGCTTTGAAGTCAATTATAGATTTAGAAATAAAGAAAGAAAATCTAACCACCAAATCAAATTCAAATTCAAAATTGAGCCTCCAAATGCCATTAATATAGGGGATGTATATATGCACTTATAAAGACCTAAGAGAAGCAAGTTAATGGTTACTATTGTTACATTTGAATAAATTTAACTCTTCACTTTCAAAATTCCACAAAGCCCCTATATCCGATGAATTATATGCTTAAAGCTTCCTAATTACTCCTCCATCCTACTCTAATGGTTGCTTCATCTTCAAACCCAAAGGCCAAACCTGAGTACCAAGACACCACCTTCCCAGCTAGCTTGATTAAGTATAAACACTATAACAATATATTTAAAGTGATTGAGAAGGTCCCCAAGGATTTTATAGAAATTGATGAACAATAGGTTGAGTATGAGGATGCCCTCAGGTCCTATAATAAGTATGAACTCCATAGAGTTGTTACCAAACTAGAGGTGTTTCCATACACTAACTTATTAAGTGACATCCTTCATAAGGCCATATATGTGTAAGATAAGGTCAATGACTAAGTATGCTCACCAATTACTGGCACCAGATTATAAATATATCTAGGAACTTACTACTCCCTCTTGGACTTCACTTTATCCTACAATGCAGTGGTAGTGTTGTTAGAGGTATAATCACTGAGAAGGGAGGGGGTGAATTAGTGAGCCTAGATATTTCAATTTCAATTTTAGTCCTTTAAATTATTAACCAATCAACATATATCAACTTAATCAAACAACATTAATAAGAGAGCTCATTCATTTAATGAATACACAAGATCAAACACATAGCACATAGTTCCTATGGGAAACCCTCATAGGGAATAAAACCCACTCTCAAGCCTACAACACAAATGGACTAATATCATATAATAAATTACAAACATGAGACCGATCAACTCCTTTAGACAAGAAAACCTTGATCATATCCTCCTGACCAAAGGTATTTAGTGAAACACCTTTTTCACAAGGAGTATCTACCCCTAACTAATACCAAGTCCTTTAGAACCTCATTTGAACACCTCCACCTTATAAATGATGTATTAAATACCTGATTATGGATCTATATTTTCTAACCTTTACACAAACACTCTCTATCTCAAACAATCCTCTCACATAGGCATGCCACAATCTCTTTCCTTCTTCACTCAATCTATCCTCATATACACACTCAGACCTCTTCACATATCCTTAAATTACAAGATAACTATTATTAAATTAATAAAATTACCTATAGGTCATACACATAATCAATAAACTATTTTTCTCATTAACTCAACCAATAGGCACACTACGTATCCTTTGGTCTACAATTTTCAAATGCACCTTGCACCAGTCTCTCTCACATGTAAGTCTAAAAACCAACACATTTACTATATATAGAGAAATCACGAATTAACAAGATAAAAATATTTAATTTCAGCCACAACACATTCCTTTACCCTTAAGGCATATTTCATGGGTCACCATTAAGCACAATCCACTTTCAAATAGGCCTAAGTCACTTTTAGGTCCTATGGAGACCCATTCAGCTCTTTGACACTTCTCCAGGCAAACAAAGAATAAAGGAACACTTGAAAAAAGCATTTACCCATTATACATGATCTATAGGTCCCCCTTAAATGTCCATATCCATCACATTATCCTTCTACTTAAGTACAAAATGTTTAAACAATATTCTGTGCACACGGTCATTATGAGCGAACACATAATAACCTTATAAGCCTTTTTTCATATAGGATATGATTGGTAAATACTTCATAATACACACAAATCATCTTTATAGAGTATATAACACTTCCCAATATCCAATTCATCATGAAACATCAAAAGAAGCTCGAATAATCTTCTTGGGTCACTTATAGTCCATGCACAAACACATAGTCAACTTTTAAGCTAAATATCTTTATTTATACACACTTTCAAATATTTAAATCCATATTTATAGATTCATATTGGAGTCATATGCCACTTTTATTTTTAATACATCATCAAATTCATTTTGGATCGAAAGATATGACTCAAAAACTAGACACTAGTTTGTCCCTTATTAAATTCAAATATTTAAATGTTAAAGGTCACAGTTAAACATCGAACACTATGATTACATCTTGAGTCCTCTAAAATTTAGCTAAATCTCACACTATAAATATTCTCCAAACTTTAATTCATAATGACCAATGCTCAAACATTAAACCTTAGTCACTTTGACCTCATCTCTTGCACCCTTGTAATGTTGACTCAATACACACCATTGATCTCTAAAGATCAACCAGGTCTTTAATATGCAACGTGTACCATTAGATAAAATTGTATGAAAAATTTCTCAACATTATATATTTATCCTTTACTTTTTATTATTTTTTAAAAAATATTATCTTGGCACCATCTTTCTACATCCTGACATCTTGGAATAAACATGCTCTGTCGATCTTTTATAAGATGTTTGATCTTTATCTTTGCTAAACAACTATCACATTGACCCATTTAAATCTATATGAACCATTAGATATATAATTATGAATTATTTTAAACCATTTTATCTATATTATTTATAAATCTGTAACATCATGCAAATTGACTAAGTATGGGGACCAATTGCAATATGCCTGAAAAGCCTACTTTGGACCTAAATAACTTTTATTGCACTTAGATGATGATCTAGAATTTAGACCACATGATCACCTTTCAAAGGAGAATCCATCCATATAAAAAAAATGATCCTATAACCTTTGTATATGTGATATATAATTCCATTAAAATTCCTTATCAAAATCTTCTATCACAGAGCCAACTATGCTTAGAATTTATCTGGGAGACTAACTTTACTCCTGCATAACTTTTGTCAAGTTTTGGTGCATAATCTAAAATTTAGTGAATGTAAATTATGAAAAAAAATAAACAAACCCATATGATAAAATTTTCCTAAAATGTCAACATGTGTGAGATATGCCTTCTTCAAAATGATTACTTAGTTCTTCTTGCCATATTGAAAATTTGGCTAAGTATGGGAAAACACTATCAAAATGTATAAGAACCCAACTTTGCACCCATATATCTTTGACTGAACTTAGGTGCATGACCTAAGATTTAGCACATATAAACTAGGGACTAATGTGATCACAATGATATGACCAACTCCCCTTTACTCATTCCCATGTGGTAATGGTGATGTCATCAAATTGCTTACTCAAATTATTTACCACTAAAGCTAAACTATCTAGATGAAAACTATAGACAACCAGATGAATTACACTTATGCACATAATTAATCAAATCTTAGAAAAAATTTGAAGACCCTTTAACACATGATCAATACTCCATACTCATCCTTGAACATCTCTATCCATACCAAAACTGAAGATCAACCAAGCCAATTTCAAGCACACTAGGACAAGCACATTACACACTTTGTCATTATCATTTAGGATATCAAATCACTTCATCCACTCATCAAGACACCTCCATAAACATCACCATGACATAAATTAAAACTATCCAACAAGTGTAAATTTAGATGAGAACCTACCGTATCTTTGATGAACTCCATGACTGGGTTGAAAAACCTAACTCTAAATGGGTTAACAAAGAGAATATCAATGCCTACCCCATTTTCACCTTCTAGGACGAGGTTTGAGTAGGCATGATTCTACTAAACTAGTTATTTGGGGGCTGGGACTACCATCACATCAATGAGTTATGGTTACCTCTCCTACACATGATGTTGACTCACTCAAATGTCCCAAATATGAGGGAATTGATCAACTTCAAGTTAGTCCACACCATCACAGATGCCCAAACTAGGGGTAACTTCTACATAATGAGATACATTTTAGATGTGATCTATGAGATTTTTTTGTTCAAGCCTTCAGCCTTTATTTCATGTTTTCTTAGGGGATCGACATTCCACATGGTATTTTATAAGTTGTATGGAAACCTATTCTACCATCACGTCTAGGAAATTTATGAACACTTCTACCTAGTGCTCTACTAAGCCATTAATGAAGCTCCAATTCCCAGGATCTCAATAGCAATCTAGGATAGTATCACAACCATTAGGGACTACTAGCTATATAATGATGACACTATTATCTAGATCATGGGATTTTTAAAGGACCCCCTTTACTTTCCATATTATGTCCATAACCACCTAGTAGAACAAGATATTGCTGATCAAATAATGGAAGACATCTTTAGGTTTTGTGTATGATGTCAGTAGAAGGTATGTCCATAGCTCTCAATCACCATATGGAACCATATCTATAATACCCACCCATATATTTATAATATGGTGATTAAGAGAGACTTATTCTCCCTTATGAAGTTCTAACTTTGAAAATGAGACCCTAAAGGGATAATCTAAGCTCATTTGGTGTAGTACTCAACTCACCTCAACATTAACTATAGCCATCAAGATAAAGATGATGATGAGCTCTATTTGAATGCCATCAATGACTAGGATGTGATATTTAATATTATAAACAAGAATAAGAAGGGAGTGAAGGCTTAAGTAGGCCCCTCCATGCCTCCTCCTTCTCCTACTCAATCCATAAAGGACCTAACTCCAATAACTTTGGCCATCTCCTAGAGGATCCTACAGGGCATACCACCACTTACTCCCCTTTGAGTTCCATCTCTAGCTCTACTTCCATCAATATCTCATATTATTTAATCTCTAAATCTACATCTACCTCATCTAATTGCTCCTCATGCCTCAAATCCTCCTCTACCTCCTTTGATATCTCTAGTAACCAGGTCGTAGTAGAGCCAACCCTAGACTATATGATGTTGGGTAGCCTAAGTACATCCCACTTAACCACTGGCACCTTAGTCTTGGGATATAAATCCCTTGAGATTTGATGTGGTCAGTAGCCTACGAGCTGTCATGGAGAAGTGCACCTAATAGGTACCCATCTAGGTTCCCCCACTCACTCCTCCATCTTGTCTCATTTCCCTTTCACCCCTCACTCCAACCACTTTCTAACTCCTAATTATAACACCCATGAGTACTTATTTACCCCCATAAGTTTCCCAAGTGGTACCTATTATATTTCCCATTACTCCCCCTCTATATTTAACCCAAGTACATTTGGCCTCAATCCTTCTAAGTGTCCTTATTCCTTATTCCATTTTGCTCTTCCCATCTCATAAACTAGAGTACTTTTAGTGCCTCCCTTAGGTATGCCTTTAACAATAGACATGAATATAGCATTGAAGACCATATTGCTTGTAAAAGGGACCCTCTCAGTGCCTACTCTAACTATTTTAACACTCCCCTTAGCAACTCTAAATCCTTCACCATCATCACCTGCATCCCTTAGCATCCTAGTTAGGGCATCTATTATAATATATGGAGCCAACCTAGGAAAGAGGTTAAAGAAGAAAATGAGGGTGACCCACACTCTATCTCCAACTTGAAGGCCCTCTAATCCAATTTCACCTCCTCTATAGACATATCTACATCTAGCTCCTCATCCCCCTCTTTCTAATGCCCAAGACTCTATGGTTATTATTTTCAACCAGCCCATATCTTCCCTATTATTTCATAACCTATCTTAGGGGTAATTCTACCTCAAGTGAACCTAACTTAGGAATAATGGTAGGTGTAAATGTTCCACTAGGCCTCCCCTATCATTCTACCTCATTTCACTCCCATGCCCCCTCTACCTCCACTCCTTTCCTCTTTCATTCCTTCCACTTCCTCTGTCTCCCCTCCACCTTGTCCTTCACCCTTCAACACTATTTTAACCACACCTCCTACACCCCCCATAACCTAAGGGATGGTCCTAGGGTCACATGTACCATAGATGGATATCTAGGGTGACCCAGATGTGTAGTGTAGTTTCGACTGAGCCTCTAAGGGTATGAAGAGAATGCTCATGTAAAAGTTTATCCAAGAAGGGAATTTAGTGATAATGTAGACCCACCAAGATTTTTTGTCTCTCACCAAGGTGAGGACTTCCATCGAGGAGGAGAGGATGGCCAAAGACCCACTCTCTACCCTTTGAGCTACCCATGATATGTTTGAGAAGCTCCTTGAGGACATGTAGATCCAAATTTTCACTTTAAAATCCTAAGAAAAGAACACTTTTATAGTCAAACTAATTAGGCATGCCAAGTATGCTCTTATACTACTTTTATCAATCATTGGAAAAGTAGTGGAGACTTTGGCTAAGACTATCATGATTATCTAGTGGAATCAAGCATACATGGAGAGGATCACAAAGATTGATGGGAAATGCTAGATCTTATAGCTGGTAGCCAACCAACATATGTTCTTAGAGCTCAAACTTATGAAAACCTTAGACTTGGGGTTGTACTATACATATGCCATGAGCAAGAGAGATATGATGGAAGAGTATTTGGCCATGGCTCACACTATGATAGGAAAATTAGAATAAGTCAAGAAAAATATATTGACCTACTTCAAAGAGGTCAATATATCTATGTTATTCCACCTAAATGGCATGTTGCTTGACTAAAGGGAATTTAGAGTCCACCTAGGTTAATTCGACCAAGTTATGAGGGAGAGATCAGACAAGGGAAACCAAGAAGGAGCCCAAGTGGTGCTTATTTTGTCAACTAAGTTCATAATAAGCATCACATAGGTCTCCATAGTCCAAGCATCAATATAATCACCCATCTAAATCTCCTAGAGACTATCAGATCAAGACAAGGTAATATTCACGGAGCCCCCAATGAACCTAGACAAGTTGGACAAGGAGTTTGACCTCATGAAAGTTGTATTGGAAGTTGGGAGTACCTAATCAAGGTAGGTAGGGGTAGGTCCCTCTCATCCACTCCTCATGTCAACTAGTGGTCCTACATAGATCTATTATTGGTTTATAGAGATTGTTTTGTTTAATTTTTTAAATTTGGTTATAATTATAATGAATGGCCATCATGGCCTAGGATGGGATCTTCATGCTTTTTAGAGGTGATCCCTAATCCTTGTCTATTTATGGAAGAGTCATATTATATTATAGGGTTAACTAAAATTACCCAAAAGTGTTGCTAGATTAATGCCAAGATTTCACCTACATTTCCTTCATCATTTTAGACTATAAAACTAGCCTAGATCAATTATTTTACTATCATTTTACTTTTTTAATAAATATAATCTCTATTTTCTACAAAAGGGTCTCCTGTATGTTTTAATTTTCTTTCATCTTCATGTTTAAATGATCATCAATGTTAGGTTAATTTTATTACCACTTTACTACTTTATGTATGTCATGATTATGATGTGCTTAGATATTATAATCTCTGTGTGAGTTATTTCATTTCCCCTTTGGTAGAGTTGATAATTTATGTGTCAAGCTATAAATTCACATATAGTGTTTATGTATTTTAGACAATAAACCCTTAGCACTCATCATTAGTGATAAATCAAATTGAAGGTATACTCCTGGTTACCTTAGACTCTACCCACTATATGTTATTAGAGGTATAAATCCAGTGAAACTTGGTCTATAATCATATAATTATGGTAGAGTCACTTGGTTTAATGACCAGTATAGTGATTTCATTTTAGACTTGGAGGCTTCCCTTATTTGCCTTACCCTTCCCTCTATATTAAGTTTGTTTCATGGAATTGAAATACCCTTTCCCCATATATAAACAATAATCCAAACAATCAATCATTTATAACAATATTTAACTTGTGTGTAAGACATTGGATTGAAATTTTATTGGTGGTAGTACATCTCTTGGAGACTATTCACACTGACTCTATCCATGAAGTCCAATACCCATAAGCATGCAATGTGTTGATCCTAGATTAGTCCTAAAATAGAGGATACATTTTTTTAGTTATCCCCACCTTCCTCTTTTCAAGGACTGCCCAATCTCATAAGCATTTCATGAGAAGGACTAGATTGAAGTGAACAACTTTCACTAGAAAGAGGGCCTCTAGAATACTTCATGCTTGTTATTTATTTCATCACATGCATATGTTGAGTTTGGTTTATTGGTAATAATTTGCTACATGTAGACACCTAAAGCTGGCCACCAATAACCCCCAATCAGGCTTTTGGCCAATTTTCACCCAAAATGCATAATTTGGCCTAAAAACACTAAAACATGCTAAATAATGTGAAACTAACATATTTAGGTGATTATTTTGGCTAGGGTATCCCTAAATGGGGTAATGCAATTTATGGGCCAACTAACTTTGATCAGATCATTTTGAGTCAAAATGCTAATTTTGCACTTGGGTGCTCTGGATTGCTCTTTCCTATCAAATCTTTTGCATAATATTCATGCCTTTGTTATTTGTTTTTAGTAGCATCCTAAATGGAATAATGGTTCCAATGCATCTAACATGGACTTCCAATTCCAATCCAATCAAAAATTGGACCAATAATAAGGCATTTTGATCAATTTGAGTAATTTTTGCACAATGTGTTTAAATCATGCTCAAGAGCTAATTAACCCAAATCAATGCATAATCAAAAATTCCATGGAAACTTGTTGAATAATTATTTTTAGAAATGAATATTGAATATCTGCATCAAGTGACCTCATTTCTTGGGAAGACATCCCTAAGCCATAAATGCCACAAATGTTAAGATTCATGCCCTCCATGCCTCATCAATGCCTTCCATGCCTCTTAATTTCCCTTTCTTCCAATGTCATGATGAGGATAATTACAAACTTAATTTCAAAAATTGAATTAATCCTCAACCACACATCTCAATCTCAAGATGGATGGTTGAGGTTGATTCTAATCAAATCCAAAAATATATAAATAGAGAGGCTATGAACATCATTTCTAAGCTATTTTAGTGCAAAGTTATAATGCACAAATATATTCAAGGAGTCATTACAAGTAATGTTACCCTACCAAATTGATTCCAAGCCAATCCAAGCCACAAGGCAAAGGTGTCAAGGAGAGATGGAGGTAACCAAGATTCCATTACCAAGGTCTTCATGAGCACAAGCTGAGCAAACCACCATTCCAAAGGAATTTGGAGCATCCAAGGAAGGTGAAGGAATTATTGTGTTTGATTCCTTACTTTTTAGTTGTGTTTGTCATTTGATTTTTTTAACTAAGCTCTCTCTAGTGTCTAAGCCTAAAGATGTTATGTTATTAGTGTGTTTATTTCATTTTATTTTTATTTTAGAACTAACACCATACTAACCATCCTCTCTTGAGTCAAATTCCTAGATCACATAATGGCACACCCAATGGGATAATATGTATCTCACACCTGAAGGAGATCATTTTACAACTCTAAAATATTTATTTGAGCCTTTAAAACTCTTACAAATTGATTTTCTAACTTTATTTTGCTATTTTTTTGCCATAGTTTTTACACAGTAACTAACATCAATAAGAATACCAACATCGATTACCTACTTAACTGACATCGGTTAGCAAAACTGACATCAGTTAGATCTCTATTAGCTAACGTAACTAACATCGATGGTAATAACTGATTTTGGTCACTATGTTTTTCCGAAAACATAGACCCAAGATCTACTTTTTCAAAGTTCATTATTTCAAGCTAAAAAGAGATTCAAAGCTAAAGTATATGCTAACAATTTTGCTGCAGGACCAAGCTTGATATTTGTTCAAAAAATGTTTAAATCACCTTTACATGCTTAAAATCAATTAGGAGATTTTTTTTGGTGTTAATAAAGAATTTAGATGTTTTGGTGAATGTTTTCAAAGTTTACAACTAAGACCAAGGGGTCAAATGAACACCATCAAATCTCTCATTTTGGGTTTAAAATTAAACACACTTGTCAATTTTTGTTTGCAATAGTTATTTAATCAAATATTTGTTTCAAAAAAAAAGGGATGCCATGTGTATGCTCTTCTATTTATCCCCTTTAATGAACCCTTAGAATCAAAAGCACCATTCCTATTGCAAAAAGTCTAGTCCAAGGCTAAGAAAGAATGTCATCTAAAGCACTCCCCAAAAACTCATCAAAGTTTGGGGGACCTTGAAAATGACCTTAAAGTGTTTCTCTTAGTCTTTTATTTTCATGCATCTTAGCTTTCGAGGGGCATGCCATTACCTCTCATGAGTTCTTTAGGGAAGCTTTGACATTGGGTTTCACCTCCTAGCATTGACTTCACTTACTCCTTTGGAGTTTTACATGGGATGTATCTACATTTGGACATAGCACTACATTGAGTGAATAGTAGGATGTAGTGGTTGTAAAAAGGACTAGACCTTTTTACAACTAACCAATGTTGTGGTCACTCAATTTCCATGCTTGTCTTTTACATCATTTGATTTGAAAGTCATTGTGTAATTGATTCCCCTAGAAATATTTGAAACTTGATAGTTTAGTCAACCCCACATGCCATACCCTTGCTAGGATTTGGATGGTTATACTTAGTATATTTTTGGATCATTTTCTCATTTGGTATGTTTTGAGACTAAAACTTGTTTGTTTATTCATAAATCCATGTCAAAACTAGTTTGTATATATGTCACTCTTTTGTCTAAAGAGGCATTATGCTAGCCATTTTACACCACACTTGTGCCTTGAAAATTTTGCTAAAACTTGTTTATGTATGTCATTTGAGTTGCGGAGGGTAGTGTTATGCTACCCAAATCATGTCAAACTATTTTGTCTTTGAGTCTTTTGAAGCATAACATAGATCACATCATTCGATCAATGCTTACACCATTAGGTTTCTCAATTTGTTTTAAGACTTATTTCACCTTGTATCAAAAACCATTTGTTTCAAACCATTTTGTGTATACCATTTGGACCTTTGTCTTGTGCCATCATGTTGTCTAATCTTGTCTAGCTTGTTTGGTCAAATCCTAATGTTCAACATTGAGTTTTCAATTAGCCTTGTCAAGTTTAGATCTAAACATTGATTGATTTCTATTTAAGCCTCAATTCATTGGGTTGATACATAGATATTTCTCTTTTAGGTTGCATAACTTTGGTTAATCAGTTACCCAAATTTGAAAACCATTGACGGTTTATTTGTTTAGTACCTATGCTTATCATTATTTGTGCCTTTATTTGGGAAAACATAGTCTTTCTTCAAAGAGACTTTCTATCTTATTCCTTATTCCAATTGATAATATTTATGTTTGATTCCATGTGTCAAGTTTATATCAAAGTTATTTCCAAACTTGTTAGATTAAATCAAATCACATCATGCTTTTGTTTTAAGTCTAGCTTTTGATGTTGTTTTGCCAAAAGTCTTAGCATATGCCTATTTGTTTGATCCTAGATTTTGACTCTGCTTTTGGACAAAAATTTGAAATTTGACATTAGACACTTGATGTTAGATTATTTTATACCAAGTCTTAGCACAAATCATTTTGGAGATACATATCCACTTTCAGGCCATATATTAGATACAACTCTACCCCTTTGACCAAGTTAGACCAATCTTGAACCATTTGTCCTTTGGACATGGTATTTTAGAGCTTATGGAACTCTAGGCCTTTTTGTTCTAGAGCTTTCATCATTTATGTAGGCATGTCTAGCTACACTTATGGTGGAATCACTTACAATACAAATTATGATAGAATGGTCACACAAAATGACTTTTATGGATTTAGTCAAGACCCTAATAATGCTAATATGGTTTGTGAGATAGATTTATATCCACCTCATATTAATCATTCATAAGAATAAAGTCACAAAATAACTTACAATCTAACTCGAGACCTTGATTGGTATGAAGAGGCTTATGAGGAGGACTTTGAAGACCCAAATATAGATAATGTTTTTTGGGATATGGATCCGTACCCTCTTTAAAATAATAACTACATAAGACACAATCAAGAATCAGCTTATGAGCCAACTCATGACTGGGATGATATGGTTTATGAGGAAGACTTGGATGCTTTGGCTTGTGCAAGTAATTAGGCTCCACCACATCATACCATTTATATTCTAGGACATAATATCAAACCATTCCCATACCAAGACCTCATCCTTTGGCTTATGTGAGCAATCAAGATCCACAACGCTCCATCATTTTAAGACCTAGTCCTTTGGCTTGTGTAGGCAATCAATCCCCACAATGCCCTATCATTACCATCTCAAAATTTTTTCCTTTGGCTCATGTGAGAAATCATGCTCCCTAATCCCTACCATTATCCAACCACAATTCATTCCTCATCTATTACTAATCCCAACCAAACCTCAATCGATCTAATCATTCGAAGACCAAGCTATGTTCAAAATTGGTATTTTTCAACTCATTGAAAACCAAGGCCAAGAGAACCAACTAATATGAGATGTTTCTATTGAATAAACCTTTTGTGATAAGTTATCCTATGATAAATTTCCTATTGATACTATACCAGTTGTCAAGGAGTCTCACTCTGATGAGCTAGTCTTTGTTGAGTCACTTCGTAATGATTATAACCACCTTTGGGGAAATCATTACCTCGACTATGTGCCTATTTTTTAAGAACCTCCTATTGACAAGCCAATATTTGAGGAGTTGTCTCTTGACCTTTTTCCCATTGTAGAGGAGACTCACTTTGATAAACTAGTCTTTATGGAGCCCATTATGCCATTACTTGTCCAAAACCAAATATTCAACAAGACATCATTATAATAGAGTACCCATCAGATGAAGAATTAGAGTTAGACTCAAGTTTTAATCTTTAACCAACATTATATTTAACATCAAAATCTAAATCTAAATCAACATCAGATTTAGAGTCCCTTGAGTTAGAATTAGATTCAGACAAAGAATATGTTTGTGGCTATTACAATATTGGTTATGCATGCCTCACAGATCAATTTGAATACATTTATGATCCTTCTACAGTTTTTGAGGATGAGTACTTCAACTTCAACACAAGTTATCTTAGTATCTTTTATGAGGATTATGTAGCATCTCCCCATTTCATTACCATTCCATAGGCCATTACCATCAACCAAAATAGCCATATTATTGACATTCCATCTCCCACAAGTGTTAATTGGGATTGACAGAATCATACTTTGTTGAACTACATCCATGGTGACATAGTATTTGAATAAGAGTAAGGAGGCCAATACCACATTCATATAGCAAAAGATCAATCTCATAGTGAAACTTTTTTGGAGGCACTAGAGGACAAGCAAAGTCAGAACTCAACATCTTCTAGTGAAACTTTTTAAGAAGTGCTAGAAGAAAATCAAAGTCAAAAGTCAAAAGTCAACATTCCTTAGTGAAACCTTCTAAAAAATGATACAAGAAAATCAAGATAACTTCATTAGTGAAAACCTCATTGAGGCACCAATAGCTAAGAACAAAAGTTCTTCACTGCTTGATGAAGATAAAATCAAAGATCAAATCAAAATAGCTTCCAATATACAGCCTAATTAGATGGTAGCTACTCTCAAGATCAAACAACAAAAAAATATGGTGGTCCTATTGAGAGAAAAAGTCTTTAGCCCCACCACAACCAAAATTATGTCAAATTTGACATCATCAACATTACATGTGACTAAAAGTCCTAATATTCATTTATTTCCCCACCATTATAAATTCCATTATCATCTGTCATTCCATTTCACAATCAAACACACCATCCATTATTTGTCCCTATTTACCATCCATAGCTGCACTTTCCTTTATAGAGGCTATAAAGATATCTTATCTTGACACTTGAAGGAATCAAAATCAATGACTAACGAAGATCACAAAAGCATTCTTAGCAACCAAATCTATAGGCCATTCTTGACAAAGCAGTTATTCTAATGAGGTGTGGGCTAGTAATTAACATGATCAAGTATTTTGTTTATATCATTTGTTGATTAATACACACATCTCCCCATCAATAGGAACAATAGAATAAAAAACCACACCTAGGCCAAAAACATGTACCATGCCATTGCCATTATTACATATCCATTTTCCATTGTTAAAGTACCCATCCATTTACCCCACCACTTGGGGGAAACCCTTTTACCATTTTATCCAATCTATCAAAAATCATCATTATCCTTAGCAAGACCATACCATCCTTCATTCCATTCCTATCTAGACCAAAGCCTGTTTTTAGTCATCCTACCCAATCCTATTTTGATCTTGGTTCCTTTGGTTATTCCTACACTTTTTGTGAGAGGATTTTGATCAAGTTTAAATAATAAATCCAATCCATGTTTCAATGAAAGTCTATGAAAATAGTGTGAAAGTTGATTTGGCAAGATATCTTTCATCCTATCAAGTTTGTTTATGTGAGCATGATTATAAACACCTATGGGCAAATTAGTGTTTCACTAGTCTTACTACTAATTATAACCACCTATGGGTAAATTAGTATCATTGACTTATGCCATTGTATCCTATTTATAATTTTGTATAAGCAAACTAGGGGTAACACTTATTTATCATCATTATTGCATCACCTTTCCATTACTATTTTCATTTGACTAACCATTAGTTAGATTTGAGAACTTGTTGGAACCTAGTTAATTTTTCCCCACCTTTTGTGTAGATGGAATTACTATGACTTGAGGTCATTTTGGGACTATGTGGCTCGTGCTCAAATCATGTTGAGGTCATTTTAGTTCCCCTTTGCATACACTCTCACCATATTGTGAGCAACCTAAGCCAAACACTCTCACCATTTTGTGAGAAGGTATCTTGTCATTCTCTAATAAGTTAAGATACCTCAAAATTCCAAAAACATTCATAATATTTCAAAATTCAAAAACATTTGTCCTATCTAAGCCTAGTTAGTTATCCTTGATTCACCTTACTAGTGATTATCATTGTTGGGATGCTTTCTTTAGCTTTTATTTTTAGGCTTTTTATTTATTTGTTTATTTCAAGTTGTTTGTTTGATCGCTTGATTATTTGTTTACTTTTAGCATTGTTGCCTTGAGTCAGTCTATATGTATACATTGGGTGATTCCATTCACACATTATTTTTGAGTCCATCCATATTCATAAGTCAACATTGTCATCATGGTTTTTATCATTAGTGTATTATTTTCAAGTATTTATTAGATCAGGAGTCAGTCCTTATGCATATTTTGGCCAAGTCTTCATGGTGTTCTACCATGATGCCTATCAACACATGCTATAATAAACCTCAGCTTCAAGAAGTTTATTCAGCAATGGTGACATCTCTTCTATACTGACATCCTGATTCAATACCAATCATATCCCAAACAACGTAATTAACCATGAAATAATTTCAACTTTTATTAGTTTGGATGAGCATCTCCCTACTAGTGGTTATTCTAATTCATCATTACCCTTTATGTTGAGTTATCATCATCCTCAACATAGTTTATCATGTTTGTGATAATCAAGGTCCAATGATTATAACCACCTATGGGAAAATCAATACACACCATCCCACCTACATTTCTCAATTATTATAACCAACTTTAGGAAAATCGTTATGTTGTCACCACTTTAATTTTTCTACCCATGTAGGGGCATATTATTACCTTGTTTATTTGTCCTATCTGGGGCAACTCCATCTCCTCAATGATTATAATTTCCTTTGGGAAAATCATTGTGTTATCATACTATGTTGCCACTATCAGGGTATAATGCTTATAATCACCTTTGGGCAAATTATTGCACACTATCCCACTTGCATTATCAATGATTTTGATTACTTTTTCAATATCATTATGTTTTCACCCCATCATCCTTCCTTTAGTTGGTCTCCTTATTTCACTTATTTATTTTTGAGGGACCATTTACTGACTTGTTTATGCTAACCACTCCCTCGAGGGGGCATCATATAGTTAATTTATTAAATAGGAAGCCGTTGTACTAAATAATGTTTAATTATGAAGCATCTTGGAGACTAGTTCACCTATAACCAGGGCTAGGTCCCATTGAGGTAGACTGGTAATTTATCCCCTGCTTTTTCATAGAAAACCTAAGTCCAACCAACCTATACCTACCATGATTCTTATTAGTTTTTCTATGCAATCTATCCCAAATTTATAGCCCAAGATGGTCTGGTTAGTTGTGTTAGCCATTAACATCCTAGAAGTCATCCGTGATTTGCCTAAGAACCCTGAAAGGTATCTCATTTGTTTCACCCTTGGTGTGGGATAAATTATGGGGGAACACATAACATCCCATAAAATCACCCTAAGACTCCTAAATGTAAAATATGAGGATGTGGCATGCAAGATTTTACCCTTTACCTTAATAAACTTTACCTATGATTGCTTCCTCAACCTTTTTGGAGACTCTATCCTAAGTAAGTACCATTTTAGTTCTACTTTCCTCACTTAGTTTAGGTAAGTGATAGACTCTAGTTTCCCCACCAGCAATTTGATTACATCAACAGGGAGCCTAATGAGCCCATTAGGAACCTCAATGTTAGGTTTTAGAATATGTATAACTAGGTAACCATTATTAACCATCCTAACCCTCAAATAGTAATTAAAATGTATAAAAATGTGCTAGACCCTTGGATAACCATGTTCTTAAGAAGGGATGCGGCTATATTTGACCTATCCTCAGCTTATGTAGGGGATATCAAAGTGGATATGCAATTGAAGACACAAGGTCACACAATGACTCCCAATCCCAATATATTACCATAGATACATGTGTTGAACTTATTTCCCAACATGAATCAAAATGCACCAATGCCTTAATCACTCCCCATAACACATCAAATCCCACTAGGTCATCCCACTTGAAACCAATAATTGGGTTTCCTAAATCTAGGGAGCTAGGAGTTGAATCCCTAGACTCAACATCAAGTGATGTTAATCATGAATAATAACACCCAAACCATGCCTCAATATTCTAATAAAATTGAGCTCTATTCCATTTAATGGATGGTACAAAAACTTGGTAGGGATACAAAAATAGACAAATAACTCTAATGAAGAAAACTCTAAAAAAAATCATATATTAAAGAACAAATAAGAGATATAACCATCCTCATGATCCCCTAGAACCTTCACCCAATAGGCTCTTTGAGAATAATATCTTTGAAATAACCTTACCTAATTGGTGTTGAGTACATAATACAATAGCACATGGGGAAATGGACTGCATGAAGTTCAGTTCTAATTTTGAGATCTTCCAAAATGAAATGGAAGAATATGAGGTGGTACCCAATCATCTAGAATCCTATAAATAGGGTAAAGTCCCTATTATTTATATGGTGTTGGAAACCATGGATCTCCCTATCCAAGAATAAAATTAATCAAAGGAAGGTATTGGTGAGGTGTAAGTGTTTCAACAATTCCAAAAAAATAACTACGCCCTTAGCAGTAGGCAACAACAACATTGCCTTATGAATTCAACACCCCCAATAATGGTGTAACCCCACTAGTCTAAATCAAAGGAGGTTATAACATAGTCAAGGATATGGATAAGATCAAGGCTAACATTAACCTTCATGATCTTACTCAAATCATAGAGTAATAGGATCTCTTGTTAAAATCTCTAACTCAAAAGATAACCCCACAAGCCCAACCAAAATTTAGAGCAACACACACCAATATGCTCATTCACAAGAATAAGATGGAGGTCCTACCATTCCTTTTAACCATCTAGTTATTTTGAAATAATTTGCATAACTGCTTAGTAAATTTAGGTGCCTTGGCTAATGTGATTCTAGTAGGCATATGTGAGAAACTTAGCTTAGCCCCAATAAAATTAGACAAGGTAGTGGTCTAGTTAGACAAGTCAGAGGTGAAAGTGATACACAAGTTTCTAAACATCCACATCTAATTAGAATTTAAGCTTATGATTCAACATTTTATAGACATTCAAGTGGTGGATATCCCAGAATCTTATGACATACTCTTCAATAGAGATTTGTCCAAATCCCTAAATGGGTATATGGCCACATATTTATCTCATATGTGGTTACCATGGAGAGGAGTAGCTAACCAAATAAGATTAGACAAATAACCATACATGAAGTACATGATCACCAAATACAATGCCATTAATGAGAAGATAAACCTAGTTTCCTTAGACCTAGGCATATACACGCTAAGAACCAAGCCTCTAAAACACCAAACCAGTCACAGCCTAGGTCTACCTAGAATATGGTCTCTTTATATAAATATAGCTCACTCTAAACAAGATAGTGGAGTTAGTGTTTTGATCATAGACCCCCTAGAGAGAAAACACCTAGCATCTATAAGTTGTAGTTTCTTTGCACAAAAAACTTGGTGGAATTGAAGCTCTAATCTTAGGATTACAATTTTCATTAAGACACAATGAAAATAAACTAAGAGTATTAAAAGACTCTAAATTGGTGGTTAACTAAATCAAAACTAAGTTTCAATGTAAACCATCATACCTTAGAAGGTATAAGCACTGATCTTGGGACCTAATCAAAATGTTCAATGTGTTCAACATTAACCCTATCCCTGGGAGGAAAACCAAGTAGCAGATTCACTAGCATTAGTTGTAGTGAACTTAACCCCTTTAGATGACATAGAGTTATAATATTTTTCTATGGAACTCATCCATTGTCCTTCTCTCTCAAATAATGTCACTTACTTTTAGGTCTTATAATATGACCAAAAAATCATCCAATTCTTTTGCAATGGGGGGATATTTAAGGCACAAATCATAGATGAAAAAGATAGAGACAACTCTAAGAATAAATTAGATAAGGATGGGACTCTGAATATTCATGGAAACAATATCCTAAAAGGGATGATTTTAGTGGGAAGAGCATTAAATGCATTAGACCTAACTTTCTAGGCTAAAAAACCCAACTTTAAAGATCAAAAGTACTGACTCATTAATCTAAGCCCTACAAAGAATCCGTAGATGATTAATCTAGATCTGGATTAGATGAACCAAGAATTAGATTAGTTACAGAGTTTACTATCGAGATATAAGGATGTGATTATCTAGGCCTATGGATACCTCAATGTCTTTGACTTGAGAGTAATTACTCATACCATTGCCTTAAAACCTAGTCAAAACCCCTTCAAGTAAAGGTAGAGGTTGGTAAACCAAATACTAGATCCCTTGATTCATAAGTAAGTCCATAAGTTGCTCTCTGTAGGGTTAATTTTATTGATTCATCATTCCACTTGGGTGGCTAACCTAGTATTGGTGTGAAATAAGAATGGATAAATATGCATATGCATGGACTTATGGAACTTGAACTAGGCCTTGAATAAAAATAACTACCCATTGCCCTCAATAGAAGAGGTGATCCAAATGGTGATAGGGTCTTAGATGATGTCATTCTTGGATGACTTCTTAGGTTTAAACCAAGTCTTGGTCAACTGTGTAGATAGAAATAAGACTAATTTCACCACCAAGTGGGGCACATTTGCTTATAAATAGATTCTTTTTAGGTTAATCAACACTAGTGTCACTTTTTAGAGGGAAATGGACTTCAATTTTGAGGGTGTGATAGGTAAGTGCATAATAATATATATGGATGACCTAATTATGTTTTCAAAATATAGTCAGATCATGTGCACTACTTGGAAAGGGTGTTTGAAAGATGTAAAAGGTATGACATTTCCTTAAAACCAAAGAAGAGAATGTTCAATGTCACTAAAGGTAAGCCTCTCAGTGACATTATCATAAAATAAGGTATTACTATTAACCTTGAAAGGGTGGATGTAATTTATAAACTAACTTTACCTAATATCAATAAGGAACTAAAATCTTTATTCTAGAAAATCAACTTTGTGAATAAGTTTATTTCTAAATTTGTGGAAATATTGAAGCCCTTGAATGCAATGTTAAAACATGATGCTAAAGTAGAGTGGCACATGAATCAAATAAATATTTATAGGATATTGAATACACAATCATGTAAGCATTAGTCCTCATCAACCTAGAATATATGTAGGACTTTTATGTCTATCCTTTTACTTCAGATCACACCATTGCCACTTGCTTCTCCTAAAGGTTAAAAGGAGAAAAACACCATATGGATTTTATGAGAACTAATATTATAGATGTTGAGCTTTGGTATTCTACCATATATAAGCATACCTATGCCTTGGTGAAGGTAGTGAATAAATTTAGGCCTTACATCCTTAAAAATAGAGTATATGCATTGTCATTGACTTGAATATAAAGAAAATGTTAGGGCAGAATGAGCTAGGTGAAAGGAAAGGTTGATAAATGATAAAATTACAAGAATATGACTTGGAAATCAAGATGGCCAAACTAGTTAGAAGGCAAGGTCTTACTCATCTAATCATAGATATAGACCCAAGAATCATGGTACACAAAGTTGACCAATAGAGGGCATTATAATAAAATAGATACACTCAGGTCATACACTTTATACTCTATGAAAATACACCACCAAGACTCAACCACATATAGAGAAGAGCGCTCTGGTTGAAGGCCATACACTATATGCTGAAGAAGGGATTAATATTTAGAAGAAACCATGAAGGAATATACCTTTGATGTGTATCACTAGAAGAGGCCAAAGAGATAAAGGTATGTTTTCATGGAAAACTAGGATCTAACCATTCTATAGTAAATGTTATGGCTCACAAAGTTCTCTAGGCAGGTTACTATTAGCCCACACTATTTCTATATGTTCACACTCATGTTTGTTTCTACCATCAATACTAAACCTTTGCTAAAATAGAAACTCATGTGGCAATGCCACTACAATCCATTGTATAGTTTATGTCATTTGCATAATGGGGACTGGCTTTTACAAGGGTGAATCCTAATTCATCAGTCAGTCATAAGTTTGTCCTGACGGGCATGAACTACTACATTAGATGGTCAAAGGCAATTGTAACCAAAAGGATCATCATTACTAAAGTCATCAAGTTCTTGGAGAATACCATAATCACCCATTATGGGGTCCCATTTCCTTAGTAGGTGATAATTTCCCAGCCTTTCAATCTACAAAATTCATAGAATGGGCCTATGATAATGAGATCATGCTGAAGTTCTCCTCTAATCACTACCTATAAGGGAACAAATTGACATAATCCACTAATAAAAATTTAATTGATGTCATCAAGAAATCAACTAGAGAGAAGTCATGGGAATGACATTCATTGCTAATGTTTGCCTTATGGGTAGACCACACCAAGTATAAATAATCCCTCAAAATCTCTCATTTCCTTCTAGTCTATGGATTATATCTAATCATGCCAATCACCCTTAAGTTTTTGAATTATAAGTTCATGTAATAGTTCATAGAATTGGATGACAAGGTGAATTTCAGACTCTTGGTCTTGATTCAATTAAATTAATCTCAAGATGAATCTCTATTGAGCTTTAGCAAACATCAAGACATAATAAAGAGGTGGTTTGACTAGAGGGAAAAGATCAATAACTTCAAAATATTTGACCTAGTCCTAATGTGGGAAAGGCCCATGAAAATAAAGGCCAATTTTTGAAATTTGATCCCTTTTGGATTGGCCTATACCAAATTGTCAAAATCATAGGCTAGAACATCTTTTGTCTCAAGGACCTCAAAGGTAATGAGCTACCACTTCCAATGAATGGGTAGTTCTTGAAGCACTATTTATTGATTTCCCCCTCCAATGTAGTTTTTGAGTAGCCTGAGCAAAGGTGGTAATGTATATATTATATAGTTTTACTTTAGTTATGTGCTTATTTTTATCATGTGTTTATTTCTACTATGTTTTTTTTTTCCTTTATGTTTTTCCCCTCTATCCCCCTCTTTATTTGGTAATGTTCCTTTGATGCACAACCCTCCTAAGTAACTACTTCAGGTGGTGGTCAAAACCTATAAAGATTATTTAGGAGTAGGGAGACCACGTTGAAGCCTTCGACCTAAATAATTTTATGATATTAAAGGAAACTTTTGACATCCCATATTTAAGAGGCTAATGATTCTAAGAAAAACAAGTGGATTTTAGAATAGCCTAAAACCCAATATAAATGCCAAGATACACTTAAAATAATGACTCAAGAAGATACCATATTATTTAATTTGATCAAAGACTAATAGGTTATTCACAACTTCTTCCTTATCCATTCACCCTTAGCTTGGTCTCGAACCCTCAATGGATAAGACTAATAAATAATGATCTTTTCATGAGAATATTATAAATTAATTAAGAAAGCATGTAGAATATAAATTATGAGTCTACCTCAAAAGGGATATATAGGCAATCTCCATTGTAGGCTTTTCAACCTGGTTGGTAGTGGATAAGGCTATAAATGGAACTAAGGCATCTTTGTCAGGGTTATGGATGCCCATATAGAAGTAGAGTAATACTCTAGACATCCCTCTCAAGCCATCAAGCCTACAACACCCCAAAAAGAGTTTGTTAACCAGTCCAAACTTGATTACTCAAATAAAATATAAGAATGAATTGGAAATTAAAAATCACTTAACACATTGGTGGTCATTTATGGGTAGAAGCTCAGTATGCCACTTGCTATTGTGATCATCTTTTTTGTTCTCAATTAAGAACCTCTTTGAAATCTCTATGTTGAACATGAAACAAGAATAAACTAATCAGGTTCTAATTTCTTCTCATCACCTTCCCAATAGAATTCACCATTTGTTGTGGCCAACATGCCCCCTTTTATTTGAAATGGGGGAACCCTCTAAAAATCACATAAACTAGAGCTTTAGGGCCCTTTTTTTTTGCTCTCACTAGTGATGCCTACTCAAATCTTCATAATGTGCACCACCTTGATTTCCACAAGTAGTAACAAGCCTCTTTTATTTCTATTTAGAACCGAGTGTTTATTCTTTTTATAAAAAATGGTGCTATCATTACAGGTTATTTTTTGTTTAAATCTCCCAAAGTTTAGTTCCCTTCCCATATTAATAGACCCATTGACCTTTGTGTCAAATTGAGATTTGTATATTTGATAAGTAATTTTAATGTAATCTATTCCTTTTATTTCTCTTATTTAGTCATTTTGTGAATTTCATAGAGCCTGGGACAACTAGGCCAAATGGGAAGTGACACATCACCAGGTGTTAGAGTAGTTTGTAATCACCCTAAATTGGTTAAGCAAACACACATATTATGTCTTTTCATGGTCCTTTCATAGGAGACTTTGATTAGAGAATATGAGCTTTGTTCATATTTAGTCAGGCCTTCTATCTATCTTATCTTGGTTTCACTATATTCCTTAGACATCTCTTTGCTAATTCCCATTCATTCATAGCTTACCAGGTTTGACCCTTTCAGGCCTCGAGACCTATTTTGGACCTTGACCCATCTTCTCAGGTCCTAAACACCCTAGACAATAATACCAAAAGTTGGACTATAGCGCTGAAACCCAGGGTGTCTAGTTTTTAGCACTATTATCCAAGGTTAATATGAACCCCAATGATTAGTTTTCTTTGCTAGATAGGTCTGATCCCTTTTCTTTACTTCATTCCTAATTCTCCCCTTTGTTGGCCAAATGAAAATAAACCTCCAAAATTTAAAATAAAGAGTCTCTTATATAAAGGACTTCACAAGGCATTTTATATATAACACTTACTACTTTGGCTCATTAGACATAATAAAAATTATTCAATAGTATAGCTCAACTTCTCTACATCACACTTAGATTTTCATGCTTGATCAGGGAAGGGCCTAAGCAAATTTTAATATTGTATCAATCATGCACATTGAATAAGCATGTTCCCTAGGGGAGAACTACAACAGATATGAGACCCTAGCTTAAGGGTTAATGTAGGTAGCAACTAGAACAGTAGGGGTTCTATATTGTACGATCATTCTTCCCCTAACCTAGTTTTTTCCCCTTTGGAATTTGATCTATTTTGTTATTTCCATGTGTGCAAACAAGTAGAGGAATTGAAGATGGAAACATACCATAGATAAGATTCAATGACTTTCAGAATCTAAAATTTGATATGCAGGGTCTCCTAGAGCTAAGGGATAAAACCCAAAAAAATAAAAAAAATCAAATCAAAAGGACTATAGCATTAAAAATAGGACTATAGTGATGGACCCCAAAGTGTCCAGTTTCCAGTGCTACTATCCAGGTGGAAAATAGACTTCTAGGTCCTATTTTTGATAGTCTACCTAGCCATATCAGTGATTTTTAGTTCTAGAATCATTTTTTTAGTTTAAAAATCAAATAATTTTACATCCTATCCCTTGTTTTCTATTCTTAGTAATAAATTTATCAAATCTAGATTTAGCAAAACTAGTGGGTTAACCTAGGCATACTATTATTCACTAATTTTTTTGATTAATCCAAACCCTTTACTAATTAGGAAATTAAACCCTTAGTTTCCCAAATTTAGTAAAATATTTGGTGAAACCAACTTCAAAAAATTTCATAAAACCCTATGGCTATTTTTTCTATTTTTTAGCAATATTTTCTTGATTTTTACTAAATTGAAAAATTAGAAAACTACAAATAAATTTAAATATTTTCAATAAATTTACTAAAACCCTATATTTCAAAACTAGGTCATCTAATAACAAGCTTACCTCTTTGTCAATTTTAGACAAATATTTTGGATTTTTTGTAAAATAATTACCTTGCCAAAAATTATTTCAAATCAGTATTTTCTTGTGCAAAAATTTAATTTTCCAAATTTTAATTTTCGTATAATTTTTTGTGAAATTATTCCATTTCAAAAATATTTTTAGAATTTCAAATTATTGCATAATTTTCAAAAATTCTAAAAACCCTAGATTCCCAAACTAGGTCCTCAAACCTCAAATCACCCTCCCTTAAAATTTTTAGAAAAATACTTTGAATTTATTACAAATTATTTGGGTTAGAAAAAGTAATTTTCAAAATTCAATGTTAGTAGTTCTTTGTGCATTTATTTGTTTCATATTACTTTTCAAAATTCTCTTTGGTGATAAAATGACCACAAAGGCACCTCATCTTTCTCATTCCTTTCATAAAATTCTCAAATTTTCTTACAATTATGATAATTATTGGACAAATTTGCCAAATTGCAAATTAGCTAAAACTATAGAAAATGATATCATTTATAGTGAAGATAATGACTATGGTTATAATGAAGGATATGATGATGTATGTAATAATGAGGATGAATCACAAATAGACAAATCTTTTTCTCTTAAACCCATCTCCTTTATTCCTTATTCTAATGAAAATAATTTTGATAAATGAGAAAAATATTTCTTACCTCATTCTCCTAGGCACAATGCACAAAATGCACAAAGTAATCATGCACTTTCAAATAAATATCTCATTGGTGATGGTTTACTTCCATGTGAACCTAATATCTCTCTACCTTTTGCTACTTCTATGTTTAAAATACAATAATATAAATTCAATAGAATCAAATTACCAAAGCATAGTTCAAATGATGCATTATGTGTTCTTAACTCTACTCTTTTAAAAGAATTTTTTAATGATAACTCTTCTACTCTTAATTCTCATGCTACAAATGAAGTAAATTTATATATTCCATCCATGGATAGCATAGATACACATGATATTCCAAATTCCAATGATAAATTATTACATATAACAAAGGAATCAAATCTTTCACTTTCACCTCTCCCTAACAATGATGGAAGTGATTATGAATACAATAGTGAACATGGAAATGAATATAAAAATGAATATGAATATTCAAATTCTTTTATTTCCAATGAATAAAATGAAGATTGTGATAATGCATGGAATAATGATGACTAGTATGTATATAATAAATAAGAAACTACATCTCATGCTTCTAGCCCTTCTCTCAAGTCTCATGCATGCCAAAATGTTGATTATAAAACTATGAATGATTCTATTTCCAATCATGCACATGTTAATATTACAATCACATCTTTTACTGATTTATAATTTGATTCACTAAAACATAAAGATACCAATGAATCTCTCAAGACACCCTTCACTACAGTAGAACCCAATCCTCACCCATTACCCAAAGAGAATGGTATCCCACATCCCTCTCGTAAGGTCCAAGTTACCATTACTCCCAAGGTTCAAGTGAGCACACCACCTCTTTATGATCCCATTGATAAATGTAGCATTCCCATGGTTAAAATTAATAATCAAATTTAATGATTAAATGAACCACTTCCAAATACTAATTTACCATCCCAAGAGATCCTTTCCTTGATGAATGCAGTTGGTGAATTATAACACTAAGTACATCTTACATTGGAAAAAAAATCTTATAAATCTTGGATGGATGCTAATGATCTAAATGGTAACCTTATTCCAAAGACATTCATAAAAGTTGCATTGCCTAAGTATTTCCGAACACCATCATTACCTCACTTTGATGAACTGGAGATCCATTCTCACATCTTCAAGCCTTTCAAAAGGCTTTGCCACCTCATACAAGCCCTTTGATTCTACTTCGGTTTTTTTAGTAGACATTAATTGGGGAAGAATATAATTGGTTCTTTCATCTACTCCCCATTGGTTCATTAAACACATATGACGACTTAGAGGAGGCATTTCTCAAGAACTACAGTACAAACATAGGCCCTCATATTGCATATGAGAAGCTTTCCACACTACATCAAAATTATTTAGAGCTAGTAAGTGAGTACATCTTAAGATTTAAGGCTCATTTGTTAAGATTAATATACAAACCAATAGACCTAGAGGTTCAACATATCTTTATTAAGAGGCTTCATCAACCTCTCCTCAAACATCTACTTTATCAAATAGAGCCTTATTTCAAAAATTTATGTTACATAGTTCTAGCATTGGAAAAGAAATTGGGATTGATTGAGGTAAATTCAATCAATCAGATCACTCTAGATTTCAGAACATCATCTTCAAATATAGCTCCTACCACTTAGCATCCACCATGTCCTAGAGAAGATAGGAGACTACAACCAAAAAAGTAACCAATCAAAAATAAAGAGCAAGTTTTCAAAACACAACCTATAGTATGCAATATAGAGAAATATCAAAAAGCACCACTACAATTTGATTCAGAGTGGGATATCCCATCTATCATATTATCATCACTACTAGATAGGAATTGAATCACATTACCTTCTATTCATCGATGAGATCCACATTTTTTACATAGATAGCCATATCATCCCTTTTATAATTATCATCATATCCATGGACACAATGATGATAACTACTTTGGACTCCATGATTGCATTTCTAGATGTGTTGATCATGATATTATATCATTCACATAGGGGGCACAGAGATATCCTTCATCATGGAACCTTAGACCTCATTCCTCCATGACTAAGTCATCCCAAGACATTCCTTTATAGGAATCATCGGTCACTCATCACATGAGTCATGTGGCTCCTAGGATAGAATCTCACAATAGATTTCTTATTTAATCTATTCAAAAAGTTTGAAAACTAGTATAGTACAAATAACCCACATATAATAGTGTATTCCATGGTATACATAGTGTAGTTCCATATACATATCCAACAGAGTCACAGGCACCCTAGTAAAGCATAGTTTCATAGAGATATTCACTCTGGGCAGACTTTCCAGGTCATATTTTATGCAACAATCCACTATGTTTGAGATCAAATAAGTATTCTCTACAACATAAAGTTCCAACAGCACAACCAATCAAATTGCATTTTATAAAGTTATCATAGCCTACTATAGTTAGTGCATCATATTTAGCATCAGCCTTAGGATAGGGTTTTACATAACATGAGCAGTATGGGAACTTGTTCACTTGGATGTCAGGGTTCAGATAGTATTATAACACATTGTGATATAGCATACATTTATTTCAACATTAGTTTATAGATTAACTTAGTAGGGTAATGATGGAGCCAAAGGTCTAGCTAATCTTTGTATTCTTGAGCCACTCTTGGGAAGGTAATGTGTACACAATGTTATCTTACTTTTCCATTCTACTAACAACTAACATTCCCAATCCCAAATAGCCATCCCTAGCCAAGAACCAACCTATTAAAGTCTAGATCTTACCAAATCAATTGATACAAACCTTTTACCAATCTCAAAATAATTCAACTTATCTAAATAAGTTACCAATCTAAAAATCCAAACCTTATTTATATCCTACTTACAAACTAATTCACTTTACCAAATCAATTTTACCAATTACAAAAATCCAATAAGATTATCATGTACATATGATTAAAATTCAAACAACTACATCCAAACATGTCCTAAATATCATTTTACCAAATATATCAAAATAATCAAATCACATATCCAAAATACCATTTACCAAGCATATGCAACTTTAAAATCAACATCATATAAATTATTCCAAATCAAAACATTGTAATACTAGTATATTCTGGAAACCATAATGTGAGTTTAACATAGGTTTCATATATATATATATATATCATGAAGTTTTCAAAAAACATATACATCATGTCAGGGTCAATCAATCATAAATAGGGGTCATACCCTCACTCTCAGTCTCACTCTTTCCTCTAGTGCTAGTCCCATAATCATGTCTAAAACTTGATGACTCTCCACATCCTCAATATCTTGAATGCCTCTTATGCTAAGTATCTCACTCTAATAAATGACCATATGCCTCACACAAATCTACATGTCACCACTGAAGATCCATATAGTCATCCACAATCTTGGAGCTCACCACTCCATGATCTGGAGGAGGCATCATGTGTCTATCTCACTTATCTCTCTCTCCTACTACCTTAACATAAGCAACTATAGCTATATCATCTCAATCAAATAAGTGAGCATAAAAACTAGTCGTAACCATAAATCTCTTTGTCAAACCCTCCTCCACAACATTATCAAGAACATGTCTTGTAACCTCACATAGTGTAGACTTAATAATAGTCTCTTAGAACACATCATCCCCACCACACTTACCTTACCTTGCACATCCATCACCTCACCTAGGTACATAACATTAGAGTCCAATTAGTTACACATAATCCACAAGTAATAATAGAGCATACATATAAAGTACAAGATCACATTCTAACCACTCACTTACCACCCTCTAAATCAGCTCAAGTTGCTCATAAATAGGAACATTTGGCACACTAGCTAGATATAGTGGATCCTATTGATGTCTCAAAAATCACACCATGTATCCCTCAATGCATCCCTCATCATCTATATCAAGAACATCTATAACCTTATATCATGCATCCAATGGCAATGATGTTAACTATGCCTTGATTAGTCTAGGATGATCTTCCACTCTTGCTGGTGCTCACACTCTCCTCAACCATATCCATGCTATAGGAGGAACATCTTATCAAACTCCAAACTACCTAGTCACATGCTCATATTGAAAGTGCTCATAAACTCCAGACCAATGATCATGTAACCAATAACTCACTCTCATGAACTGTAGCTGCTCTCCATCCTTTGATCATCTAAAAAATCCTCTATAGGGCTTCCATCTAATGTTAACACCCACCAATAATTATAGCAACCACCTAGAGTGGTCCATCTTAGGGGATTGGATAGCCAAATCATTAGTCCAATGCTTAAAAATTAGCTATGGGTATTCCCAACTCACCCTTAGCAATCCAATTAGCTACACAACTACTATATTCTCAGAAGTTCAACAATACAATAAAGTGGCTGCATCCACACCACCGTTAAAATAATCCTACAAAAAATTATACAAATCTTTGTGCAAGTGAGCAAGCATGGTCCTCCCCCATGAAAACGTAGTACCATACATCTCAATACTTTGAATCACTATATGCATCCTATAAGTAATAGATACTTCACTACCATCCACAATAATAAAAGAAACTAATAATATAGCCAACCACATCCATAAATGTGGAACACTTGATTGCACAATAATCAATAGTAAAATATCACTCTCACTACCCCTATGGTGTACTCCTATAGGTGCTCCTAAAAATTATCTTGATGCTCATTCAATGGCATCTTCACCTATGTCATCCTGCAATGACACTCATCACCCACTGATCAACAAATGTAAAATATGATACACATCCTCTTGAGTCACAGTAATCTCTCATGTCAAAATCTATAATTTTCATGTATCAATGTTTCACCTCTCACATAAGGTGGTGATCAAATATCTATCCCACTTCATTGTCCCAAGATCACATACATATCCCATTCCATCTCTATCCATCATAGTCCTCTCATCAATTGACAAAGGTAGTCTCAAAATCTCCATAACCTAGCCTCTACAAAAGTCTCACATCCGTACCTCACCCTAAAAAATACCAGCAAATAGACTATATGTCAGATGACAAATGCCTAAGAAATAGCAAAGTAAGAATAACTCAAAAACTAAAAAATTCATCCATAGTGGACATTATCGCTACAAAAGGACACTAGCATTGGAACTTGGATAACAGTGCTAAATTTAGAATAATAGCATTAAACTTAGGACATTAGCACTGGAACTAGTCAACCATTTTTTAAAACTACTTAAAATGGCTCAAAACAACGAAAAATTAGCAAAAGTTAGGGCCTACAAACATATAGAAATCAAAGGATTGTCATTACTCACCAAGGAAACTCCCTCACTAGCCTAAATCTATGTAACCAACTTCTCATACTGAGTTATAGTGGTTACTCATCTCCTCGTCATCCTTTCACTTTATAGCTCCAATTTCTAACTATGCAATGAATAAATGAATCATGAATTAGTCAAATCCTTCCTATATCAAACCCCTTTCTACACAAAAATCAACATTCTATTTTTCCCATAACTTGAGCTTCATAGCTCCATTTTTCAAACCATTTTATTCCTTGAACTCATAACACTAACATGTTTGCAATAAAGTAGGACTCGCTCTCTTACTATGTTATTTACCTACTACAACACACACATCTCTACACCTATTTGGTACCTAGATTAGTCCCTAAAAATCAAACACCCACTCAAAACATTCAAATAACCTAGCCTATTCTATCAAATCAATATTTCATCCCATTTAATCTATTGTTATCTCATTTGCCTACCATGGCATGATAGCTCCTATATAACTCATAAAACCTAGATGCTAGTTTTGATCCTAATCAACCAAAGATACCTTTCACTCCCAGTAATTCAATCTCATCAATTCAAATAATGAACCTTCAATTTATTCAAGTTACATGCCAGCCATGTTTCATAGATCTTACCACTAGTCATCACTTTTGTCTCAACCTCCTCTATCTTGGATATCATCCCTTTCCCCAAAAGGGGGGAATCATTTATACTATCCCTACTCCCATAATTTATCCAGTATACCTATTTAGTATAGCATGGTTCTTACACACCTAATAATCAAAATATCAAGATTTAGCTTAGAATGGTCAAAATATTCAATGATTCAGACTACATGGGTCACTTAGCATGGTTTTTACACCTTCAGTATCCATATTAAAAGCATTGCATACTTAGCTTAGATTGGTCAAAGATTTCACTAGTGGTTCATACTCTAGGGGTCACTTAGCATTACTCACCTTAGATTGATCAAAGATTTCATAAGTGGTTTAGACTCCAAGGGTCACTTAGCATTACTTAGCTTATATTGGTCAAATTATAAAGTGATTCAAACTACATTGGGTCACTCAACATTATGTAGGACATTTAGAGGGATACACCTTCGATTTATATATATACATATTTCTAAATTATCAGATGCATCACTCACATACTAGATTTGGGGGCATGGCAGAGATCTTCATGTCCTTCATTTTCTAAGATTACACAGATTGAGATGACAGAACATGCCATTTTATTCTTACATATTTTACTAGCATTTTTAGTATACACCCAGGCATTACTCAGGTTTTCACCAAGATGGACCATACGATCATCTATAGTGATTGGTTTATAATACTACATAAACCCAAGAGTTTTTGTGGGACAAAGGACAAACATTGGTTTTGGACCTTCAAGCACTTCTCAAATCTAGTTCAAATTATTCAGATTTAGTATAAGGGGCATCTATTATAGGGATTCTTTCTCCTTTATAGGCAATATTTAGATTCAGTATAGGGGCATCTATTACAAAGATTCCTTCTCTTTTCTAGGCACTATTTAGGATTAGTATGGGGGGCATCTATTACATATATTCCTTCTTTTTCTCTAAGCACTATTTCAATTTTTCAATCCACTTCCTTGGCTAGGAAGTTGGATCCTTTTAGCACACTTATCTTTACACAGGTAAGTCCAGGTACGCATCTTCTTTCTTTCTTTTATTCTAGTTATTTATTTCATTACATCACTAGAATAAAAGGGGGTCAAATGTAATCACCCTAAATTGGTAAATCAAACACACATATTATGTCTTTTCATGGTCCTTTCACAGGAGACTCTAACTAGAGAATATGAGCTTTGTTCATATTTATTCATGTCCTTCTATTTGTCTTATCTGGGTTTTACTATATTTCCTAGACATGTCTTTGTTAATTCCTAGTCATCTGTATCTTACCAAGTTTGACCCTTTCAATCCTAGAGACCTCTTTTGGACCCTGACCCATTCCCCCATGTCTTAAACCCCTTAGACAATAGCATCAAAATCTAGACTATAGCATTGAAACCTAGGGTGTCCAGTTTCTAGTACTATTATCCAAGGCCAATATGACCCCCAATGGTTAGTTTTCTACACCAGATAGGTTATAAACCCTTTCTTTGCTTCATTCTTAAGTCTCCCCTTTATCATCCAAATGAAAATAAAGCTCCAAAATTTGAAATAAAGAGTCTCTTATATAAAGGACTTCAAAAGGCATTTTATATTTAGCACTTACTGCTTTGGCACATTAGACATAATAAAAATCAATCAATAGTATAACTCAACTTCTTTTCATCACACTTAGATTTGCATGCTTGATCAAAGAAGGGCATAAGTGAATTTCATTCTTGCATTAATCATGTGTGTTGACTAATCACATTATCTAAGGGAGAACTACATAAAATTTGAGACCTTAGCTTGAGGGTTAATATAGGCAATAATCAAAATAGTAGGGGTTCTAGATTGTGTGATCATTCTTCCCCTAACCCATTTTTTTTCCCCTTTGGCATTTGATCTATTTTGTTATTTCCATGTGCGTAGATAAGTGCAAGTACTAAATATGTAAATAGACCCCTAATGAGACTCAGTGACTTCCAGAAGATAAAATCTAATATGTAGGGTCTCCTAGAGCTAAGGGAGAGAACCTAAAAATATCATAAAAAGAAAATCAAAAGGATTATAATGATATAATGCTAGACCACAAAGTTTCTAATTTTTGATGCTATTGTCTAGGTAGAAAATAGACTTTTGCATCCTATTTTTGATAGTCTGCCTAGCTAGATTAGTGATTTATAGTTCTAGAATCCTTCATTTTAGTTTAAAAATTAGATAAGTTTACATCCTATCCCCTATTTGCTATTCTTAGTAATAAATTGATCAAATCCAAATTTAGAAAAACTAGTAGGTTAACCTAGGCATACTATTATTCCCTAATTTTCTAGGTTATTCTAAACCCTTTACTAATTAGGAAATTAAACCCTTAGATTCCCAAATTTAGTAAAACATAACCACTCCCCTAGACCTATCAGAGCTATCAGATCTAGAGAGATCCCAATCAAATGATAAGGCACCATGCCACCATGTGTTAGAGTGGATATCCCCTAGATCTATTAGAGATATCAGAGCTTGGGAGAGCTCAGCTCAATGAGAAGGCACCATGTCTCCATGTGTTAAAGTGACCAATCCCTTAGACCTATTAGATCTTAGGAGAGCCTGGTCAAATGAGAAGGCATTTTCCTAATCGAGAATGAACTATAATCCACCTAAGTCCCTAAGAATATCTTAATAAAGTGTAAATAAAACCTGAGAACCAATCACGATGTGCCATGTGTTCATAAGTGACACATCACCCAGCCTAAAGAGATGATGTGGAGTATGAATTCATGCCTAGGTGCCAACCATTATTAGGAATACCAATGAGTAGATGACACATGTTATAAAGGAGTTAGATAAGAAGCCTCTAAGATATGTGATCGCATGTCTATCATGCATTACGCATTAATAGAATAGGGAGTTGGACCTGATTAGATAGTTTTAAAACATCCCATCACCATTGATATATCCATCTAGTAGTATGGGATAATGGGCTTTGAAATCAATTCTATATTTAAAAATAAATAAAGAAAATATAACCACCAACTCAAATTCAAATTCACAATAATTGAGCCTCTAAATGCCATTAATATAGGGGGATGTATATATGTACTTATAAAGGCCTAAGAGAAGTTTGCTAATGGTTACCATCATTTCCTTTGATTAAATATATAACTCCTCACTTTTAAAATTTGATAGATCCCCTATATCGCATGCTTTCTACACTAGAAGCTTCCTAATTACCCCTTTATCCTACTCCAATGGTAGATTCATCATCAAACCCAAAGGTTGAGCTTGAGTACTAGGACACCACCTTCTTAGCCAACTTGACTAAGTATAATCATTACAATAATATATTTAAAGTGATTGAGTAGGTCCCTAAGGATTTAACTAAAGATTATGACCAATAGGTTGAGTATGAGGATTCTCTAAGGTCCTATAATAAATGTGAACTCCACTGAGTCACTACTAAACCAAAAGTGTTTCCCTATGCTGACCTATAGAGTGACATCCTTCACAAGGCCATCTATGTTCAAGATGAGGTCAATGACTAGGTATGCTCACCCAAATCTTAACACCATATTTCTAATTTATCTGAGAACACCTTCAAGGTGTATTACTCCATCTTGGACTTTACTTGCTCCTATGATGTAGTGGCAGTATCAGTCTAGATGAGCACCTACCAGATCTATGATGTACTCCATGAATGGGATGAAAACCTTGACTCTAGATGGGTTAATAAGGATAATATCAATGCCTATCCCATCTTCACCATTTAAGAGGAGGTATGATTAGGCATGATCTACTAAACCATCTATTTGGGGGCCATGACTACCAACACATCAATGAGATATGGGTGCATCTCCTACACATGATCCTAACTCACTTAAACATCCCAACTATGGGGGGATTGATCAACTTAAATTTGGTCAATACCATCATAGATTCCCAAACTAGGGGAAAATTTTACATGATGATCTACATGTTAGATGCAGTCTGTGAGATACTTTTGTTCAAGCCTTCAACCTTTCTTGCATGGGTTTTCAAGGGATCAAAAATCCATGTGGTCTTCTATAAGATATATGGTCACTAATTCCACCATCACATCTAGGACATTTGTGAGCACTTATACCTTATGGTCTATGAAGCCATCAATGAAGCTCCAATTTCCTATCTCTCAAGAGCAATCTAGGATAGTATCACAACCATCAAGGACTACTAATTGTACAAGGATGACACTATGATATAGATTGTGGGATTTCTCAAGGACCTCCTCCTCTTTCCATATTATGTTCCTAACCACATATTAGAATAAGATATCACCTATCATTTAGTGGAAGACATCTTTAGGTACTATGTATAGTGTTAGTAGAAGGCATGCTCGAAGCTCCCGATCACTATATGACACAATGTCTATAAGACCTACCCTTTTATTCAAAATATGGTGATTGGACAAGACTCCTTTGCCATTATAAAGTACCTCATCTAAATGGTAATTTGATCTCATTTGGCATAGTACTTGACTCATCCCAACATTAACTACAGCCATCAAGCTAAAGATGATGATGAGCTCTATTTAAATGCCACCAATGACTAGGAGGTTCTATCTAAGATAGAAACCAAGAATAATAAGGGAGTGAAGGATTAAGGAGGCCTTTTCATGGCTCCTCCTACTCTTACTTAGTCAATGAAGGACCTAATTCTATTGACTCTATCCATCTATTAAAGGATCATGCATGGAATAACACCACTTTCTCCCCTTCAAGCTCCATCTTTAGATCCATTTTGGTTAGTAGCTCCCATTCCTTAAGCTTTGGGTCTACCTCTACCTCCTCTAGTTGCTCCTCATGCCTTGGTTCCTCCTCCACCTCCTTTGATATCTCTAGTAATCAAGTTGTTGTAGAGACATCCCTAGACTACATGATGTTGGGTAGCCTAAATGTAGCCCACTTAGCCACTAACACCTCAGTCTTGGGATGAAAACCCATTGAGATTTGATGTGGTTGATAGCTTGAGAGATATCATGGAAAAAGGAACCTAATAGGAAATCATCTAGGTCTCCCTACTCACTCCTTCATCTCCTCTCATTTCCCTTCCACCCCTCATTCCATCCACTTTCCAACTCCTAATTCTAACACCCATAAGTTTTGCTCTACCCTGATAGGTTTACCAAGTGGTACCTCATCTATTTCCCATTACTCCTCATCCATATTTCACCCAAGTAAATTTGGACTCAGTGCTTCTAAGTGTCCTTGTTTCCTCATTCCCTTTTTCTCTTCCCATCTCATAACTTAGAGTCCTATTAGTGCATCCCTTGGGTATGCCTTTCATAATAGACATGAATATAACCTTTAAGAGCATATTTCTTATAGTAGAGACCCTCTTGATGCCTATCCTAGCTAGTTAGACACTCCCCTTAGAAACTCTAAGTCCTCCACCATAAGCCCCTATAGCCCCTGGCATCCTAATCAAGCCATCTATTATATCATATGGAATTAACTTATAAAAGGGGTTGAAGAAGAAATTTAAGGTGACCCATATTCTATATCTATCCTAAAGGCCCTCTGCTCCAATTTTGCCTCCTTCATAAGAATATCTACATCTACCTCCTTGGCCCCCTCTCTCCATTACCCAAGGATCCATGGTGCTTACTTTCAACTATCCCATCTTTTCCCTATTTTTTAATGACCTATACTCAGGGGAAATTCTACCTCAATTAAAGCTAACATAGGAATAATGGTAGGCATAAATGTTCCACTAGGCCTCTCCTTTTATTCTCTTTCCTTTCACTCCCTTGTCCCCTTTTCCTCCACTCCTTTCCTCTTTCACTCCTTATACTTCCTTCATCTCCCCTCTACCTCATCTTTCATACTTCACCACTATTTCAACCACACCTCATACACTCCTCATAACCTAAGGGATGGTATTGGGGTAACATGCACCATAGATGGATATCTTGGGTGACCCAAATGTGTAGTGTAGTTTCAACTAAGACTCTAGGTGTATGAAGAGAACTTCATGCAAAATTTTATCTAGGAAGGGAACTCAATGATATGGTAGACCCACCAAGATTTTTTCTCTCTCATCAAAGTGAGGATTTCCATCAAGGAGGAGAGGATGGCTGAAGACCCACTATCCATCCTTTGAGCTACCCATGATATGTCTAAGAAGATCCTTGAGGACATGCAAAGCCTAGTTCACAATTTATAATCCTAAGTGAAGATCACTTTTCCAATTAGGCTAATTAGCTAGGTCAAGGATGTTTTCCTACTAGTTGTTATCAATCATTGGGAAAGTAGTGGAGACTTTGGTTGAGATTGACATGCTTATCTAGTGGACTTAGCGATATATGGAGAGGATAAAAAATATCAATGGGAAATGACATAATTTATAGGTGGTGGCTAACTAATTGATGTTTCAAGAGCTCAAAATTATACTAACCTCAAACTTGGGTTTGTACCAGACATATGCCAAAATCATGAGAGCTATGATGGAATAACACTACAATAGAGCTGTTAGAAGAGGGTAATAAAAAGATATTGACCTACTTCAAAGAGGTCAATATATTTGTGTTATTCCACCTAAATAGTACCTTGCTCAACCAAGGGGAATTTAGATTCCACCTAGGTCAATTTGACCAAATTATAAGAGAGAGAGTGGCCAAAGAAAACTAGGAAAGAGCCTTGTTGGTGCTTCATTTGTCAACTTAGTCCATGATGAGAATCAACTAGGTCTTCATAGTCTAAGAATCAATGGGATCACCCTTTAAAATATCCTAGAGACTAGTAGCTCAAGCCAAGGTAATCTTCAAGGAGCTCTCAATGAACCTGGCTAAGTTAGACAAGGAGTTTGACCTCATGGAAGTTGTGTTGAAAGTTGGGATCACCCAATCAAACTAGTTAGGGTTGGTCCCTCTTAGCCACTTCTCATTTTAACTAGTAATCCCCCATAAATCTATTATGTGTTTATAGGGATTATTTTGTTTAAAATTTTAGATATGGTTATAACTATAATAAGTGGCCATCATGGTCTAGGATGGGATCCTCATGCTTTTTAAAGGTGAGCCCTAATCCTTATCTATTTAAAGAAGAGATGTATTTTATTTTAGGTTCAACTAAAATTACTCAAAATTACTAAAAGTATTTCACCTATGTTTCCTTCATCACTCTAGACTATAAAACTAGCCCAGATCAATTATTGTAACATCATTTTACTCTTTTAATAAATAGAATCTCTATTTTCTATAAGAGTGTCTCCTTTGTGTTTCAATTTTATTTCATCTTCATGTTTCAATGATCATCAATGTTAAGTTAATTTTATTAACACTTTATTACTTTATGTATGTCATGGTTATGATGTGCTTAGATATTATAATCTTTGTGTGAGTTCTTTTATTTCCCATTTGGTAGTGCTAATAATTTATATGTCAAGTTATAAATTCACATATGGTGTTTATGTGTTTTAGATAATAAACCCTTAATAATAATCATTAGTGAGAACTCACATTGAAGGCATACTCTTGGTTCCTTCAGACTCTACCCATTGTATGTTATTGGAGGTACAACTCTAATTAAACTCAGTCTATAATGGTATAATTATGGAAGAGTCACTTAGTTTAATGACTAGTACATTGATTTCATTTTAGACTTGGAGGCTTCCTTTCTTTTCCTTACCCTTATCTCTATTTTAGGTTTGTTTCATGGAATTGAAATACCCTTTCACCTTATATTTATAAACTATAATCCAAACACTCAAGCATTCATAACAATATTTAACCTATGTGTAGGACATTGGATTGAATTTTTAGTGGTTATAGTATATCTCTTGGAGACTATTCATGTCGACTCCATTCATAAATTCCAATACCCATAATTGTGACCTATGTTGATCCTAGATTAGTTCTAAAATGGAGGATAAATGTTTGTAGTTGTCCCCACCTTCCTCTTTTCAAGGAGTGCCCAACCTCACGGGTATTTCATAAAAAGGATTAGATTGGAGTGAACAATAGCTAGCACTAGAAAGAGGGACTCTATAATAATTCATGCTTGTTATTTATTTCATTGTATGCATATGTTGAGTTTGGTTTCCTATTAATAAGGTGCTAAATATTATTTGATTATGAAGCATCTTGGAGACTAGTTCACCTATAACCATGGCTAAGTCCCATCAAGTTAGACTAGAAACTTCTCCCCTGATTTTCCATAGAAAACCTAGGTCTAATTGGTAATTTCTCCCTTACTTTCCATAGGAAAACTAGGTCCAACCAACCTATACCTACCATGATTCTTATTATTTCATCTAAGTAATTTATCCCAAATTTTTAGCCTAAGATGGCTTGGTTAATTATCTCAACCATTAACATCTTAAGAGTCATCCATGATTTTCCCAAGAACCCTAAAAGGTATGTCCCTAATTTCACCCCTAGTGTGGGACAAACTATGAAGGAACACATAACATCTTATAAAACTACCTTGAGACTCCTAAATGTAGAATATGAAGATGTGGCATATAGGATTTTACCCTTTACCTTAATGGACTTTGCCTATGATTAGTTATTAAATCTTCATGAAGACTCTATCCTAAGTAAAGACCATTTTAGTTCTACTTTATTTACCTATTTTTGGTAAGTGATAGACTGTAGAGTCTTGTATCATTAGTTTGATTACATCAAGAGGGAGCCAAATAAGCCCATTAGGAACTTCAATGTTAGGTTTTAGAAGATGTATATCCAGGTAACCATTATTAACCAACCCAACACTCAACTAGCACTTGAAATGTATAATAATGAATTAGATCCTTGTACAACCATGTTCTTAAGAAGGGACATAGTTATAATTGACCTATCCTTAGTTTATGTAGGGGATATCAAAGTGGATACACAATCGAACCCACAAGGTTACACAATGACCCCCAATCCCAATATGCTACCACAGATTCTTGCATTGAACTTCTTGCCCAACATGAATCAGAATGTGCCTATGACTCAAATGCTCCCCATATTGCATCAACTCCTGCTAGATCATCCCACTTAAAACTAACAACTTGGTTTCTTAAATTGAGGGAGCTAAGATTTGATTCCATAGACTCAACATCAAGTGATGTTAGTCATGGATAACAACACCCAAACCATGCCTCAAGATTCTACTAAAACTAAGCTAGATGTCATTTAGTGGATGGTACAAAAACTTAACAATGACTTCTTAGGGCTACAAATATAGACAAGTAACTCTAATGCAAAAATATCTAATAAAAACTTCATAATCAAAGACCAAATATGAGTTATATCCATCCTCACAATCCCATAGAACCTTCACCTAATAGGATCCCTAAGATTAATATCTTTGAGATATCCTTACCTAATTGGTGTCAAGTACATAATATGATAGCACATGGGGAACTAGGTTGCATAGAGTTCAGTTCTAATTTTGAGATTTTCCAAAATGAAATGGAAGAATACGAGGTGATACCCAATCATCTAGAATATTCTAACTCAGGTAAATACCCTAATATTGCTATGGTATTATAAACCATGGATTTCCTTATCTAAGAATAAAATGAACTAGAGGAAGGTATTTGTGAGGTGCATTCATTTCAGTAGTTCCAAAAGAGTAACTACACCCTTAAGAGTAGGCAACAAAAACATCCCCTTACTAATTCAACACCTCTAATAATGATGTAACCCCACCAATCCAAAGTAAATGAGGTTAAAACATAGTCAAGGATATGAATAAGATGAAGGCTAACATAAATATTTATGAGCTTACTCAAATCATAAGTAATAAGATCTCCTATTAAAATCTTTGACTCAAAATCTGACCCCATAGGCCCAACCAAAATTGAGAGTAGCACACACCAATGTGCTCATTAATAAGAATAAAATGGAGGTCCCCCCATTCTTTTTAACCATGTAGTTGTTTGTAAATAATCTACATAACTATTTAGTAAATTCAGGAGCCTCAGCCAATGTGATGCCAATAGTCATATATGAGAAACTCATCATAGTCCCAATAAAATTAGACAAGGAAGTGGTCCAGTTAGATAAGTTAGAGGTGAAAGTGATTGGCAAGTTTCTAAGCATCCACATCCAGTTGGAATTCAAGCCTAGGATTCAACACTTTATAGACATTCAAGTGGTGGATATCCTAGAAGCCTATGACATGCTCCTCAACAAAGATTGGTACAAATCCCTAAATGGGTATATGGCCATAGATTTCTCCCATATATGATTTCTATGGAGAGGAGTATCCAACAAATAAGAGTAGATAGAGAACCTTTCATGAAACATATGATCATTGAATACAATTCCATTAATGATAAGATAAACCTAGTTTGATTAGACCTAGGCATATGCATGCTAAGTACCAAGCCTCCAAAACACCAAACTAGTCATAGCCCAGGTCTACTTAGCCTATGGTCTCTTTATATAGATGGATCTCACTCCAAACAAGATAGTGGAGCTAGTGTTCTACTCATAGACCCCTTAGGGATAAAGCACCTAGCATCATATAAGTTGTAGTTTCCTTGCACAAATAACTTAGTGGAATATGAATCTCTAATATTGGGATTATAATTTTCATTAAGACATAAGGAAAACAAATTAAGTGTATTCAAAGACTCTGAACTGGTGTTCAACCATATTAAAACTAATTTTCAATGCAAACCATCATACCTTAGAAGTTATAAGCATTGATCTTGGGAGCTAACAAAATGTTCAATGTATTTAATATTAACCCTATCCCTAAGAGGAAAACCAATTTGTAGACTCACTAGCATCGGTGGTAGTGACCTAACCCCTTTGGATGACATAGAGTTAAAATATTTGTTTATGGAATTCATTTCCTATCCTTCTATCCTAGACAATGTAACATACTTTTAGGTCTTCTAAGATGACCAAAATATCATCCAGTTCCTTGATAATGGGGGGATATTCAAGGCATAAATCATAGATAAAAAATATAGATACAACCCCAAGAATGAGGTGGATAAGGATCAGATCCTTAATATTTCATAGAAACTAGATCTCGAAAGGGATGATTTTGGTGGAAAGAGCATTTGATGCATTAGACCTAACCTTTTAGGCTAAGAAACTCAAGTTCAAAGATCATAAGTGTTGACACATTAATCTCAACCCTAAAAATAATCCCTATATGGTTAATGTGGATTTGTATTAGACAAACCACAAAATAGAGTAGTTATAGAGTTTATTATTGAGATACAAGGATGTGATTACCTAAGCCTATGGATAGCTTAATGTCTTTGACTCAAGAGTAATTAATCATACCATCCCATTAAAACCTAGTAAAAAACCCTTTTGGAAAAGGTAGAGGTTGGTAAACCTAATTTTGGAGTCCTTGATTTATAAGGAAGTCCATAAGTTACTCTCTATAGTGATAATTTTATTGGTTCATCATTCCACTTGGGTGGCAAACCTAGTTTTGGTGCGAAATATGAATGGATAAATTTGCATGTGTGTGGACTTATGAAACTTGAACCAGACCTTGGATAAAAATAATTAGCCATTTCCTTTACTATAAAATGTGATCCAAATGGTGAGTAGGTCTCAAATGATGTCCTTTTTAGATGACTTCTTAGAATACAACCAAGTCTTGGTCAACCTCAAAGATAGAACTAAGACTAATTTCACTACCAAGTGGGTCACATTTGCTTATAATCAAATGCCTTTTGGGTTAATCAATGTTGGTGACTCTTTCCAAAGGTAAATGGACTTATATTATAGGTAAGTACATAATAATATATATGGATGACCTAATTTTGTTTTCAAAATATAGGTCAGATCATGTGCACCACTTGGAAAGGGTATTTTAAAGATGTAGAAGGTATGACATTTCCTTAAACCCAAAGAAGAGCATGTTTGATATCACTGAAGGTAATATTCTTGGTGACAATGTCATAAAATAAGGTATTATTATTGACCTTAAAATGGTAGATTTAATTTATAAACTACCTTTACCTAATAGAAAGAAGGAACTATTATCTATCTTTGAGAAATTCAACTTTTTAAGTAAGTTTATTTCTAAATTTTATGAAATAGTGAAGCCCTTGAATGTAATGTTTAAATAGGATGCTAAAGTAGAGTGGCACATAAAATCAAAGAAAGATTTCTAGGATATCAAAGACACAATATAGTCCTCATCATCCTAGACTATACATAGGACTTTTATGTCTATCCTTTCACTTTGGAGCACACTATTACCACTTGCCTCCTAAAGGTTAGAAGGAGAAGAACACCCAGTGGCTTTTATGAGCACTAATATTAAAAATATTAAACTCTAGTATTCTACCATATAGAAGCATTCCTATGCCTTGGTCAAGGTAGTGAATAAATTTATTCCTTACATCCTTAAAAATAGAGTACATGCCATTGTCCTTGACTCAATTATAAAGCAAATGCTAGGGAAAATTGATCTAGGCAAAAATAGAGGCTGATAGATGACAAAATTACAAGAATATAACTTGGAAATCAATCTAGACAAACTAGTTAAAGGACAAGGCATTACTTACCTAATCATAGAGATACAACCAAGAATCATGGTACACCAAGTTAACTAATAGCAAGCATTATAATCAGACTGGTATACTCTATTCATGCACTTTCTACTCTATGTAAATGTACCACTAGGACTCAACCACATATAGAGAAGAGCCCTCTGGTTGAAGGTCATGCACTATATGTTGAATAAGGGAGTACTCTTTAGAAGAAACCATAAAGGAATCTACCTCTGATGAGTATCACTAGAAGGGGCCAAAGAGATAAAGGCAAGTTTCCATGAAAAACTAAGATCTATCCATTTTGTAGCAAATGCCATGGCTCACAAAGTTCTCTAGGTAGGTTATTATTGGCCCATACTATTTTGATATGTTTACGCTCATGTTTGTTTCTTCCAGTAATGCCAAACCTTTGCTAAAATAAAAACTCATGTGGAAATGCCTTTGTAACCCATTGTATAGTTTACATCATTTGCATAATGGGGACTAGATTTCATAGGGGTGATTAATCCCAATTCACCAATCGATCATAAGTTTTTCCTAATGGGCATATACTATTACACTAGATGGCCTATGGCCATTGTAATCAAAAGAGCATCACTAAAAAAGTCATCAATTTCATAGAGAATGCCATAATCACCCATTATGGGGCCTCATTTCCTTAGTATGTGATAATGGCCCCACTTTTCAATCCATATAATTCATAAGATGGGATTATTATAATGGGATCAGGTTGAAGTTCTACTCCAATCACTACCTATAAGGGAAAAAATTAGTAGAATCTTCTAATAAAAACTTGATCGATTCCATCAAGAAATCAACTAGAGATAAGTCCTAAGAATGGCACTTATTTCTAAAGTTTTCCTTATGGTTAGACCACACTAGATATAAATAAGCCCTCAAAATATCTCCTTTCCATCTAATGTATGGATTAGATCTAATCATGCCAGTCACCCTTAAGTTGCTGACTTATAATTTCATGCAATAGTTTATATAACTAGATGACAAGGTAAATTCTAGACTCATAGCCCTGATTCAGTTAGAGGAAGCCTGAGATGAAGATCTATTGAGCTTTAGTAAACATTAAGACATAATTAATAGGTTGTTTGATAAGAGGGAAAAGATCAATACCTTCAAAATATTTGACCTGGTCTTAATGTGAGATAAGACCCATGAAAATAAAGGCCAACATTTAAAATTTGATCCCCTTTGGATTAGCCCATACCAAATTGTCAAAATCCTAGGATAGAATACATTTTGTCTTAAGGACCTTGAGGGTAGTGAGCCTTCACTATTAGTGAATGTGTAGTTCTTGAAGCACTATTTCTTGGTTGTCCCCTCTAATGTAGTTTCTAAATAGCCTAAGCAAAGGTGTTAATGTATATATTATATAGTTTTATTTTAGTTATGTATTTTCTTTCATCTTGTGTTATTTATATTGTGTTTTTTTGTGTTTTTTCCCCCTCTTCCCCCCTCTTTATTCATTAATGTTCCTATGATGCCCGACCCTTGTAATTAAATGTTTCAGGTGGTGGTCAAAACCCAGAAGGATTATTGAGGAAAAGGGACACCCATGTTGAAGCCTTCGATCTAAGAAATTTTGTGATAGTAAAGGAAACTTTTGACATGCCATATCTAAGAGGGCAATGATTCTAATAGAAACAAGTGAATTTTAGAACAACCTACACCCCAATAGACATGCCAAGCTACACTTAAAATAATGACTCAAGAAAATACCAAATTATTCAATTTGATCAAAGACTAACTGGTTATTTAGAACTTCCTCCTTATCTATTCACCCTTGGCTTGGTCCCAAACCCTCAATGGATAAGACTAATAAATAATGATCTTTTCATGAGAAGATTAGAAAATAATTTAGAAAACGTGTAGCATATAAATTATGAGTCTACCTCAAAATTTAATTACATGCAATCTTCACCACGTGATTTTTGACCTAGCTAGTAGTGGAGAAAGGCCATGAATGGGACTAGAGGCATCTCTTTTGGGGATATGGATTCTCATATGATAGTAGAGCAATACCCTGGACATCCCTCCCAAGCCATCAAGCCTATAATGCCCTAGAAAGAGTCTATTAACCAATCCAACCTTGATTACTTGAATAGAATCTAGGAGTGAATTGGAAATTAAAAATCACTTCTCACATGCTAGTGGTCATCTATGGGGTGGAAGCTTAGTATGCCACTTGCTATCATAATCATATTTTTTGTGCTCAATAAATATCCTCTTTATAATCTCTGTGTTGAGCATGGAAAGAAGAATAAATTGATCAGGTTATAAGTGTTTCTCATCACTTTCCTCACAAAATTTACCATTTTTTATGGCCAAGAACCCCCTTTTCTTCAAAATGGGGGACCCCTCTAAAAATCACACAAACTAGAAATTTAGGGCCCTTTATATTTCTCTCATTGGTGATGCCTACTCAAATCTTCATAATGTGCACCACCTTAATTTACCCAAGTAGTAACAAGCCTCTTTTATTTCTATCTATAATTGAGTGTTTGTTCTTTTTATAAATAATGGCACTAACATTTTAGGTTGATTTATGATTGAATCTCCCAAATTCTAGTTCCTTTCTAATAGCAATAGACCCATTGTTGTATGTGGCAAATCAAGATCTTTGTATTTAAAAAGTAAGTTTAATGTAATGTATTCCTTTTATTTCTCTTATTTAATGATTTTATGAATTTAATAGATCTTGAGAGAGCTAAGTCTAATGGGAAGTGCCATGTCACCAGGTGTTAGAATAGCTAGTCCCCCAAACCTATCAAATATATCAGAACCTAAGAGAGCCCAATTTAATGACAAGGAACCATTTCACCATGTCTCAATGTGTCCAACCCCCTAGATTTATCAAATATATTCGAGCTTGGGAGAGCTCAGCCAAATGAGAAGGCACCATGTCACCATGTGTCAGAATGACCAATCCCTTAGACCTGTTAGAGCCTGGGAGAGCTTGGTCAAATGATAAGGCATTATCTCAATGTGAGAATGAACTAGCAACCACCTAAGTCCTTATGAATATATGAATAAATTAAAAATGAAACCCATTAACTAATTAGGATATGTCATGTGTCCATAAGTGACACATCACCCAGCCTAAAGGGATGATGTGGAGTATAGATCCATGCCTAGGTGCCAACCATTATTAGGAAGACCAATGAGTATAAAACACATGTTAGAAAGCAAATTTTATCTAATAATCCTCTAAGATATGTGACTGCATGCCTACTATGTGTTGGGCATTAATATAATGGAGAGATGAACCTAATTGGATAGTTTTAAAACATCCCATCACCATTATTATATCTGGTTGGTGGTGAGGGATCATGGGATTTTAATGCAATTCTAAATTTATAAATGAAGAGAGAAAATCCATCCACAAACTCAAATTCAAGTTCACAATAAGTGAGCTACTAAATGCCATTAATATAGGGAGATGTATGTATGTACTTATAAAGACCTAAGGAAAGCTTGCTAATGGTTACCATCATTGACTTCAAAGAAATATCTAACTCCTCACTTTCAAAATTTCATAGAGCCCATGTATCCCATGACTTCTACACTCAAAGTTTCCTAATCCCCCTCTATCCTAATCTAATGGTTGCTTCATTATAAAACCTAAAGGCCAAACCCAATTACCATGATACCACCTTCTCAATTGGCTTGACTAATTATAAGAACTACAATAATTTATTCAAATTGGTTGAATAGGTCCCCAAAGATTTTGCCAAAGATGATGACCAATAGGCTAAGTATGATGATGCTCTCAAGTCATAGAATAATTATGGACTCCACAGAGTCATTGCTAAACCAGAAGTGTTTCCCTATATCAACCTATTGAGTGACATCCTTCATAAGGACATCTACATGTAAGATGGGGTCAAAGACTGGGTAGATCACCCAAAAATCAACACTGGGTTGATGATATATCTAAGAATTCCTTTAATTTATATTACTCCCTCCCAGACTTCACTTTCTCCTATAATGCAGTGGCAATGTTGATCTAGATGAGAACCTACAAAATTTATTATATACTCCATGACTATGATGAGAACCTCAACTCCAAATGGGTTAACAAGGAGAAAATCAATGCTTACCTAGTCCACACCTTTTGGGAGGAGGTTCAAGTAGGCATGATCCTACTAAACTAGCTATTTGGGGGCTATGACTATCAACACATTAATGAGTTATGGGTGCCTCTCCTATACATGATCTTGACTTGTTTAGATATCTCAAATATGGGGGGATTAATTAAATTTAATTTGGTCTATGCCATCATAGATGCCCAAACTTGAGGTAACCTATATATGATGACTACATGCTAGATGTGGCCTATGGAATGTTCTCATTCAAGCCTTTTAGCCTTTCCTATGTGGGTTCTTAAGGGATCAATAGTCCACGTGGTCTTCTATAAGTTGTATGGCAACTAGTTCTACCATCATATCTAGGATATTTATGAGCACTTATACCTAGTGGTGTAATAGGCCATCAATGATGATCTAATGCCTCAACTCTTAATTAAAATTTGGGATCATATCATAGCCATCAAGGATTACTAGTTACACAAGGATGATATTGTTATTTAGATCATGGGTTTTCTCATAGACCCTCTCTATTTGACATATTATATCCCTGACCACCTATAAAAATAAGATATCACCTATCAACTGGTGGAAGTCATATTTAGGTTCTACATATAACATCTTTAGAAGGCATGCCCTCAAATCTCGATCACCATATGACACCACATCTATAATATATACCCCTTTATTTATAATATGGTGGTAAAGCAAGAATTCTTCACCCTTGAAAAGTGCAAGGTCCAATAATGGAACCTTAAAGGGGTAATATGATCTTATTTAGGATAGTACTTAACTCACCTCAACATCAACTATGACCATCAAGCCAAAGATGATGATGAGATCTATTTGAACATCAATGATGACTATGAGATGTTATCCTAGATAACATCTATGAATAAGAAGAATGGAAAGAAGGCTCAAGCATTCCCCTCCATTCCTCTTTTTGATCCTACTTGATCTGTAGAGGACCCAACTCCAACATTTCTAGCCATCTCTTAGAGGATCCTATAGGGAATCTCACCACCTTCTTCCCCTTGAGTTATATCTCTAACTCCACTTCTACTAATAGCTCTTTCTCCTTAAGATCCAACTCTACCTCCACCTCCTTTAGCTTCTCCTCATGCCCCAACTCTTCCTCTGCCTCATCTCTTGAGTAACTAGGCCACAATAGGGCTATCCTCAAATTAAATGACATTAGGTAGCTCATATTTAGCCTATTCAACCACCAACACCTTAGCCCTAGAGTACAAAGCCCCTAAGATTTTATGTGTTCGGTATCTTAAGAGCTATCCTAGAGCGATGCATCCAATAAGTAGTGGTACAAGTTCCCCCACTCACTCAACTCCTAATTTTGACACCCATGAGTTATGCTCTACCCCCATTGGTTTCCTAAGTGGTGCTTCCTTTGTTTCTCATTGTTCCCCCTCCATTGTTCCCCCAAGTCTCTTTGGTCTTGGTCCTTACTAATCATCCTTACTTCTTCATTCCCTTATGCTCCTCCCATCTCACAACCTAGAGTCCTCCCAATCCCTCCCTTGAGATGAGTGACATACATGACACATATGTCATCTCAAAATGGGGGAATTATAGTAGGCTTGTCATAGAAATACAAGCCTCCATGAACAAAAATCACATTAGAGAATAAATTTTAGGGCTTTAGAATGGTTCAAATATCACATGGTTTAGTTACAAGGGCATATTCCATGCATATTCACTCATCTTATAGATACTTGAACATAGATTCATACACATATAAGTGCATATGCATGGACATATGTATATAGTCTATAAGAATAAGAATTATAGGTTTCCACATACACATAAATTTCAAGTATAGGTTCACAAATTCATCGTATAGATGCATATCATTATATATTAGTTGGTATAGATTTAGGGGGCATGTTATTGGTTCATGCACATGTACACACTTTCATATTCATGAGGCATATTACTATTTCATGCATAAACACAATAACACAACTTATAGTTGAATATAAAATTATTGTCATCCCATATCACACTTATCAAATATACGGTCATGATGAGGGCAAAAACATTATTCTTTCTCTTTCGATCATTCATTTTATTCTATATTGAACAAACCTTGAGCAAAATTATACAATCAAAACTTGTGTTCATGATGGAAGCATGAACATTTTAATTCCATTTTGATCATCTATTTTTTTACATAATCAAACTTGAGTGAAACTATTTAATTGAATTTATAATCCATCTACAATGGTTGATTTAAATTTATTTGAGAGAACCCATCATGTAGTTCTCTCTTTTACTTGCATAGTTATTTGGGTTAGTATATTATTTGATGTTCTCCACATTCATGAGGGATGGGACATGTTTTCTTCCCTCCCCAAAATATTTCATAGTTATACAAAGTTGGGTCACATTTATCCCAACTCTCTATGCACTTCAATAAGGAATCAAAGTTTTTTCCAATATTTCAACAAGGAAGCATCACCTCCAACAAGTTGCAAGGGAAACATAGTTTCCACCAACACACAAGTGTACTCTTACCCTCTTTCTTTAAAAAATTTAAAAATTCAATTTCAAATTAAAATTTTCCATGTATGAACATTGATTACACATGATTTTAGGTTTTACTATTGAGTATCCTAAATAGTTGGAGATTCATGTCAAAGACAAAGTGTGTTGTAAAAAATCATGTACATTTTATCTTTTTAGTCTAAAAAATTCATTACCAAAAAAAAGAGGGGAATTTATAGATACTAAAGTTTGGTACTTGACAATGAAAATATTGACATAAATTTACCACATATGACTTGAGCACACAAATAAGGTCCTAATACAACATTTTATCACATTTCATGTTATCTTATGATTTTACCATTTCATTATTTTGTAACATACCTAAAGGAACCTTATTTTTATTTAAAACTTACTAAATATCATACATAAACATGTCTAAACTCTCAACTTAGTTTTTTTGTACGTAGGTTAGTTTTACTAGATTCGATCAGTATCATCAATTGATACTAACCCAATCTAGTTGAAACTAAAATTTTCCCAACAACAATTATTTTTTAAAATCAAATCTCTAATTAGAGTCGACTCATTTTCCTAGTGTTTTGATGGTGTGATAAATTACCTAATTAGACTTATACATAAACAAAACAAGCTCTAATTCAAAAGTGATTAGGCACTTACCTTGAATAGTCTATACACTATTTTACAGAGAAAACTTCCCCTATTCTTCCCAAATTAAAAAATTACCAATATGAGAACTCACAATCCAAGTATGAAGTGCACTCAATCTAAGTCAAATAAATCATTATCAAGTATCATATCTAAATCATTAGTTGCATAAATATCAAAGGATCATAATTACATAATCATACTAGGTGGGATAAATACATGTGTCTTAAAGTATTGAATATGTAAGTAGTGATCAATCATCAAATGGGGTGATTGGGGTCATATTAGCCTATTACACTTTCCCATTTTTTCAATTTTTTATCCCTTAAAAACACATAGGGTTTCAATGCAAAAAAGAGTAATTTATGGAGTTGTATGCATCATCAAGATTTGGGATTGTAAACACAGAGCATAAAAATACATGTGCATGTGCTCATATGGTCATTTTTTCTCATTACCATCAATGTAGTATTGATTAACACATATCAATATCAACCAATGATATTGACCTAGATGGGTAAAACTAAATTTGAAAAAATAAAGAATAAATTCCAAAACTAAATGAACCATTGCTTATTTTATCCTAATTTACACTTTTATAATCAGTCACAATTAAACAATCACCCAAACAATCTAAGTAATCATTCCTTTGTTGTACTTACTATATTAAGCATATTCCACTTGTTGAATCATTACAATCAGTTTTAGTCTTTTAAATTTAGATGTATGATTGAATGCCATATGTTAATATCCAAATTACATTACATTTTTCTATCATATTAGGGTTAGTCTTAATTTCATTAATTAAACTTAATGCAAAACAAGAGGATATAGATAGTACAACCATAACTATTAAAGGATATGATAGAATAACCAAGACACAACTAAGATTCATTGCATTACCTCTCATAATGGTCCATAATACCATCCTAGTTTGGTTCATTATTAATCTAATGATTGTGGCTTAATAAAATGAAATAAATTTCATCAACACTACACCAATTCTTAAAAAAATCTATTCCATTAAATTGATTACCAACAAGTCAATATCTATGACCCTCCAACACAATTTCAAGATAAGGTGTTACCTAAATATCTACAAAGAAGTTAATCATAGGACCTTGAACAAGTTCATGGTGCATTTTAAGTACCTACTTATTCATATATCAAGGTGATATTATCATAACCTCTCATGTATATTCAATATCAAATACCTACCAAATATCCTATCTTTTTACATGTTAATTGAATAAATTAAATTTATACTTTATAATGGGATACAAAATCTAACACAACTTCTTGCAATGATAATGATTATAATAATGCTAATTACTACAATATCTATGATTATACTAATGATGATAACAATTTTGACAATGTGTTATCTTTCTTGAACTTATGGGTTCCAATACATCTATATATTTTCAATAATGACATGATAGTGTCACTTATACATATTATAATGATCGTGTACTTGGTTGTGTTTATTACCCTCACATACTAACCCCAATGTATGCACCTAAGCCATCTATTTTTATTTCCTTTCCTTTCTCTTTTATTTACTTGCTTTGCTCTAGTTTTTCCTCTTTTTTTTGGGTGGATTTTTTGAAATGTTGCTTCTTATTTAGCCTTATTATGTGCTTGTTACTCCATTGGATCTCCTATCACTTCCAATTTATTTTTGTTTCCTCATATATCTTGTTTAAATTTTGAATTTACCTTAGTATTTTAGTTTTCTTTTTAATTCATTCACATGTTTATATAATGGTTTATGTGACATTCATGTAACCTCTCCCCTTGTTTTATTATGTTATTTTTACTTTTTTGTGGAACTTGTGTTTTATTGTTATGTCCCATCCTAAAATTATGTGAATATTTCACCATGATCACAACAAAATATAGATCAAGGACTTCCACTCTAGTTTGCACACAATTATGAGGGAAGCTTTAGGTTAGTATGGATCCTTCCCTTCTTTATTCTTATACTTTCTACCTCTTGTTTATTAGTCACCCTTGGATTCCCTATTGGTTTTGTTCGGATTATTTGATTATTTCATACACTTATGAGATTTATTTTCCTTTATATTTGAGTGTTATATGGTTATAGAGCTTCACATATTATGATTATCTTTATATTGATAGAGGTTTTATATTAATTACGCATGATTCTAGTGGTATTTTAGGATATATATATATATATATATATATATATATATATATATATATATTGATTCACAGTTAACTGGGGGCATCATCATGATTTCCTTAGGATAATACTAGAAAATGATTCCTAAAAATGTTTTATTTTTTATTTTTCATGGTTTCCTTTATCATATTCCAATTTTATATGGTTTTATATCTTAACGACCCTTGTGTACTTAGTTCTTATATCGATGCTCACATTCTTCCTTCATTTTCTTCAATGATTTGTTATATTATTAATTTTCATTGATTATAAAAATTTTAATGTGTTTTATTTGTATCTTTATTGTCTTCCATGATTCTCTTGTTACCTCTTTTCTTAATTTGTGTTCTTGTGTTTATTTCTTGGCATGTTGCTCTTATTTTTCCATGTTGTATGCTTTAAATTTATACTCTATACCCCATGTTTTTGCTTGTTTACTTTGATTTACATTGGTTTCCCTTATTTATGTTATATAATTTATTTCACGTGCTTATTTTTATTACTTTATGTGACTTGGATTGCCTTACTTCTTGATGAAAGAGCATCCTAGGGTCTTTAAAATTTTACATCAACTAAAAAAAGGGTGCGGTGTGTTTTCTTTTATCTTTAGGATGTGGCTTTTTTGTGTGATATTTTTACCTCTTGGAATGATGTTTTAAAAGTATTCATTTTCCTTAGAAAGTACATAAACCTTTTGATTATTTCTATCAATCTGTAGAGACTGTTACATCATAAAAAAATTTCAAAAATGGTCCTTTAACTATAATATGAATTAGTTGATAAATTTTTTTGAGGTCATAGCATATGACACTTACAATATTTGTATCAATTTTTAGACCATTTAGAATTAGCAAGGAAATGTACCAATTGTTACACTAGAAGGAGTTTTTCTTTCATTAATGATGAGGAAGGAATCGGATATTGAAACTTGGTGATGTACTAAAACCTGACACTTATAATCTTTGCACAAAATTTTATATCATTTGGAGTCACCTTAGAGGCCTACCAACTATTACACTAACAAGTGGTTTCCTTACTTATGGTAATGTTCTAGAAGTAATTAGATGATGAAATTTTATGGGTTCATATAAAATGATATATAGAATATATTTACAAAATTTTAGACCATTTAGAGTTACCATAGAAATATTGTGACTATTTCTTTCAAGATATACCTACATCACTAGGCAGAAGCTTCATGACCTTGTGATATAGCTTCAGCAATACTTGGATTATGAAATTTAGATATATGATATAAATTATAATATATATTTTTTTTAAAGTTTTTTGATCAATTGGATATGTGAGGAAAATTTTATGATAGTTTTTGTAAAGTGACATTCTACTAGATGATGCATATGTCCATTCTATATATGGCTCATGATAGTGAGAAATAGATGTGATACTATTTGAGTTACCAAATTAGATCATAGAAGGTGTGTCCAAATTTCACATAAATTTGATAAATATAGATAAATTTATGATAGTTTTTTGTAATTATTACTTAGTTATAAAAATGCATTTGTATACCCTAACGGTTCACTACCTTGAGGTAGAGCTTAGGTAATAATTAAGTTACCAAATTTAGTGGTTTTATAAGAAATGAATTAATATCACAATTATTTAAAATTTAAAATTATTTATATACACAAATTTAAAGTTGTGGAAGTTTTAGAAATTGTCATTCTTCCTATAAATCTCATCTATAGTCTACATCATTTCACAAGGTTGTTCTTTACCTGTGGCAATGTGTGTTAAGATTTAGATGATCAAATTTTTAAAGGTTATTTAAAATTTATTATATGAGATATGGTTAAAATTTCATATCAATTATATTAATGATATGGAATTTATGGAAAATTTTCTAATTATCATTCAGCTTGAAATGTCACCTGATCATTTTTTATAGTTTTTGATAGTTAAGTGTGGATCTTGAAAACTAAAGGTCCCCTGAATATTGTATATTATGCAAAGGTTATAAAAGTTTAATATACACCCCATGAATCTAGGTATGTTTATGTGAATATGTGATTTAAATAAAAAAATATTTTTTGAAAGTCTATAGAGAGGACAAGTTGGTGAAGGAGCATAACTCTCCAAGAGCAAAACAAAGAGGTGTATCAGTTCATAAAGAGCTATATGAGATTCTATAACTCTTTAATGTATTCAAATAATCACATATAATTATATGGGAGTGTGAGTATATGTTTGAGAGTATTATTTTTATTCTATTATGTGAAATGCATTAATATAGTCTATGTTATATGACAGTCAATTATTTAATAAAATGTGCATGTGTGTTAATGGATGTTAAAACTCCTACAACATGAGAGCTAAATTAAGATGTTAAATGGCCCCCCTATATTTTTATTTTCAAAAAGTGGTATCAAATAAATGTATTGTCCATATGGTTGTGATAAAATCCTCAATGTGTGTTGTAGGTTATGAGAGAGAAGTCTACATAGAGATTACAAGCTATTGAGAAGCTTGCATATGTGGTTACAGGTGTGTGGAGCCATAAAAAAGTGTGAGGGAGTTTGTGAAAGAATCAATTTTGAGTATATTTTATGTTATGAAATATGATCTTGATAATTCATGGTAAGATATGGCACACAAGAGGAGAACATGAGATGGATGAGCGAATAGAAATGTTGTAAGTGTTCTAGAAAAGACCAGATATAATGGGAAAGACTACACATGGTGATGATGGTTCAACTACATGTGATGGTAATGAGGAAGATTTGATTGTGGGGTTTTTATCCTTAAGTATGGATAGATGCTCTAGATAGAGTCAAATAAATTAGAGTAAAATATGCTAGCATATAGAAGAGACTAGCCAAGGTTATGGTGGAGAAAAAAGGTAAATATTTTGATGATATTTTTTGTATTTTTGGAAAATAAAGTTTATAATAACTCATGACTTGGATAGTTGAGCTTGATCTATATTTTTTGGATATGAATGTTGTTGACCCTGTGAGGATGAAGGATGAATATAAGTAGTTGTATGGATTTGCATCCATATATTGGAAAGACGTCTAAATAAAGAGATAAAGGAAAGGTAAGTGGAAGGTTTGTAAGTGGGAACATATGGTTTCCAATATGTTGGGTCAATTTATGGACCCAAAATTCTATTTGGGATGATTGAATAATCTTCATGTGAAGAGTATTGAGAGCATTACTGAGAATAATATTTGTAAAAGAGGAAATAAGGATGGGGAGATAGCATGTGAATATCCAAAGGATACTTTGAGAAGTAACATGGGTGTGAATAGGTTCAGATAAGAGTAGTTTTTTGTGGAAGGCAACATAAAGGTGAGGCTTCTATATGTAGAGCCTAATTATAATTTTTAGAATAATAGTGTTGATATGAGCTATGATTAGCCCATATATGGAGAAATACTTATGAAGGATAATGGAGAGGTGATAGTATTTGAAGTTGAATATGGAGACCCATTCTGTGATAATGGGAAAGTGATTGTGAAGTCCTATGAGTGGGAAAATGTTGAATTATGCTTAGTTCATGATGACAATGTTCTTGTCAATTTTATTTTGGATGGTATAAGGGTTGAGGACAACTAAAAAATGATAAAGGTGAATGAATATCATATCCATGTAGATTTTTAGGTGGATGAAAGTTGTATCCATATAGAGTTAAAAGAGAGTGAATAAGGCAACCATGTAGAGTTGCAAGTTTTCATGGTAGAAGCATTGGATGTAGAGGTTACGAAAGAAATTTCACATAAGGAGATGATTTTGAAGGATAATCCATGTGAAATATCTAAAGTTAAAGATATTAAAGAGCATAAAATATCCATGAGTGTTGTTGAGAATGATCCATTGGTAGTCCATTATGAAAGTGAAAATCTAAAACAACATGCTAGTATTTAAGAATAGTTAGAAAACATGTCCTTAGGGCATGATGGATTGGTGGATGAATTTTTTGATGGAGATTTTATTTTCCCTAATGTGTTTGTGCAATGTGTAGATACATTTATAGAGATAATAGCTAATAAGAGGATTAAGTTTGGGGTATTCCAACATGATCATTTGTATAATAAGTAGAGTGAAGAAGTTGAGCCAGAGATTGATATGGTAGATTTGATTAGAGAGCTAGTTTGTAATGATATTCCAGTCTTAAGTGAGTGTCTTTAGGTTGATATAGATAAAAAAGAGAGTGTTAGATCATGGGAACATGATCATTCTCAACATTATATATAGGTGGAGGTTCACTTGTATCTAATTGAGTAAGGAGAGTTGTCCCTAGAATAATTGAATAATAATGGTGAAGACTTTGAGAAGCCAAATATTTATGAGAAGAAAGATTATGGTGTGTAGATGATGAATGAGAGAGTGAAACCGAGTTTGAGATCATACATGGTATGTATAAGAGGAATATTATTTTGGAAGTGGTAGGAGTGCATTTCTTGAGCTCAAAA